>CM064573.1:46717988-47044020 GCA_032716605.1 Paralithodes platypus | reverse complement strand
ACAAATACACGTGAGCCACTAAATGTTTCTAATCTCTCAGTGTGGTTCGAACCGCCGACCGTCAGGACGATAGCCGACGTTTTAATCAACTACACCACGGCAGTGGTGTAGTTGATATATATATATATATATATATATATATATATTTTTTTTTTTTTTTTCACCACCAACAACTTAAATTCTAAACTCAATAATGAAATCAACAAATACATGTGGCACTCCAAGGACTCGAATCTAGGATACATAGGATATAATTATAACATATCAACTTATCTAAGATATTACATTACTACCTCATTCTCCACACATTCCCTTCCCTCTTAGATACAATTCAATGATTAAGAATTGGTTACCTGCCATCCCCTACACCTGTTTAGTGGCCCCTTCAGCCCAAGTAGCCCTTACAATTTGAAGAGTGCGCATCCCTCTCATAAGTGTATTTATAATATCATTCGACAACCAGAGCTCAATTGATTACACGACTGTGCTACCACAGATTTGTCTTAAACTGCACAAAATTCTCTAAATATAGCTTGAATAAAATTAAAAAGACGTCGCCGGTACAGAAAGGGTTATTTAGCTCACAATTCTCTTCAAGTAAATAGTCGTCCATAGAAAATGTTATCACACATCTATGGCCCTAGTAAAAGCGGTGATCCCTAAGTTATTTCGCACCAATTAACATCGTTCCCTTGCCACCATGTATCCCACGTAGCTAATACTAACGTAATGAGAGTCGGAAATACATTCACGCACACTCACACACACACACGCAGATACTGGTGGTTTAGGAAGAAGAATGTAAGAGTTGGTTCTTCAGATAATTGGCACCTCATAACTTGGAGTCATATTGTGCTTGTTTTCTCATCTATTATGGATTCATCATATACCACACGCAGATACCACCGTTATATTGCTGGATAGTTAAGCCATAATAGTCATCGGGGTAGTTAACCCATCCAGCCCCAGCAACGTCCGTTGGCCGTCAGCTACTTTTGTTACGAGCAGTCCCAGGAATCAGTTTATCCATCTAATAAATTATTAAGAACTCCAAAACGCAGAGTAGTCACAATGAAAGATAAATTTGTCAGATAGTTGACTCACTTTAAGATACTTTTTGTCTCGGATACTGTGGCTACCATACTTCCCCAGTTATGGGGTGTGTGTGCATTATATGCTTATGTATATATTTTGTATTACTTTTGTAGTTTCCTCCCTAGATCTCCATCAAGCTTTTTATAGAAAAATGTCACGGCCAGAGGCCGGCTACTACTATATTCCAGACTCGATATCAATCGCCAGGAAAATAATTGACACCTAAATTGTACGAAAGGTCTTAATATTGACAAGGATATGGGGTGAAAGGTCTTATAATCACCAAACTAACGGGACGAACGGCTTAAAATCTGAAAACTAATGAGGCTAAACATGAGGAAGAAGGGGGGCCAGAAAAAAACAACCATTTCCTCTTAAATTGCTTGAGTGACGCCGGCTTTAAAGTTTCCCCGGCAACAATCAGCCCCGTCATCAACCATCTCAGCTACCGATCATTAAAGGTGCACCAACTCAGTTCTGCAACTCATATATTTTAGTAAAGCCTTTAATTACTGCACTCCAACTCTACACGATTCCCTACATAAAGCATCGGATATTAAATCGCAGAACGTTTTTCCCCCCTAAAAAATCTTGGAGTACCGCATGTATTCATTAGTTTCATTGAAATTAATTAATTTAGTATATTTGTAAGTTAATTGGTGGGTTGGTGATATGAATTTCTATCAATAGAAGATTAGTTGAGTGTTATAAATATATATTATAAACCTCTCTATTATTATCCACCTAAATTAATAGACAGCAAAGCAGTATTGTTCTTTATAGTGGTAAAACATTATCAAAGTAACTCAAGGTAGTTATTAACCTGTACAGTACCGGTGACGTCCTTTTCATTATATTCCGGAAAGTATTAGAAAACTTTAATCAGCTTAGAGTGGACATCTACCAAATTATCTAATCCTTTTAGCTAATGCATATCGTTCCTAAGCTTCATAAAATCGTGTAGTGTTAGCCAGAATAAAAGTTAAACATGCATCATGGTGCTGAAGGTGATATCCCTCCAGCACCTACAGTAGTAGCAGCCATTAACTTCACACAATTAACTATCTGACTATCAAAGCACCAACGGATTCTGTGCATATTTTGTTCTACCCATGAGATTAATTCAGCAAGACCGAAATTAATATATAATTCCATACGGTGAGCAAAAAATAATATCTGTCAACAGGTAGCAAATGCATCACCCAACTCAGCAGGAAGCCATCAAATGATCATCAGGGCATAAGCTTGCTCTTTTTGTATGCAGGTGTTCCTTTAAGGGAGAAGGGTATATTTTTGTGTCGATTCTTAAATTTATTCATTAATATTATTATTCGTTTTTTAGATATATTTGTAAACAAAAAACAATCGGTAGAAAAAAAATCCGGCCGAAGGCCGGTCCCCTTAAAACAAATCTACACCTAAATGACACGAAAAGTCTTAATATTAACAAAACAAAAGGAGGCGAAAGGTCTTATAATTGCTAAACTAGTGGGTCGAACGTCATAACATCTGAAAACTAATGGGGCTAAGCATGAGGGAGAAGAGGGTCCAGACAAAAACAAATATCCCCTTATACATAAGTAGAAATTATTAGTTATAACAATTCACTATTCAACACAAACAATCATAGCATTTTATACATTTTGAACTCGTGATAACTAGTAGCCACTAAATAAAATTCGATACTTGAGAGTTATTTCATCATATACTGCACTACTAGTAATGAACAAAAATATGCATACAATACTAAAACAGGTGTGTTATCAAAATAATATGTTCAGAACGAGCTAGTTATAGCCAATTCATCCACCTATGTAGTTGACCGAATCATGTAAATAATCTTATTTTTTACAATTAATTCGGTGGCAATTAAGACAAATCATCATGAAATAAATCTAAAATAATCTTTCCCGGAACTGGCAACAACATATTAATTGTAATTAGTCCAGCACTTTCTTCTTCAATAAAAATGATTCCATTAGTTATTCAAACTGATTGCTTTACTAGATGCCTAACATATAATATATTTAAAAAAGTCAGCAACTAGTAACATCCAAGTAACATCCTATTTTTGAGCAGTTTGCTATAGAGGCACACCTAGGATAATACCTCTCCATTTGTTCATGTTAATTGGTAATTACATAAAATTACATCAATACCAAATGTTCTGAACTTTCAAACTCTAGCTCTTCCCGAGCTCTCTGGCATCTAGCTAAAACCCTCTCCCAACCATTTGACTTCCTCGTCTTTTCGTCGTCTTTTCCACTCTGACAGCACCACTGTCACGTCTTCCTCTGACAATGCTAAACTCTTTGCTCAAACTTTCGCTAAAAACTCCACTTTGCATGATTCCGGTGCTCTTTCTCCCTCTCCACCCCCCTCTCTATTACTTATGTCTAAGTAATATCTTCTAAGGATGTACTTTCTGCTCTCTCTGGGCTTAATACTAGGAAGGCGTACGGACCGGATGGTGTTCCTCCTGTTGTACTAAAAAGCTTTTCTTTCGTGCTGACTCCCTGCCTAGGCAAATTCTTTCGTCTCTGCCTTTCCTCTTAACATATTTCCTTCTTGCTGAAAGTTTGCTTTCATTCAACCTGTCCCAAAGAAGGGTGACCGCTCTCAACCCTCCAACTATCGTCCAATTGCTCTCATTTCTTGCATCTCTTAATTTTTAAAACTATCCTTAATTAAAATTCCTTGAGCATTTATCTTCCCATAATCTAATTTTCGATCATCAGTATAGTTTCCTTAAGGGTAGCTCTACTGGTGATCCCCTTGCTTGTCTTACTAACTCTTGGTCATCCTCCTTTCGGGACTTCAGTGAGACTTTTTCTATTGTGCTAGACATATCAAAAGCCTTCCATAGAGTCTGGCACAAATCTCTAATTTTCAAACTACCCTCCTTCGGTTTCTATCCCTCTATCTGTGCCTTTCTCTCTAATTTCCTTTCTGACCATTCCATAGCTGCAGTTGTGGACAGCCATCGCTCACTTCCTCAACCTATCAACTCTGGTGTTCCTCAGGGTTTTGTCCTGTCTCCAGTTCTCTTCTAATATTCATTAATATCTCCTCAACAGTATCTCTAGTCCCATCCACTCATATACTGATGACACTACCCTAAACTATTCAACTATTTTTTCACAACAACCCAGTATGCAATCACTCCAAGAGTCACTTGATGATCCCGTAGAATGCCTATTTCTGATTGGGGCAGATAAAATCTTATTACTTGCAATGCCTCCAAGACCACGCTCGCCAGGGGCGGACTGGCCACCGGCAAACCGGGAAAATTCCCGGTGGGCCCCCAAAGTAATTTCCCAGTGGGCCCCTGTGATGGTTGGACATTATTTCAGCGTTGGTTGACGATCAGCTGATGGCCGAATTAACCACTTGCCTGAGCCTGAAAATGAACAGGCAAGCTATTATTAGTTTTCTCTATTTTGTTTAACCCCCGACAGTTTTTTGTGACCTTTTATTTACCTCTTTTTCGTGTGCTAGTGCCATAAGTTTCCATAGATCAACAAAAGTCAACCACAAGCCAATAAACGCATAGGCTTACGGTTTGAAAAGTGTTGGGGCCCCCTTGAGCCGGTTATTACCTTTAGGCCTGTAGTTCAAGTTTAACCTTTGCAGATTATGACACCTGCACTGTGTCAATACTTTATTTTGACTGGTCGATTTTATACAGCTTATGAATGATCTGTGAGACTTGGAAGGATTAAAAACTAGGCTACTTCAGCTAAGCCTAACACCCGTTAACTTCAATGTACCGGTAGTCCAACCCTTCCTAATCTGAATAAAATAATCTAATAATAGCATGGACATTTATATCATAGCCTATGTAGCCTATATACTTTATTTATGACCTAAAACATATTATGTGCGTGTAGATCACAGATGCCAAACACCGGTAATAATTTCGAAAAACAAAAATACACCTAAGCTAATTAATTAATAAGTTAGGTTCGGAATGGGTTCGTTAGGGTAGATTAGTTAGGTTACGTTTCTGAGGTTGGGTTAGCTTAGGCTATTTAGGTTGGGTAAGTTGTGTTACCGATAATTTGCTTACTGCTTAGGATAGGTTAGGCTAGTTCGGTTTAGATAGGTAAGACTAGATTAGGCTAGTTAATTTCGTTTATAAAACTTGGCTTTTTTTTTAACCTCTTTCATGCCCATCAATATTCCTAATGAGTGGGCACCTTTTATATACCGGTACTCATAACATATTTATATTTGACAAGAATTGAACAACGTTCGTAGTGTAGTCCTGTCTCGATTATTGTTGTTATTTTTGTTTTTTATTGTTATTTTTTTTAAATATCTGTACTTGAGTGTTGAGATATTGTAATGGATATTTTATCTCCCAGATTTGTTGAGTAACCTAACATACTGTAAGAACTTCAATTGTCATATCACCAGGTCTACATTTTGCTAGTCTTGATTTTAAACAATGTTTTTCACATGGACTACCTTCCATTCTCCTCTTCTAAGTTGTTCCAAGTAGCCCATCTACTGTAGGCTATAATGTTTATTATTAGGATAGCCTACCTAAACTTTTGTATTCGGAAGACATTGTCCCCATGTGTATGCGGGTGTGTGTGTAATTCGCTCACCAACTTGTTCGACGAGGGGAATACATGCAATGCAAGCTATGCTGGGAAATTAATTGTTTGGAATGCATGCTAGGTGTTGGAGTGGCTGTAGATGTAAATGTAGCTTGTACTAAGTCAATTGTGTATGCTCTGTCCGGGAATCGAACCCCGGTCCTCTTGGTTGTGAGTCAAGCGTACGTTCTATACCTTCATAGTTCATAATTCCATTTTTATGTTCAATGATTAATTACAGTTCTGGAAAGTCATGTAGAAAGTGCCTGCTTTGCTGTTTTCGTATTATATTCAAGTATTCTTTATTATTATTATTACACATATTCTATTTACGTATTACAGAAAATCATGTTAATTGACCACAGTATGGTAAGAGGGAGGGCTTATTAACGCGTGTGTGTAGTGCTTGACTGTGAGCATATGCGCGGAATTTTTGTATTTTTGTTTTCTCGGTTCGATTTTGAGCGGCGTGCATTGTCGCGGGCGTAATGAAGTAACACCCACGGTATTTAACCTATTCAGTAGGCGTAGGGATGTGGCGAACCCACCGTCCGTCACTTTGTGGCGCAGATAGCCCCTTGAGGTTGGGACTGGGAATCCCAGCTCTAGAATTGCTAGGAGGCTGTGAGCACCAGCCGAACAGGGCGGTACTCCCAGGGAGTGCTATGTGGTTGATAAGGACTGCTGGAACTCCTGTTTCACCACCTGGCCTCCCTAGCTGATGTGCCTCATAAATATTGAGGGCAGCCCCATCCTGCCCTCCAAAACACCTTCTCCTCCTATCAATACATTATACTATAAACACCTTATATACTACACTATTTTTTTCTTTAAAAAAAAAAAAAAAAAAAAAAAAAAAAAAAAAAAAAAAAAAATGATACAATCACGACCTGCCTCGGACTCCCCAGGGAGGTGGGACCAGAAATGCCCCCATTGGTGTTTCCTCTGGAAATGACTCCCCAAAATGCTGTGGTCCACCTCCTTCTACTTTTACTATTAACTTCTGCAGCATTCACGATCTTTCCTCTAACTTCCACTCAGTGGAACACCACCTCTCCTCTGCCAACCCTGATCTTCTCTTTCTCACCGAAACACAGTTAATTGTCTGGGACTACTGACAGTAAAACCTTCTCTGTATCCTCCTACTATCTCTATCCTCAGTTTCAAGCCAAAGGTGATCCCAGCTTTGATTCTTCTGAATTTTCAACTCTCTGGCTAAAGCTTTCTTGTCACTCTCAAACTAAATAATTATTTCTGCACTGTTCATCTCTCCCCTTATCTACCGACTATCCAAAATTCTTTGACTAAGTGGAACACATTCTATCCATCTCTCCTTTCGCAGAAATCTCCATCCAACGATATTTCAACGTTCACCACCGCCAATGGCTCTCCTCTGTTTTCACTGACCAACCTGGTGAACAAGCCTACATTTTTTCTATCGTAAATGACCTAGAGCAGTTAGTCCAGCAACCAACCCATATCCTGGATCGCTTCGGAGATCAGCCCAACATGCTTGACTTACTTTTAACCCTTAATTAGCGGCGAGCAACATAAGTCGAGTTAAATAAAACTGGACTATGTGGCGGTGCTCGACATATATCGTGTGGCAATTTCAGCACGTAATGTTGCTGAGAGAGAGAGAGACAAGTGGTGGCAGGAGAGTAGCGAGCGTATGACTGCTCCAGACCACCGCGGCGAACCTACTGACACGAATCCCACCTCCTCCCTCCCTCTCTCACTCGCTATATACGGAATTGTATGGGGAAAGTGCCTAATTACATGCTTTTTGCACTCGCGTTGCACGGTTATTGCAAGAAAACTAGCCATCATAAAAGGATCGTTATGGTGTCATTCGAAAGCTCTGTTTATGCCCTTTCAGGGATAGATACTTGTTTTACGTTCTGGGTCTTATTTAGGCATGAAAATGATCACGTAAACAGCCCTATTTTGGCTAAAAACACCCCGCTGGGCGGTACATATAAATAAACCGCATAGGCCGCTCGTAAGGTGTTAACACCTTAAGAGCGGGTGGTGGAGTATATTTCACTGTGCCGCCCAGCGTTTTTTTTTACCATAAATGGAGTTGTTTCCGTGCTCTTTTTCATGCATAAACAAGACCCAGAGCGTAATACAAGTATGTATCCCTGAAAGGGCGTAAATTGAGCTTTCCAATGGCACCCGAATCATCCTTCTACGATCAATGGTTGTCTTGCAACGATCGTGCAACCGAAAGGCAAAATCGCTAAAGTACGGTAATTTCTTTATATAATTACGTATGTAGCGAGGGAGTGAGGGTGGATGTAAGTGGAGTACATCTCAGTTGGTCCACGGCAGCCGTGGCGAGCGGTCATGAAGTAACCCAGGCTCCTCCCGTCGCTCGTCTCTCTCTCAGAGCCAATATTGCGCCAAAATTGCACACAGACTTAAGTCGGGCCCCGCCACATAGTCCAAATTTTTCGATACGGACTTAAGTCGGGCCCCGATAGACAAGGGTTAACCTCTAATCCCTCTGCTTATACTGTGAAGGTATCTGTTCTCTCTTTTGGGCTCCTCCGACCATAAACTTATTTCTGTCACCTGTCCTATTCCTCTGGTATGGCCACCTGATCCTCCTAGCCAGCGACTCTTGTGGCACTTTGGCGCTGCTGACTGGGAGGCTCTTCGGCAGTGCTTCTTTATTTTTCCATGGAATTACTTCTGCTTCCAAAGCCAGAGACCCTCGGAGAGTGCTAAAAGCATTACCGAGGTAATCCTCTCGGGCATGGAAGCATACATTCCATTCTCTTTCTCTCAGACTAATGCAAGCAAATCTTGGTTTACTAATGCTGTCCTCCATAAGGAGGAAGCATTCAAACAGTACCATCGCCTTCAAACTCAAGAATCTCATACTTCCTATGTTTCTGCCCGGAATCAAGCCATATCTGTTCTTCGACTCGCCAAACATTCTTTCATCAATAATAAATGAACTGAACTATCCAACTTTAGCTCTTCCCAAGCCTTCTGGAATCTAGCCAATATCCTCTCCAACAATTTTTCTTCTTCGTCTTTCCCTCCCCTTTTCCGCTCTGACGTGCCGGCACTACCATCACTTTTTCTTCTGACAAAACTGAACAAATTCGCTAAAAACTCTACTTTGGATGATTCCGGTGCTGTTGCTCCCTCTTCACCCCCTCTCTCCTACTTATGCCTAATATCATAATCTCTTCCAAGTATGTACAATTCTTACCTCAAAATTTCTTAACCCTTAAAAAGCGGCTCACCACTTAAGTCGAGTTAAATAAAGCTGGACTATGTGGCGGCGCTCGACATAACTCGAGTGGCAATTTCAGCACGTAATGTGGCTGAGAGAGAGAGACAAGTGGTGGCAGGAGACTAGCGAGCGTATGACTGCTCCAGACCACCGCGGCGAACCTACTGACACAAATCTCAGCTCCCTCCTCCCTCTCTCACTCGCTACATACTCAATTATGTACCGAAAGTACCGAATTACCTGCTTTTTGCACTCGCGTTGCACGGTTATTGCAAGAAAACTATCCATCATACAAGGATCGTTATGGTGTCATTCGAAAGCTCTGTTTATGCCCTTTCAGGGATAGATACTTGTTTTACGTTCTGGGTCTTATTTAGGCATGAAAATGATCACGTAAACAGCCATATTTTGGCTAAAAACACCCCGCTGGGCGGTACACATAAATAAACCGCATAGGCCGCTCGTAAGGTGTTAAGCATATATCTTCCCATAATCTGCTCTCAGACCGCCAGTATGGCTTCCTTAAGGGCTGCTCTACTGGTGATCTTCTTTCTTACCTTAATAACTCTTGGTCATCGTCCATTCGGGACTTCGGTGAGACTTTTTCTGTTACGCTAGACATATCGAAGGCCTTCGATAGAGTCTGGCACAAATTCCTTATTTCCTAACTACCCTCCTACTGCTTGCTATCCGTCCTTCTGTGCCTTTGTCTCTAATTTCGTTTCCGGCCGTTCCATAGCTGTGGTTGTGGACGTCCACCGTTCACTTCCTCCACCTATCAACTCCGGTGTTCCTCAGGGTTCTGGCCTATCTTCAATTCTCTTCCTATTATTCATTAACGAACTTCTCAACTGCACCTCCAGCCCCATTCACTCATATGCTGACGACTCTACATTTCACTATTCAACTAGCCTTCTACAACTACATTCACAGCAGGAACTCCAAAACTCACGTTAGGAGGCCATAAAACACCTATCCTTTGATCTCTCTACTGTCTCTAATTAGGGCAGAGAAAACCTTGTTACATTCAATGCTTCCAAAACTAAATTTTTCCATCTGTCTACTCGTTGCCCCATTCCAGAAAACTATGACCAACTCTTCAACTACATACAAAATTAACCCTTCGTCTTATCTTAAAATTCTTGGTGTCTCTTTTTCTTCTGATCTCTCTTCGAAAGATCATATTACCACTCTTGCTAAAACAGCTTCCCAGAAGCTGGGTGTACTCAAGCGCCTCCGGGGGTTCTTTACCCCTGCTCTCACTTGGAAGGACCATATTACCAGTCTTGCTAAGGCAGCCTCCCAGAAGCTGGGTGTGCTCAACTACATCAAGGGGCTCTTTATCCCTGCACAGCTTCTTGCTCTGTACAGGGGCCGCGTGCATCCTTGTATTGAGTATTGTTCTCACCTGTGGGTAGGATCCTCTCACACAACAATTGTAGACAAAGTAGAAAAGAAAGCCTTCCACCTCATTAACTCACTATTCTACCGCCATTATAATAATCAGCGTTTCTAAGATCTATCCCAGTGTATACCACACACTCTTCGTAGAGCACGTAGCACCCGTCTTTTAACACAATCCCACCCCTACTCTGTGCAACTTTCCAACTCAAGAGTGAAACGATATTCTCAATCTTTCTTCAATTCAATAGCTAAGCTCTGGCACTTTCCCAGAATCAGTCTTTCCATCTTCCTATGACTTAAAGTGCTTCAAACTCCGTGTGTCCAGGCATTTTGGCTCGAACGTCCCTTGATGTTGGCCTTGTCAATCTTTCAACTCTGGGAGAGGCACTCGCCACAGGCAGTTCTGCCTTTTGTCTCCCTCACTCACATAGGAAAAAAAACCCCGTCCTATTTAACTTTATTCTGGCTACTATTAGATTATTTTATTCAGCTGTTAACTGGCTTCAAATTATCTCACTTCACCATTTTTACTACCGCAGATCCTTCTTAAACTGCACTTAGTAGTCTAAATTTAGTTAGAAAAATATATATATACGTCGCCAGTACAGAAGGAGTTAAAGTCCCATCCATCCCTAGGTGAAGGTAAGGTATTGGTCCGGTCCCGCTCTCTGGTTCAAAGGGGTTGAGTTGTTTGTTTCTGCCCCCCCCCCTCCCCCCTCCCTCCCCCCTATCCCTCGTGTTCAGCTGCATTATATTTCAGATTTTAAGATGTTCGGCCCATTAGATTGGCAATTTTATCATCTATCAACCAATTTATTTGTCAATATTAGGACCTTTCGTGCCATATAGGTGTAATTTTTTTCCTGGCAAACACTAGCGAGTCTGTAACTTTAGGAGGAACCGTACCGAAAAATTACAAATATATGTTGAATACGTTGAAATATATGTCTAAGGGGTGTTGTTTTAAGCTTGTTGGAGGTCTAGCGAGAAAATAATAAAACAAAATATATATAGGCCTATACAGTATGTACAGTACGATACCAGCCCCTCCTATAGATGCGGAGGAGTTAGGGCTGCATAAACTGTACTGTATGATGTGGGTGACAGTGGGTCTTTACTTGCTAGAGGAGAGGTATCGGAGTGAGTAGTCGAATCATGTTTTACACATTTTTTATATTGAATAGGAGTAGAATTATAGGACGTAATAGTCCCAACATGGCATGAAATGTAATGGGGTATATACACACTGGGTCTAACTTTAACCCTTTCACGCACATATGACGCAGAGGTTGCCAGATTAGCAATAAGAAATAGAGTTCTCTCACTCTTATAATTACCTCTCCAAAATTAGTTTTCTGCCCACAGCTAACTCAAAGACAACTGCAGAGGTTGAAGTAACTAAACTAAAGGTTTCTAAATACCCCTGATGGTAACACAGGTTTTAAAGTATCCCCAATAGGCTCAACATCGCGTCATATGTCGGAGAGGGTTAAGAGGTTCCCCGAATTAACAGAGTACAATTGGCAAGCAATCAGGTGTCAACTTTATTCTCTCTACCTGTATGTGAACAAGGAAATAGGACAAGTAATATATACACGACGTACACAGAATCAAGCCATCATCACACATACACGAGTCGGTGCCCGAGTCCAACACGAGTGATGAAATTTCCATATTCAGCAATGACTCTTGCATACTCTTCGTGACTCTTCGTGACTCGTGTAACACTCGTGTGAGTACTGTTGGTATCGGTGTGTCCTGGGTACTCGTGACGTGGCCTAGAAATCTCAAACCTGCATGACATTTCTTGTCCCCGTCACGAGTCAGAAGGACATACATGTACACTTGTGTCAACACGTGTTGACTCTTGTTGACTCTTCGTGACTTGTCTTGACTCTTGTTGAACTCTGCATAACTCTTGGTGACTCGCTTGTGACCCAAATTCTTCAAAATATATTATTAAGCCATAGTTAACCATATGAAAACATCGAAATTGCAAAGACCCTTTATAAAACAGATCGAAAACATCGTAACTTCGGTGACCCTTTATAAAACAGGGACCGCTAGTGTTATTTTTGTACATTTCGTATTATAATTTTCCCTGTCATCTGCTTTCTCTCTCTCTCTTACTTATATTTCTATCTACTACATTCATTTCCATCTGTATCTAGCTATCTCCCTTATATATCAGCTATATCAGCTATATATATATATATATATATATATATATATATATATATATATATATCAGCTATGGAATCTGTGAATAATTTCTGATTTGATGGGCTAAATAAACTAATTATACTACTAACACATAATGAGCAAAATTACACAAGTCGATTAAAAACAAAAACAATTATGTTCCCGATTCTTCAGTGAGAAGTGAAAGTGATCAATAACGTGAGCAAAAATAAGCTTCTTATGAAACAGAGACTTAAATTTCTGAAACGATAAATTGTCAATAGCCTAGATCGGCTTGAATAAAAGACGGGGGCAATTTATATTATATTTTTTTGTCATAATAATTATTAATGTAATGGTAGGACATTATTTGTCTTCAATTCCATGGCATTAGAAACTAAACAATTATTAAAATGACATCAAACAACATATAATTCTGTCCATTAATAAGGGAGATAATTAGATAATGGAGATATAGACCGAAGGTCGTTAGGTCCAAGTGAGAGAAAAATTTGCGAATTATGAAGTAAGCCTATACTCTCTGATAATATAAGGTGTGGAATCATACGTTCAGCCTCACATAAAAGATAGGGGGAATGCTTTTATTTGCTGTTTTTTCATAATAATTATTAATGTAATGGTAGGATAGTATTTTTGTCCATTCTATAGCATTAGAAACTAAATAATGATTAACCCACTGGAACCCAGCTAGTTTAGATTAAATATACATCGGGCGAGGTAAATCCGACATGGTGTTGCACTCATGAGATCTACAGGTAAACTGACTGTCCTTTGTCATGCGCGTCCCATGTCCCAACAAACCTAGACTTGGGGGTTGCCAAGTTTGCCTACATCCTAAGGAATACCCCATACCAATATCAAGCCTATAGCTACCATAGGACAAGAGTAAATAAGGTCGAAAGTTGTGGTGAGATAAGCGGGTACAGTGTTTTTCCCCTCCTCCCGCACATCACCCGCCCGGCAGGACTTAGGGGATTGCCGAATATGGTCAAGTAATGCCAACATCCTAAAGAGTATCTCACACAAATCTCAAGCCTCTAGCTACCATACGACAGGAGTAAATAAGGTCGAAAGTCGCAGTGAAGTAAGTGGGTAAACTGGCGCCACTAATCCGCCCGCCACCATCCACGCGGCTTGCCTAGGCGGTTGGCGGGTACCGCCACTGTTCGACAACACCGAAAGGAATATCCCATACCATTCTCAAGCCATTTCCTACCATAGGAGCAGAGTAAATGAGGTCGAAGTAGCGGACGCAACGTTTGCGGCGCTGGGGTTTAGCGTTACATACATTGGTGACGCAAACGCTGCGTCGCTGGGGTCCTGGTGGTTAAAAAACATGAAACAACAAATAATTCTGTTCAATAATAAGGAAGATAATTAGACACAGAAGATAAATACAGAAGATTGATAGAGGGGAAGAGGTCATTCCGTCTAAGCAAGCGATAATGTGTGCGACAATTTATGTTAGTTAGGTTAGGTTATGTGCGACAATTTATGAAATTTTAAGCGCTATTTCTTTTCTTTATATATTTTTCTATATATTTGTACTATTTACTTTTTACTTGCTATTTTCTATCTGTCTATTTTACTGTCCTACTTTTCCTTTTGGGGACGGTAGGCTAGGAATCCTCCTCCCCTTGTAAATTTCATCTACTAGACGAGACAGAGAGACAGAAAGGGGTGAGGGAACGCGAAAGTGGTACCAAACCATAAAAATTGGAACTTTAAATGTTGTTTCTTTTTGGTCTGTCTCGAGTCGGCCACCCCCAGCTACGGGGTGTGCATGAGTATATACATACATACACACAAACATATATATATGCCGGTACATTGTCTGATGACACCCCAGATGACGGCACTCTTCATGACTCTTGTTACACTCTTGTTGGCTCTTGTTACACTCATGTTGACTCTTGTTACACTCCTGTTGACTCGTGTTGACTCGTACCAACTCTTTGTTTTCGTACCCTGGAATTTGACCATTATTTTTCAAATTTCCTCAATTCGTGTTGGGTTCGTGTTACACTCTTCGTGACTCTTGTTGACTCTCCGTGACTGGTACTGACTCTTGGATGAACACATACCGACTCTTGTTGACTTTTGGTGAATCGGGAACAGTGACCTACTAGGGCTGGTTCTTGCCAGAGTCACGAAGAGTGTCACCCATCGTTCACTCGTGTTGGACTCGGGCACCGACTCGTGTATGTGTGATGATGGCTTTAGACAAGGATGATATATATTAAATAATCAAGAATGATGCTCGTGAGTGTGGTTGGAATGCAAGGGGGTGGGGTAATCTAGCTGGACTCTGTTATGATATAAGATAAGGCAGAGTTAGTTATCTATGAGTAGGCAACGGTCAGGTGACTGAGGGCTCGTTCCAACATGTAAAAATCTATTCATAGGATACAGATAATAATTACTGATAGCGTACTGAGGGTTTGACTTTAAATAATAACTGATTGAATGGAAGTTACGTTAATAGGTTACCTTATGGACAGACCACGGATAACTTCTGCAGTGAGGCTGACAGAGATAATTAAATACTCTTTGCGTCCAACAATGAATGGCTTCTGCAGTGATGTTGACAGAGGGACCAGGAGATATTAAATACTCCTTAATTTTCGTACCGCACTGAGACTTTGGGCTTTTTAGCACCTAGGGAGGTCTTGGACACTCAGCTCAAGAGGGAAGGTGAGATACATTCCCGAACCTGGTCTGAGTACCTGTTCACTACTTAGGTCTTCCTAGGCCTTGATTGGCTGCACGGATAAAGGGCGACTTTGGCCTTTTCTAACACTGACATAGGCCCTTGTCGCTCCGGCGATGTGGGGAGGGGGGATAGCAAAGGTAGGACCCGCAGTATTTGCTTCTGTATCCTCTTCCAGGTCCACTCTACAGGTGAGTGTGTGGGGGGGGGGGGGGGGGGGGGGGGGGGCGGTGCTGCATCATCCTGGTTGGCTGGGTTGACCTGGCCGTCGGCCATCCCGGGGTTCGCTTG
The DNA here is from genome assembly GCA_032716605.1 of Paralithodes platypus. Taxonomy (NCBI): domain Eukaryota; kingdom Metazoa; phylum Arthropoda; class Malacostraca; order Decapoda; family Lithodidae; genus Paralithodes; species Paralithodes platypus. The sequence goes on along the minus strand of CM064573.1, from coordinate 47,028,464 downwards.
TAGTGGCGACATCACATCTGGCGGTGTAGGATCGTGGAACCGTTCTCTCGTATGCGGCTTGTTTAATCTGTGTTGGTGGGGGGTTGGTACACCTGTTCTCGTGGGGACTTCCCTATACCGAGCCAGTTCCGTTTGAGAGAGTACGGTTAAAGCATGGGCTTCAGTATTGTAAGGCCCCAATGGTCGGCGATGCCTTTGGTTGTTTTGGTGCCGTACAGGGTTAGGTCCGCCTGTTGTAGGTGACCTCGAATGTAGGGTTGTGTCTGGTTCTGTTGACTTTGGTGTGGTGGTTGGTTTGGGACGCCCTGGTATGTTCTGGTGGTTGCAGGTGGCTGGTTGTTATGGGTGGCTTGCTTTTCCTTCGGTATAACAATATGTAATAATCCTACCCCCTTTAAATATGATAATTGGGCGGACAAGAACAATCACTGCCGCTGGTTCTCCTCCACCTTCCGGATTTATGAGGAAAGTTGTAATACCCTGTGTAACACTCCGGGCTCGCTCGCAGAGTTCTTTATGACCAAATTAGGGCAATTAATTGACAAGATGAAGGTAACTGGAGAACACGGCGGTGGTGGTGGACGATACAACCTACAATAACATTGCACCAAAACATCCGCTCACATCTACCCTCCCACCACTAGCAAGGTGTATGTGTGTGTGTGTAATAATAATAATAATGATAATAACAACACTAATAATAATAATAAACAGTCTATTGATAATTGCATCCGTTGGCTGAAAATGTACAGAGGAACAGTTTGTAGCTTAACTCTAACTTAATGCTAGTTGACAAAGTTTAATATTATGTACTTGGTTTACAGATGATTTTCAAGTTGGGATAATAGCTGTACATTTTAAAAGGGATCTCTGAAAGCTTGTGAGTTGATTTACTGACTATGTTTACTGTTTATTTGGATTTTTTTTGTTTTTCTATGTGAGTGAGGGAGACAAAAGGCAGAACTGCCTGTAACGAGTGCCTCCCTGAGAGTTCAAAGAGTGACAGGGCCAAAATCAAGGGATGTTCGAGCCAAAATGCTTGGACAAACGGAGTTTGAAGCAATTTAAGTCATAGGAAGAGGGAAAGACTTATTCTCGGAGAGAGTTCCAGAGCTCAGCAGTTGAATAGAAGAAAGGCTGAGAATAACGTTTCACTCTTGGGTTGGAGAGTTGCAGAGAGTAGGGGTGGGATTGTGTTGCAAGACGGGTACTACGTACCCTACGTAAAGAAGGTGGTATACACTGGAAAAGCTCTGATGAACATTGATTATTATAGTAGCGATAGAACAGTGAGAGAGATGCAACATTGCGGCGAAGAGAGAGAGATTGCAGAGAGTTGATGCGTGGGCGGGAGTTAATGATACGAAATGCTTTCCTTTTTACTTTGTCTAGGAGTGCGTTCTGAGAGGATCTTCCCCACACATGTGAACAATACTCAATACAAGGAAGCACTGTGTCCCTGTACAGAGCAAGAAGCTGTGCAGGGGTAAAGAACCCCTTGAGGCAGTTGAGCACACCCAGCTTCTGGGAGGCTGTCTTAGCAAGACTAGTAATGTGGATCGAGCTGATATACCACGTATAACAATGTTTACTGTTTGTCTAGGGTAGTTGTTCTAATCTGTTGCTTTGCTATGTTCACTGTTCACTTGAAATATGGTTATTCAGGTAGTACTTTTGTATGGTAAGTCAAACTGATGAGGTATCGTTTTAAATATTTTCTGAGGTAGTGTATTATAGAAAGCTGGTGCTTACACAAGTGCGCGTCTGTGTGTGTGTGTGTATTATATATATATATATATATATATATATATATATATATATATATATATATATATATACTGTATATATGCGAATATACTTCCACACTAAAGGTGTGTAGAAAAGGGTAGGTTCACTGCACAAAGTTTAAAAAATGTTAGTGCTAAAATTAAATTTCATCTAAAATATATTGCATGCACAAAATATACTGTATATATATATATATATATATATATATATATATATATATATATATATATATATATATATATATATATATATATATATATATATATATATATATATATATATATATATATATATATATCTTCATAGGCATAATTACTTTCACAATTATATTTGAAACCAGACAAATGCCATATATACGAAAGACCACCTGGCTATAGCTCACTAACCCCCTGTAACGCCTTTCAATCCTAACTCCGTGCACAAACTCTTAAGCCCGTTTCACACATTCACGATGTTGGTCCCGATGTGCAACGAGGTACACAAATTGGTACATCGGCAGAGACAGTGACACGAAGTATGCGTTTGACGATGAAGCCACGACGGTGACACGTCGTAGCTATGACGGGCCAGATGATACCACGGTTGCAACACGAGGGCAGCACGTCAATGCTCTAATGGTCCAAATTCCGGTCAAAACCGTACCCCGACGTGGCACGAGGGGAACACGATGAGGGGTGATGGACTTACGATGGTGTTACGTGTGCGACATGATGAACACGATGCCACAACGACAGACGGGGTGACAGACACAATTCGATATAAAAGGGTGAGCGGCAGGCGGCGTGGCCTGCGCGTGGTGCGCAGTTTCCATATCGTCCCGCCGTCGTGCACCTCGTGTTGTTGCCGTGTTGCCAGCGTGTTGTTGCCGTGGTACTAATGTGTTGCTGTCGTGCTTCCAAATTTTGTATGACACATGGACTCACGTGGACCACACGTCAACATCCGATAGTCGTGGGTGCAGCGTGGTGGCGTCGGGTCTACACGTGGCAACATCGGGACCTGTCGTGGTGGCGACGGGGATTTGAAAATGGCCGTTATCTTTCACGACGTACCCCGACGCCACCACATCGATGCCGATGCTACCCGATGACGACATACCAGACCCACGTCATCGACACGATGTACCCAATGATACCACGCCAAAATTCCCTCGTGCTATTTTTTTGGACACCCCCAAACACATCGTCCCCAAGCACGATTTGCCACGTCCCGGCCCGTGGGTAACCCGCCGCTCCCCGATGAACCCGACACATGTTGGCGATTGCAACATGTTGTGTCCCGATATTCAAATCGGGGTACGTCGTGCTCAACATCGTGAATGTGTGAAAGGAGCTTTAATGGTGAGCAACTGGTCTTGGTAGCAGATAATAAGTTTGTTCATAAGGCTTTCTGTAGATATCCAGAAGCATGTTTGTAGGATAAATGAACCCTTTCAAGATCTGATACACTTTTGTTTTTTTAGTATCGATGTTTATCCTCGCTCTTTATTATTTAGGAAATTGTTAGAATTATATATATATATATATATATATATATATATATATATACCTATTTTTCCTTGATGTTTTGTGTAGATGCCAAGCAGCAGGTGTATCTGATATTGAACATAACTTTGCATTGGTAATAATTATTATGCTGTATGCTTTTAAGAACGACGTAAGCAAAAATAGATAGCCACACTATTGTTTTACCTATTTGTTCAAGTGCTCCCTGTACAAGTATTAAGAATGCAGTTTATTTGTAAGAGATATATAAACTGCATTTGTTAGTTATTAGTCTAACACGAAAGCCTACATAAAAAAAAACAATAATAATAATATATGAACAGTAATACTAAAAGAATACCCAAAACAGAGAATAACTGTTATATAACAAAAGATGGTGAATAAATGGATACAGGACAAAAAATAATATAACTTTCAAAACAAGAAGCAAGATAGGGATCTCCCGTGTGTGATGCATAGTAATGCCACAGGGATAACCCTTTCAGTACCGGTGTCGTCCATTTAACTTTATTCTGGCTACTTTTACACGATTGTATTCACTTTCAGAAGGACCTTCATCGACTAATTAACAGGCTTCGAACATTCTCATTTAACCCTTTTCACTACCCCCTTATCCTTTTTTAAACTGCACAAAACCTTCTAAATATACCAACAATACAATTAAATGAACATCGCCGGTACAGAAGGGGTTTAAGAGGTCCCAGGCAAAGACATAAAGTGAAAATGAGGGAAGAATACGACCTACAGTAGGAGAGAAATATGAGGCGGAAGGAATCTCTGGGGATGGCTAAATGTGATTTATCGTCAAGGCGGCAGTGGGAGATAGAGGAAATAGCGAGAGCAGGGAAGAGGGAGAAAGAACTTAAACCCCTTGAAAATCATGACGCGTTCCACAAGTTTATTCTGGCAATAATTAGACGATTGTATACAACTGAGGGAGGATCTGTGGGGATTTAATGGGAAAGATATTCTAAATTAACCCTTCGACTTCTATATAGCCTACCCTTATTAATCTGATTACAATCGTCTACTAATAGCCAGAATACATTGAAAAATGTGCCATGATCCTCATGGGGTTGACCCAATAATTATCGGTTAAATCCATGTATTTATGCTGGCTACTAGTAGATGATATTCGTCAGTTTTAAAAGAGTTCCAGCGATTAACAGGCATCGAGCTTTCTTATTAAATCCTATTTACTACCACAGATCCTTCTTAAACAACACAAAATCGTCTATATATCGCCAGAATAAAATATAAAAGACGTCGCCGGTACAGGTGTTAATGGGTGTATAGGGCTTTTCTGGACCTCCTCCCTCATGTTTAGTCCCATTAGATTTGAAATTTTAAGACGTTCGTTACATTAGTTTGGTGTTTTTAAGAACTTTCGCCCCATTTCTTTGTCAATATAAAGACCTTTCGTGTCATTGAGGTACCGATTTTTGCCTGGCGAGCAATTGTAAGCCTGTAATTTTAGGAGGAGCCGGCCTTCGGTCGGGTCATTTTTCTACCGAAAAATTTACATTTATTTTGAAGGATGTTTTTTATAACCTTCATGGACGTCTAGGGATGAAATTAAAAGAGTAATAAAATTATCAATAAATCGGCAAATAAAAACGCCCACCCCCCATTGATTAAGGTGAGAACATAGCAATTTTCCGCCAGCAGGAAAAAAATAGACTATAGTGTCGTGGAGGGATGGTTGCAATGTTACCCTTTTAGCTACTTTCCCGCTAGATCCAGAGCTAAATGTTCACATCTAGCAACATGTATGCTAGCGATATCCTGGGGATTTGAGCTATTTAGAGTAATATAATATTGTAGAGAGTGTGACATTATTCTATAGTCAATATTTTCCAGCTGATGGTAAACTGAAACCCTTTGCAAATGATTTATCTATAATTGATGGGAAAATATGAAACTACTATATTTCACTGCACCAAGTTTTGTATAATTAACACCATATTTCGCTTCGTAATCTTCCTAATATTTTTTAATAGCCGAGTAATTAAGGTGAAGACATTGCAATTTATCACCAGCTGGAAGAAATAGATTATACCCTGTTCCAAATAAGTAGGCTAAAACTCTTGAACATTAACCTCTATAATTCACAAACGACTTGAGTAACCGAACTAATATTACTAACATTTGGGAAGGGTCAACCAGCGAACAGGTGTGGAAATGTATAGACCATCTGCTCTACCACTTTCTGAGTTCAGAGGTTAGGGTTCACAATTTCAGACCTACCTATTTGAAACAGGGTATAGCGTGTCCTGGAGGGGGGGGGGGGGGGGGGGGGTCACCATTACTAGATGTCAGGACCAGGATGGTTCACACGCCCGGTAATGGCTGTTCGACCACTCACGGTTCTATTTCCGGACCAACGACACACTCCGGATTGTTGTTGTTGTTGATGTTGTGTTTGTGTTTGTGTCTGTGGTGTGTGTGCGTGTCTGTCTGTGCATCTGTGTGTGTTTTCAGTGTTTTTGTGTGTGTATGTCTATGTGTATGGGTGTGTGTATCCGTTTGAAAGTTTGCGAGACTTCCACGTCGCCGAAGGCATGGCTTGAACCCCTATACATTAATATTTTATAATCTTTATTCTCTCTCTCTCTCTCTCTCTCTCTCTCTCTCTCTCTCTCTCTCTCTCTCTCTCTCTCTCTCTCTCTCTCTCTCTCTCTCTCTCTCTCTCTCTCTCTCTCTATTTATCTATTGATCTATCTTTCTCTAGGGAGGAGGAGGAATGAAAAATAAAAGTAACAATAGGAAAATACGAGAAGAATTATTGCAGGAAAAACAAACGATCATAAGAGCAGAAGGGTTAAGGGGGAAGGGTATTTATTGGTCGATATATGCATATATTTATATATTTTATAGTTTCCTCCCAAGACCTCCATCAAGCTTATAAACAAATACCCAAGACCCCCTTTCGAGATTAATTTGTACAATTTTCGGTAGTGTCCAGGCCGAAGGCCGTTTCCTCTTAAGTTACAGGATCGCTATCGCTCACCAGAAAAATTATCTACAAAAAATGGCTCGCAGTCGTAATATTGACAAAGAAAAGGGGGTGAAAGGTCTTAAAATCGTGAAACTAATAGAACGTTCATCTTACAATCTTAATTATAATGGGGCTAAACCATGAGGGAGAAGGGAGTCCAGGATAAAATAATATCTACCTTTAAGTGAATAATGCAGAAGGTACTGAACTGCTGGGAGTTAGGCTAATCGGGTTTAGTGTAAGTGTAATTAGCTTATGGATTGGTTGCACTCTATAAACGGGAAACAGCTTATGTTCTGCCAGAGTATATTCTGGGTAGTTAATCCTTTGAAGATTGTAACGCATGTTGACATTATTTTGGCTATCATTAGACGGGTTTATGCAGTTTAAGAAGGATATGTGAGAATTAGGTGAGTGAAGACTATTTCAATTAACCCTCTGACTTCCACATACCCTTCCTTATCTCAATACAATCGTCTAGTAATAGCCAGATAACAAGAACGAACTGTGTATTTTATCTGCTAAGGGTTAATAAGGATCTATGTTACTAAGAGGGTTTATTGAGATCGTATTTACCCATTTTAGTCGTATAGGCAGATTACAAAATAAGAAAATCGTCCAATGGTAACCAGAACATGATGAACATTACGTAATGGTGGTGAAGGGGATAATGGTGGTGAAGGGGATAATGGTGGTGAAGGGGATAATGGTGGTGAAGGGGATAATGGTGGTGAAGGGGATAATGGTTCATTTGATGGAAGAGTAGATTCAATATACTGTAACAACGAGATAAAGTGAAACCTTGCAAATAATATCGTGTTATATAATACTCTTGTTCATAATTGTACGTTTATATTGTATACATTTAAATGCAATATCTATAATATATGCCTGCACAAATAATATTTTGAGTAAGATATTTAACCCCTTCTGTACCGGAGAGGTCTTATTAATCTTTTTCTAGATACATGTAGACGATTATTTGCAGTTCAAGAATGATCTGTGGTAGTAAAATGGGTTAAGTGAGATAGTTCAAAGCATGTTAATTGCTGGAGGGCCTTCTTAAACTGAATATAATCGTCTAATAGTAGCCAGAATAATGTTAAAAGGACGTCACTGGTACTGAATGGGATAATATTATAATAGTGTTGTTCAATTATAATGTACTCTCGGATGCCATAGTCTCTAGCCTGCTCATATGCATTCGTGGACTTAAGTCTAAATATGGAAGTATACAGTATGTCTGGAAACGAATTTATAAAAATACATTTGTATATATCAACTGATACACTATATATACTATTTATTGAAACGCAAGTTCAATTACAAAATCAATGCAGACAGTTATACTGGGTGCACGAATTCTTATGAGTGCTAAAGACTATGGCAAGCAAGTGTACTGTGGCTTACGAATGTCCTCTTACATTCTCGTTTGCCCCGGGCCCACACTCTTACGCTAGGATAATGTGCTGTGATAAATGTGTTGTGTACATTTAATTAACAGGGATGCACAAAGTTAAGTAAACGAGACAGGCTTAAGGGGGTAGTGTTATTATTTGGTCTATTTACTTATTCATTCATATATTTTTTAGTGTCCTCGCTAGACCTCCATCAAGCTTAAGAAAACACCCCCAAGACCCAGCTTCAAGATAAATGTAGATGTGTACATTTTTAAATAAAAACTGCCCCATGCCGGAGGCCGGTTACTACTATAATTCAGACTTGCTATCACTCGCTAGGAAAACAAATCGACACCTAAACTGCATGAAAGGTTTAATTATTGACAAGGAAATGGGGCGAATGCTCTTAGCATCGCTAAACTAATAAGCCGAACATTTAAGAATCTGAAAACTAATGCGGCTAAGAATAAGGGAGATGTGGGGCCAGAGAAACCACCCCTTTCCCCTTTATTCCCTGTGTAAGTTGAATTAACATGGCAACACAAAGTTAAGAAGTAAATGAGACACGTAAACCATCAAGAATAATGCAGGTGTAACCCTTTCTGTTCCGGCGACGTCTTTGTAATGTTATTCTTGGTATCTTTAGGTGATTTTGTGCAGTTTAGGAAGGATCTCTAGCAATATTAAGGCTTCGAACTATCTCAATCAACCTTTTTACTACCACATGTCCTTCCTAAATTGCATAAAATCATCTAAATGTAGCTAAAATATAATGTACCAGACGTCGCTGGTACCGAAAGGGTACCAGCCTTTTATAATTATGATGGTGCATATATACTGTACAGTCACTTATATAAATTCATGGTCCCATGTTTGTTCTTTAAGTTATTAAATGTAATTGATTTTTGGATGAAACTTACTTTTACATAAATAGCATATGACATTGCGTAGTCAATACATAGAAAAATATATTCATAAAAACGTTTCCAGATAATTATATACTTCCATAACAAGAAGCAGGTAAGGTTTCTGAATATGTATGCTTGATAGTGCTTCTCTGTATATACTTATTGTTAACTGGTGCGTCTTATAATTGCATCATCTGGTCCACAATAACATATATTTAATTAATGCCTATTACATTTAGTAGGATTTTGTAATACTGTTCCTGTTGATGCACTCATACGAAGCTAATTTTGAAGACTGTTACTATATTAATTTGATACATAGTTATTAGTACTATTATATGATGTATAATATTGTTATTTAAATGTTCCAATTATATTGTTATATATATATATATATATATATTATAATGTAAAACTTGCAAAATAAACAAACTAAAACTGGGACGACACAAGATAAATACAAAAGAACTGATCAAAATCGATATGTGGAAACAACGCTTAATCAAATCAAATTTTGAAATAAAAAAACACAATCCACCCCATAGGGTATACACAACTACATGAGCAAGTCAATTAGTTTCCCAAGTAAACTGATCGCACATACAACAATGCACCTCGTCATGTTCAAGGAATTAGTCAATTTGGGAAGTCCGGGACGTTCTGGTAAATTTTACCAAATTCTGTATGAATAAAGAAACTACAATTTATATCAAAATTTATATTAAGCTATAATACTGCTGTTTGCGGATGATGCAGTTCTGATGAGTGATAATGAATGGGAGTTGCAGGGTCTGGTAAATGAGTTTGGAATAGTGTGCGAAAAACGGAATTTGAAGGTAAATGCGGGGAAGAGCAAGGTCATGGTCTTCGAAAGGGGTGAAGTCACAGAGTGTGAAGTGAAGCTGAACGGTCAGGCTATGGAGATTGTTAACTCTTTAGGTATCTGGGCAGTGTGTTGAGTAAAGATGGGACTATGAATGAAGAAGTGCGGGGTGGGTACAACAGGGGAAGAGGGTTGTAGGAACGCTAAAAGCAGTAACAAGAAATAGGGTGGTCAGTATGGAAGTGAAGAAGTCCTTGCATGACAGTGTGGTAATCCCGACACTGACTTACGGAAGCGAAGCATGGACGTTGGTTGAGAGACTCAGACCAAGAGTGAGAGCAGTGGAAATGAAATACTTAAGGAGTGCGTGCGGAGTTACATGGAGGGATAGACAGACTAATGAGGAAGTAAGAAGGAGGTGTGGTGTGGAGGTAGATGTGCTGGAAAGTGTGAAAAGGAACAACTTGAGATGGTTCGGCCATATGGAACGTATGGAAAGCGAGAGAATGACTAAGAGGGTGTACGAGAGCGAGGTGGAGGGACAGAGAGGGAGAGGTAGACCGAATGAGAGGTGGAAGGATGGAGTGAGGAAGTACATGAACGAAGGCGGTGCTGGTTGGGGGGAGGGGCGTCGACTGACTGGGGACAGAGGTGAATGGGGGCGGTTCGTTCTTGGCCACCCCTTCGGGGATCACGGCGTCAGGCAATAGCTAGATAGATAGATATTAAGCTAAATTTGCAATTTGACAAGATATCAACAAAAGTACACAAAACATAATCACTCACTAACGATAGTGCTATCGGGTAGGTACCTGTAAGCATAGCATGCTTCAAGTGACCCCTAACAATTACTACCCTACTAATAACCTACATTTATTGTACAAATAAACTAAGGAAATCGCAAAAGCAAGCAATTGATCCTATCGAAAATGAATATATACAGTATAATAAATAGACATATTTGAAAATATGAAGAAGGCGCAATAGATTTAAACAAAAGAGTACTCTTTTAACAAGAACAATTAATTATAAAGAATAATAATAATAGCAATAGAAAACATTAAATATTAATACATACAGACAAAAAGTAAGCAGAGGTTATGATAGAAACTTCAAGTTAATAATGCTTGATTAAAATTACTGATATCAAATTTTAAAATACAGTCACAATAATTGACCTTAAAAAGATTAAAATTATGCAACAATTTACTGAAACAAAATATATATATATATATATATATATATATATATATATATATATATATACCGGTATATATATATATATATATATATATAACTCTCCAACCCCAGAGTGAAACACTATTCTCAGACTTTCTTTTATGCAACTGACGAGCTCTGGAACTCTCCCAGGATCAGTCTTTCCCTCTTCCTATGACTTAAATTGCTTCAAACTCTGTGTCCAGGCATTTTAGCTCGAACGTCCCTTGATTTTGGCCCTGTCACTTTCTCAAATCGGGGGGAGGCACTCGCTGCAGGCAGTTATGCCTTTTGTTTTCCTCATTCACATAGAAAACAAAATATATATATATCATTTTTTTTTTCTATGTGAGTGAGGGAGACAAAAGGCAGAACTGCCTGTAGCGAGTGTCTCGCCCATAGATGAAAGAGTGACGGCCAAAATCAAGGGACGTTCGAGCCAAAATGCCTGGACACACGGAGTTTGAAGCAATTTAAGTCATAGGAGGAGGGAAAGACTGATTCTGGGAGAGGGTTCCAGAGCTCAGCTGTTGAATAGAAAAAAAGACAGAGTAACATTTCATTCTTGGATTGGAGAGTAGCACAGAGTAGGGATGGGATTGTGTTGCATGACGGGTACCACATACCCTACGTAAAAGAGATGGCATACACTGGGAGAGCTCTGAGGAGCACTGATTATTGTAGTAGCGATAGAATAGCGAGAAAGATGCAACATTGCGGCGAAGAGAGAGAGTTGGTGAGAGGGCGTGGATTAATGATACGAAAGGCTTTCTTTTCTACTTTGTCTAGGAGTGCGGTGTGAGAGGATCCTCCCCACACATGTGAACAATACTCAATACAAGGACGCACTGTACCCCTGTACAGAGCAAGAAGCTGTGCAGGGGTAAAGAACCCCTTGAGGCGGTTGAGCACACTCAGCTTCTGGGAGGCTGCCTTAGCAAGACTGATAATATGGTCCTTCCAAGTGAGAGCAGAAGAAAAAGAGACACCAAGAATATTGAGAGAAGATGAAGGATTGATTTTTGTATTGTTGAAGAATATGAGATAGGCCTCTGAGAGTTCCGGACCGGTAGATAGATGGAGATTGGGTTTTGAGAGCATTGGTGGTAGATGGGATATAATTCCAAATGAAGCCATAATTTTTAAGCTCATCGGTGGTCTAGTTGGATAGGTGCTGGAGTGCTGCACTACTGGCCTGGGTTCGAACCCTCGCTGGGGCATGACACAAAATATTAATTTATTAAGGCTCTACTTGTTTATCAGTGAGGCCTTCAATTTTATAGAGCCTCAGATTACTTGTATCCTTCTCTACTACTTAGTTGCTAAAGTTTGTGTGTGAGGTGTTTGTGTGTATGGTACCTAGCTACGTGATCACGAGTTGGAGCGGGTGGTGGTGGATGGGATTTAATTCCAAATGAAGACAATACTTTTAAGCTCCTCAGTGGTCTAGTTGCTTAGGTGCTGGAGTGCTGCACTACTGGCCTGGGTTCGAACCCTCGTTGGGGCATGACACAAAATAATAATATATATATGAGATGACGGGGCTGAAAGAAGATAAGCCAACAGAAATAAAGAACCCGTTCCCGCAACCAGAAAAGCCCCAAATGTCACCTTGCTATACAGAAGCCAGATAGAAAACAAAGTTCACGTGGCCCCTTAAAACACCTATCCGGATACCCTCTTTTTAATGACCCCCGGGCGCTAGGTAAAAAATGGCCGCCCTCATCAAAGGATCAGAATGCCCAGCCGGAGCCAGACTTGGATTATGACATGTCGTATTTTATGGAATTACGACATCAACCACCTCCATTTCCGTCCATCTACCTAGACAGAAATGCATACCAATATCGCCACCAGGAGGGACAACAACTAGAACTAGGATATTCCAGCTAACAACTAGAGCATTACATAAAAACCTATAACAATGAGGAAACCTGCAAAACTGTAAATAATTTATCATGTACTCATCCAAGCTCTTTACTACTTACTTCTAAAATAAATAAATAAAGGATACCATTCCCCATATAACCATGTATGTACAATATTTTTAAGACTTTAGATAACCGAGCAATAATTCAAAAACCGTAATTTTCATGCCTCTCATGTTCCGAAACGCATCAGCTATGTCACTATATGTAATGTGTAATACTATCTATCTATCTATATGTTCAGGCCCAATCCCTACCTTTCCTATTTTTAATTTTATTTTCAATTTAATTCTATTTTATTATTGTTTTTCTTTTCTTGGGGGTGGCTGCCTCAAGACAGAGCAAGAACAGGGAAAACACAAAACACAACATAAACCAACGAACAAACACAGACAAACCACAAATTCACACACATCTAGGTCACCCAGGAGAAGACCCAGAGACCAGGGTCACCAAGGTCGCTCCAGCACTCCCCCGGCCCCCGACCACCCGGAGAGGTTACGATCTCGGCAGGTAGACGTGCAGCGGAGCCGAAGCCACAAGCCCGCCCACCACACTTCCAGGCACACCCTTCATATTAATCGTCTCCCCGGGCCAGGCGCCTGATGGACTATTATCTAGTCCACCTTGCGCCCGACCCCTTCCCCCAAATGACCACGTGTTCATTCAACTATTCACATACTACCTAATACTACCTGATAAAAAATAGAATATTGTTAGGCAAAGTTGATTCACTGTCTAGCACAGGTTTTCTGTGTTGGAGTATACGTGACTAAGTCAACTCGGAGAATACTTCCATAGGGGCTAGCCAAAATCCCCTTGAAAAGTATCCTACATGCTGCGAGGAGTGCTGGAGGACCGAGAGAGTGTGTTGGGCCTAGAAGTGACCTTTCTAGCTATACCGTGTGAAGGTATCGTCTATCCCTGGTGCAAACAAGCAGACGGACACCGCACTATAGTCGCCACGTGTGACCGGATCTCTCACGGCCGCTTTCTCCTATACTTCAACCCAAATTAAGTGCTTTTGTGATTCTTATGCGTTTGGTGATTAATACGAAGGTTATATAGGATATGTTATGTGTTCAATTTAACGTAAACATCCGAGATTAATTATTCTCGCCTTCTATTAAGCGTTGCTCGTATCGAGAGAACATACAACTCTGTCCTGGGATTAATGTATCTATATACTTTGTAATATATATTCCTATATTACATCTAAGACTTTATAGATATATTCGTTCGAAAATGTTACCCACACTAGTGTAAATACCTGTGGACACCCTAACAGATCTTATTCTATGTTTAATATTATTAGCAGGGTACGTAAGATTGTATAAGTGTTCACAGAGAGTGTTAAATATTTTGTCTCTTATTTAAACCTATTGTATTCATGCTTTCTGACTTCAAACTCAGACTAAGCGTTATATGAGTTAATTATTAACTTCTATTCATACTACATCGCGTTAATATTTCAACGACAAGATCTCAGCCTTTCACACGAGCTAAAATAAATTATCCTCAGTTCTATGAACTAATATCTAAATTTTTACTTATATGAGTTGATAGGTATTTATATACTCTATATGTCGATCCAACTTCCAAATTATTTATACCTCATCTGACATCCTAAATTCCATATCTTGCCATCACTGAATATGTGTGACCTCAGTACTATTGACCTACCTTGATTCACGCTATACCTTGCGTTCGTTTACTAAACTCAGGATATCAGTTATTGTGTGAGACTAACGGCTCTGTGTGCGTTTATGCTTTAGATGTATATTCATCATTTTGCATTAACTTGATTTTATTATTGATGAAAAACAACCTTTATTATTGTTTACATATGATATAGGAATAGTGTTATTTATTCCATGTGTATACCTGAACTTATTTCTATATAAGTAAGATTCAGATAATATTTATGTGCTGTGTACCCTACCTATTTAATGAAATAAAACTTGTGAACCGCAATTGTGTATTCTGTGACATTGGTGGAGATTGATTTGATTAAGATTCATATGATTAAAGTCAGCTGTGTTCCAGTTGAATGTTGTAGTTTTAAAGCTTTCCTAAGGTGGAAATATTGAATTAACTTAAAGCGTGCAGAATTAAAGCGCGACGTAACAGTATATATACTATATATTTATTTGTTTATTTATATATTTATTTATGTAACTATTATGTATGTATCGCTAAGTGGCGAGATATTTTTACTAGACTCCAATTCCAATTAATTTCCTTATCAAGCTAAGGTTAACACATGCCCTAAACAGATGTAAGGTTGTGTTTCCATGGTTACACTCCTAATAACATCCGGAAACACATCATCTCCTCTTCGTCGTTCCTGTATTGATTTAGGGAGGCCGGTGAGGGACGAAGGAGGAGCTTGGGCAGGTTGTAGATTTCGGTGGCTCTGCATCAGGTCGGCCCACTATATTATTCTATAGGCTGGAAAATTGCCTTACTAGCCAATCTGAGCCCCCCCCCCCCTCCCCTTCCATCCGTGAATCCCTATGGTATACGGCTTTGAGAACTACCTATATAATCCAAGTTTGTGCCGATATAAACAGCTTTATGTTGTTTCAGTACAAACATGGCTACCCACAATAGTTTTATTCCAATTGTAAAACAATTTTATGAATGGAAGATGCCTTTAGGCACATGAATCTCTTTTGTTTTGTCTTTGTTTTTCCTTCTTCTATTTATTGTCTCTTTAACAAAATATAGCATTAGTCGCTGGGAATCGGCACTTATGCTATGACAAATAAAAACAATTTGGAAGTTGTCAGAAGGGATCAATAAACATTGTTTTGATCGGTTTAATTCACGCATATAACTGTTATATAATCATAGTGAAATTTGACCGATCTCTATATTGAACATTTTATAAACTCGTCTCCCATAATTATAAGCCCTCCGTCCTTCCTTCTGACTAATCGGCCTGAGGGACTAGAGGAGACATAAAAGGTGTTTGGCGATTTTAAGACTTTTTGAGCCATTTAGTTATCGATTTTGTTTTCCTGGCGAACTATAGCAAGCCATTACTTTAAGAGGAACCGGCCTTCGGCCGGGGAAATTTGTCAACCGAAAAATGTACAAAATTATCTCGAGGGGGGTCTTGGGGGTATTCTTTAAACCTTGATGGAGGTTTTGGGAGGAAACTAAAAATAATAATTAAACATAATTATAAAGTTGACGGATCTCTATATTGTAAAGGGTATAAACTCCTCCCCATGAGCCCCTCCGTCATTGATACCATTTGAGTGATAGGCCTGAGGGACCAGCTCGGACATAAAGGTGCTCTTAAACATTGTCGTAGCCCTCAACATGTTGGCTGAATTTAGGAGTATTTTTTTCGTTATAGGCAGCCAACCGTGCTACCAATATACATCAGCTTTACCCTAAGAAATTGGTATATCAATCTTGAATATTGGAGTAGTTTGTTTTGGTAGAAATTCATACCGCAATCATAATTTGAATCTGCCCAATTCAACCAGTTTGTTCACTTAAGAAAACCGAGTTCATGTTGTGTCTATTCTTGTATGTATGTACTGTATATACTCAGGCACATACCCCATAGCTGGGGGTGGCTGACTCAAGACAGAGCCGAATAGGGACAACACAACACAATATAATAACAACATTAAACATTCACACACATCTAGGTTGCCCATGAGAAAACCCAGAGACCTAGGTCCATTTGGGGTCCCCAGCTAAGACATCCAGGTACGTAACAGAACTCCTGGAGAGGTTTCGGTCTCAGCAGGCAGACATTCAGCGAAGCCTACCACCACAATGCCCGCCCACCTTACCTCCAGCTATGGCCATTCACAACATAGACCAGCTCTCTGGGCCAGGCGCCTGATGAACTATTATCTAGTCCAACTGGCACCCAACCCCCTCTCCCCACGACCCCGTTATCACTCATCTATTAACAAGCATGCTCCATTAATTCCTATTCATTACCACTTCTCTTACCTGTTCTTCAGTCATTTCTTTATCTTCCAACGCTTGTATGACAACATCTCCCCATCTCATCCGAGGTCTTCCTCTCCCTCTATTCTTGAAAATTGAAAATGTATTTGTACAGTACTTGAATACAATTCGTATATTTTTATGGTTACTATTATTATGTTCTCTCCACTAACCATTAATTAAACGCTGTACAAATATCTCAACTGAGGGCAGTGTTCCAGCGCGCGAGAGAAAGGTAAACACTCAGGCCCTGAAAAATACTGGAATGCGTTATGAGGCTTGCTACACGATTTACTACTGATTTACTGTAGCAGCCGACGGAACGAAAATTATTTCAGCCACAAGGTATTCTGAGTTGCATAAATGTATTAATTTCCTCGTATAACCTTATAACCACTAACCAACTTTACTCCTAAACTCGATTAATGAAATTAACAAACACATGTGGCAGTCCGGGGATTCGAACCCAGGACGCTCACACCGAAAATCAACACACTTATGCATTGCACCACGAAGATATAAGAGGAAATTAATACATTTATGCAACTCAGAATACCTTGTAGCTGAAATCATTTTCGTTCCGTCGGCTGCTGCAGTAAATCAGTAGTAAATCGGTAGTACATCGTGTAGCAAGCCTCATAACGCATTCCAGTATTTTTCAGGGCCTGAGTGTGTACCTTTCTCTCGCGCGCTGGAACACTGCCCTCAGTTGAGATATTTGTACAGCGTTTAATTAATAAAGAACTGGTTGTCCCTGTATTTTATGTCCGGGTAACCAGGCAGCCCGGCACGGAGCGTCATAATGGCCGAGGGTGTAAATCCAACTTTTTCTTTTAGCTCCCCTTTGCTTGTTGTAGAATGTGTTGGGAGCGTTTTAGCCTGATGAGGTTTTCATAACCGTATAATATATGGCTGTTTCTGATCTCCCTGGACGTGTGTGTGTATGTGGCAGTGTGTGTAGGTGTGTGTGTGTGTGAGTGAGTGTGAGCGAGTGTGAGCGTGTATATGTGGCAGTGTGTGTAGGTGTGTGAGTGTGACCGTGCATAATTATGTCAGCGTGAGGTTGTGTGTGAGATTGTATCTGACATTATGTGTGTGTGTGTGAGAGCGTGTATGTACCAGTATCTGTGTGTGTGTGTTTGTGTGTGTGTGAACTAGAAATATTGTCATTGCTACAAGGAGTACAATGTAGTGTGGGGTTTATGTACAGGATAACGGGCTTTAATCTGACGAACTGAACAACATTTATCAGAGGAGTTGTTTTGGGGGGATAAATAGGAAAGGATATTGGTATTAAGGGGGGATAGGCCGTTTTTATACACCCTTTATCCCTCATGTTTAGCCCCATTAGTTTTGACATTATTAGACATTTGGCCCATTAGTTTGGCGATTTTAACACCTTTCCTCTCATTTCTTTGTCAATATTAGGACCTTTCGTGCCATGTAGGTGTCTTTTTTTTTTCCCTGGCGAGCGAGAGCGAACCTGTCGTTATAAGATAAATCGGCCTTCCGTCGGGACATTCGCACACCTGAAAATGTATACATTCATCTAGCAGGTGTTATTATTATGTATGTTTTTTTGTTTTTTTTCTTTTTAAGCTTGATGGAGGTTTAGGGAGAAAACTAATAAATAAGTAAATAATTATACGTAGACCAAAAAATAAACCGTACCCCCTTGAATGGTTCCATTGTGAGAAATGATGGTACACTCTGATGCCATGGTCTGTAGCCCACTCATAGATAATTGTGGACGTCACCTATTTCTAATTATGGAAGTATATCTCTGGAAACCCATTTATGGACATAATTGTCCATACATCAACTACAAAACAATAATGTATAATATATTATTATATAATATATATATATATATATATATATATATATATATATATATATATATATATATATATATATATATATATACCCCCAGGGGGTAATTGGGCCTCCATCTTATGATGGAGGTAAATAAGAATATGCCTCACGCGTCCTACTGCGTGTCGTACAAGGCGACTAATAGGGGGAATAGGGGTAGATTGTAGGCACCAATCGAACAGGGCTATACCCAGGAGAGGCTGTAGGCATTTAATAAGAAGTCACTGGAACTCCTGTTTCATTTGTCTGGCCTCAATTACTGATTCCGTTTGTGCCTCACTTACTCTGAGAGTAGTCCAGCCTGCTCTCACAAACACCTCCTCCTCCTATCTACTTCACTACACTTAACATGCACACCACACTTCCTCCTTCCACAAAGAACTTTATTCAAAGATGATGAACACAGGCCCAGCCTCGGAGTCCCGGGGGTGGGTGGGTGGGTGGGTGTGGGGGGGGGGGGGGAAACATAAATGCCCCCACACCTGCCCGACCTTTCTCTGACGACCCCTAAATGCCTTGGATCACGACCTGTCACTCTTACTATCAACTTTTGCAATATTCGCGGCCTTTCCTATAATTTTCACTCAGTCGAACCGGCCATCTCTCCTCCTACAAACCCGATCTTCTTTTCCTCATCGAAAACCAGTTATCTGAGACAACTGCCAGCAGCCCCTTCTCTATATCCTCCTACTTTCTCTATCCTAGTTTCAAAGCCAAAGGCGGATATTGTGCATTTGTGCACAACAAACTCACTTGCTCTCACGTTCACAATTTTGACTCCTCCGAGTTCTCAACTTTATGGCTGAAACTATCCTGTCATTCTCATAAAAATATATCTGTGCTGTCTATCTTTCCCCTAACTCTACAGACTTTCCCAAATTCTTTGACTATCTAAACTCTAAAGTGGAACACATTCTGTACATCTCTCCCTTCTCTGAAATCTCCATCTTAGGAGATTTCAACGTTCACCGCCGCCATTGGCTCTCCTCTCACACGACTGACCAATCTGGTGTACAAGCCTATGTCTTTTCTATCATAAATGACCTAGAGCAGCTGGTCGAGCAACCCACCCGTATCCCGGATCGCTTCGGAGATCGGCCCAACATTCTTGACCTATTTCTGACTTCTAACCCTTCTTCTTATACTGTCAATCTTTTCTCTCCTTTCGGCTCCTCCGACCATAAACTTATCTATGTCACCTGTCCTATCTCTTCAGTATGGCCACCCGATCCTCCCAGCCGGCGGCGCTTGTGGCGCTTGTGGCACTTTGGCGCTGCCGACTGGGAGGCTCTTCGGCAGTACTTCTTTGATTTCCCATGGAATGACTTCTGCTTCCGTGGACGAGGACCCTCGGAGAGTGCTGAACGCATTACCGAGGTAATCGTCTCAGGCATGGAAGCGTACATTCCATTTTATTTCCTTCAGTCTAATGCAAAAAAATCTTGGTTTACTCACGGTTGTTCTACTGCTGTCCACAACAGGGAGGAAGCATTCAAACGGTACCGATGCCTTAAACCTCAAGAATCTCATTCTTCCTATGAGTCTGCCCGGAATCAAGCCAAATCTGTTCTTCGATTTGCCAAGCACTCTTTCATCAATAATAAATGCACTGAACTATCCAACTCTAGCTCTTCCCAAGCTTTCTGGCATCTAGCCAAAAAATATCTCCAACAATTTGTCTTCCTCGTCTTCTTCCTCACTTCTTCCTCTGACAAAGCTGAACTCTTCGCTCAAACTTTTGCTAGAAACTCCACCTTTGATGATTCCGGTAGTATTCCTACCTCTCCACCCCCCTCTCTCCTATTTATGCCTAATATCCCAATTTCTTCTAAAGATGTACTTTCTATCCTCTCTGGGCTTAATACTAAGAAGGCGTACTGTCTGGACTGTGTTCCTCCTGTTTTACTCAAAAACTGTGCTTCCGAGCTGACCCCCTGCCTAGGCAAACTCTTTCATCTCTGTCTCTCCTCTAACGTCTTCCCTTCTTGCTGGAAGTTTGCTCTTATTCAACCTGTCCCAAAGAAGGGTGACCTCTCTCAACCTTCCAACTATCGTCCAATTGTTCTCATCTCTTGTATCTCTAGAGTTTTTGAAACTATTCATGCTTCCAAATTTCTTAAGCATTTCTCTTCTCCTAATCTGCTCTCAGATCGCCAGTACGGGTTCCTTATGGGTCGCTCTACTGGTGATCTTCTTTCATATCCTACTAACTCTTGGTCATCCTCCTTTCGGGACTTGGGTGAGACTTTTTCTGTTGCACTAGACATATCGAAGGCCTTCGATAGAGTCTGGCACAAATTTTTAATTTCTAAACTACCCTCCTTCGGTTTCTATCCCTCCATCTGTGCCTTTGTCTCTAATTTCTTTTCCGGCCGTTCCATAGCTGCAGTTGTGGACGGCCATCGCTCACTTCCTCATCCTATCAACTCCGGTGTTCCTCAGAGTTCTGTCCTGTCTCCGATTCTCTTTCTAATTTTCATAAATGATCTTCTCAACTGTAGGCTACATCCAGTCCCATCGATCCATATGCAGACAACTCTACCTTACACTACTCAATTAGTTTTTCAGAACGCCCCAGCCAGCAGTCCCTCAAAAACGAACGTAATGAAGCCATAGACCACCTATCTTCTGATCTAGCTACTATTTCCAATTGGGGTAGAGAAAAACTTGTTACCTTTAATGCTTCCAAAGCCCAATTTCTCCACCTTACTACCCCTCCGGAACCTCCAGAGGACTATCCCTAATGCTGGGGTCACACATTCATGTATATGCTCCCGTATGCTCCCGTACGAAGGTTTATTGGTAGTTGGCAACCGAATACGTAAAACGTAAGGGCTTAGTACGCAAAACGTAAATGAAATTGTGTCTAGTCGTGGGGTTGGTACGCATGGCGGGAGTAGCCACGCTGGTCGGGGAGGTGGTGGGTGCGGCCAAGGCCGCCCGGTATGTTTTGGATTTCGAATCAGATACGTGGCTCGCGCTCACGTATGTCAAAAGTCGGGAAATCCTACGTCTGACCGGGCTAGCTGCTACGTCTTACGGGAGCAGCCCTGTAAGACGTAGCAGCTAGCCCGGTCAAACGTAAGCTTCTCCCGCCAATCGTACAATATTCCCGTCAAACGGGACAGTTAAAGTTAGTCCGGGCGCATCTGGCAGCACCGCCGCACTGCGTGTTGGCGGGAAGACGCGGCAACGTTGTACGGGGGGTATATAAGGACCAGCGGGGGACACTCCCGTCACACCTCTCACCACACCGGAGCAGCAAACAACAAGCCAACCCTGCCACCTGCTTGCCACCCTCTGCACCCTGCCCTGCCCTGCTTGCCACCCTCTGCACCCTGCCCTGCCCTGCTTGCCACCCTCTGCACCCTGCCCTGCCCTGCTTGTCACCCTCTGCACCCTGCCCTGCCCTGCCCTGTACCATGCATAAGAAAGGCGTGAAGAAGGCCAGGAAGGCTTCCCCTGCCACCTCACCGCCTGCCACTTCACCTTTTGACCCCTCTCAGCCTGGCCCCTCCAACTCTGACCCCTCTCAGCCTGGTCCCTCCAACTCACCGCCTGCCCTCTCGACGCCTGAGGAAGATGAAGTTGTTCTCGACCTCGGCCCCGATAGTGGAGAGCTCGAGGTTGAAGTGGATGAGAGTGAGGAAGACGAGGAGGAAGAAGAAGAACCTGCACCTACCAACAGCGTACAGGCCCCACCAAAGAAACGGCGCCGGAAGAAGACCAACATAATACTGACGGAGGAGACTGAGCGTATGCTGGCAGATTGGATTGAGCTGGATGCGCCTTTCATTTATGACAAGGGTGACTCCAGGCACAAAAACAAGGAGCATATCGAGGCTGTATGGGCGGAGAAGGCTGCGACCATGGACCCACCAATGACCGCCTTCGATTTGAAGACGTGGTGGGGATCTCACCGCTCCAGGTTCTGCCGGCTCAGCAAGTTGAAGAGTGGTGATGGGGCCAAACGACTGACGGAGAGGAAAAAGTGGATCCTCAACATGTTCCACTTCATGAAGCCACACATCGTCCGTCAAAAGAAGCCCCGGTCACTTGGTATGCCTGAGGTACGTTGGTATTTTTTATGTTTTCAAACCCTTTCACAGTGACAGTGTCAGTTTTAGTTTTTTTCATAATTATTTTGCTTATAATGATGCTATTATTGTGTTGTGCACATTCTGTAGCCAACTCTTGCATCAGCTTCTCATAATGGCCATGTTCAGGCCTTCGTTGTAGATATGGCCACACCCACACTGTCCTCTTGCTCCTTTCCTTCTTCTTCTCTTGTTCATCTTCATGGATGTAGTTTGCTATTGCAAGCAGTTCTAACATTTCTATGTAGGAAATGATCCATTGAATGAGCCGAGTGTTATGCCTGTTCTCCGGTTTGATTAGGGAGTTCACCATCTTGAACTCCTCCAGGATGTATTCCGTGATGTTCTTCATGGTGCCGAGTCAGGAGTGGGAATGGGAACGTTGTGGCCAGCCCTGCCCTTTTGTAGTTCCCAGATTCCAACCCAGACCTACGTGGTTGACAAAGACTGTCTTTGTCTGTGTTTGGACAGACGGGGTGTGCCTACGATTGTCCGGAAACGGTCCACGTAAGTCCTACAAACTCCCAAGATGTACGGCCTCAGCTACGCAGGTCTTGTGGGGGCGTGGCCATGGGCGTGGCCTGTGTTCCCGCAAATCGGGCAGCCCAGGCGGACTAACGGGGACATGCTTACGCAAGTCGCAAGCACGTACGTAGTTCCATACGACTACATTACGTCTGACGTAACACTGGCCCCGTCACGGTACGTCTGTCGGGAAGTGCAATAGTCGTGGTCTATACGGGCGTACACGGCCGGACTACGCCCGTCAGAACACAAAATTGGCGATCACGCCTGACGGGAGCTGTCGGGAGCAATATACGTGAATGTGTGACCCCAGCATTATTCTTCAACAATACAAATGTCAATCCTTTATCTTCTCTCAATATTCTCGGTGTCTCTTTTTCTTCTGCTCTCGCTTGGAAGGACCATAATACTAGTCTTGCTATGGCAGCCTCCCAGAAGCTGGGTGTGTTCAACCGCCTCAAGGGGTTCTTTACCCCTGCGCAGCTTATTGCTCTGTACAGGGGCACAGTGCATCCTTGTATTGAGTATTGTTCACAAATGTGTGGAGGACCCTCTCACACCGCTCTCCTAGACAAAGTAGAAAGGAAAGCCTTTCGTATAATTAACTACCGTCCACTTACCAACTCTCTACATTCTCTCTCTTTTCGCCGCAATGTTGCATCTCTCTCGCTATTCTATCACTACTACAATAATCAGTGTTCCTCGGAACTTTCCCAGTATATACCACCTCCTCTACGTAGGGTACGTAGTACCCGTCTTGCAACACAATCCCACCCCTCCTCTGTACAACTCTCCAACCCAAGAGTGAAACACTATTCTCAGACTTTCTTCTATTCAACTGCTGAGCTCTGGAACTCTCTCCCAGAATCAGTCTTTCCCTCTTCCTATGACTTAAATTGCTTCAAACTCCGTGTGTCCAGGCATTTTAGCTCGAACGTCCCTTGATTTCGGCCCTGTCACTCTTTAAACTGTGGGGGAGGCACTCGTTACAGGCAGTTCTGTCTTTTGCCTCCCTCATTCACATAGGAAAAAAAGGAAGAACAAATATATATATATATATATATATATATATATATATATATATATATAGATAGATAGATAGATAGATAGATATCACACCTAAGACAATTGAAAAGAAGAGGAGTTATCTAACATTATAATGCATATTACTGGAGCACAAGGTACGATATTATAACGTAGCTGTGCTACACATAATCCCTTAACAGGAATTATTAATGTTTATTTCAAAGTTACAATTTAATAAAACCCAAAATACTCTGGAGAACTTATGGTGCCGAAAGGCTACGCTGTGCTCTCAATGACATAACTCCGGTCCCAATACGAACTAACGAACTGCAGAATGAACCTCCAAAATATAAATTATTATGTTCTCTCCACCAACCAATTTTACTCCTAAACTCGATTAATGAAATTAACAAACACATGTGGCAAGCCGGGGATTCGAACCCAGGACGCTCACACCGAAAATCAACACACTTATGCATTGCGCCACGAAGACAGTTAGTTAGGTAAATAATATAGCGAGGGGATTCGATTCTGTTCGGGAAAGCTTCGAAAACTTAGGGCCTAACTTATGTCGATGAGTGTACATCATGTGTGTGTGTGTGTGTGCGTGCGTTGCTCCTCTATTCCAGATCACCCAAACGACATTTTACATGTTGCGTTGGAAAACATAACCCCTTCAGTACCGGTGACGTCCTTTTCATTATATACTGGCAACTAATATACTATTTTATTCAGCTTAGGAGGGACATCTACCATTGAAAAGACTACAGACTATCTCAGTTAATCCTTTTAGATTTCACATATCCTTCGGAAGCTTCGTAAAATCGTCTAAATGTAGCTGAAATAAAAAAAATACGTCACGGTACTGGAAGGGTTCAGGATGTCTCTGTAGGGTAGTTGTCAGTAAGGGTTCATTGTTAACGATTGGGTTTTATTGCCAAGCTTTTAGTTCAGATAGTTGCTGATTGATACTTATTTTCAAAATGTTTTTGTGATATTTCTTAAGTTGTAGTATAGATTGTAGGTTAGTTCTCACTTATATTGTTGTTCACCTTCAGTTGTTCACAATCTGGTCTATAGTGTGGGTGTATTTTATAATTTTCTCTCGCTGGCTACAGTAATTTAATTTGTTCATGATGTGTTAATGTTAAGGTGGTTAGTGTAGAAACATGGCTATTGATTAGATTCAATGTTTATGTGTGTGTAAACCCTATAATTGTAAGTTCATTGTTTTAATGTTATAATAGGTTTTTGAACCTCCATGGAGGTTGATGCACATGTACAGTACACTACGTGTGACCAAATTATGTATGTAATAAACCTCGCATATTATTGATCCTCTATTCCAAAGGACGAAAGCTTAGTATTCCAACGTTTCATTTTTCACAGCGAGTTATAATATATATATATTACTAAACAAAGGTGACTATTATGTGTTTAAACATGTGTAACAAGGTCAATTCAATATTTGTTTCATGTATATACATGATGTATATACAGTATATATATATATATATATATATATATATATATATATATATATATATATACCGCTATATATATATATATATATATATATATATATATATATATATATATATATATATATATATATATATATATATATATATATATATAATATAATATAATATGGATACACACAGCATGCCATCTTCATAATCACATCCATGTTTCTGATGAGCGTGAAATAACGATCCTAGGCATTAGGCCATAATTATGCTTTAGAGATGATGCCCGATTTCCGATGTACAGTCGTGAGTTATAAGTACTATACGGATAGATTTGAATGTGTATCGACCAAAAGCAAACGACACAATGATTAATTATATCCAAAGTGCATTTGCTATTACGTTTTAGCAACTGCTTCACTACTTAATAAAATATTTGGGATTCACTGACTTGGGCATTGTGAGTCAGGGAATTGTTTCAAAACATTACATCAGCGTTTCGTATTACTTTAATATAATTTGTAATACTTATCCCCTTACAGAACAGGCGATTGTATTGTACTGGTGGGTTGGGAACTCGTAATGTCATCTCAAGGGACTGGAGTTCTCGAAAAGGGGCTACAGTCCTAACGCTATTCTTGACATACAGTGTGCTGGCTTAATAATCCAAAAGGGTTGATAGCCTCTGAAGTCCTATTTTAACTAGCTAACTAAATATCACAGTATCATTCATAAATATCGGACTGGGAAGGAACTACCCGGGTATACGTTGCCAGAGCGGGATGATTGATCGCGAGGAAAGGGGCGGAACTTGTGTCCAAACCAATAAACCTCATGAAAAACCATTATGGTTATCAGATGCCAAATTAGCCAATGATTATTTGTCTGACGCGCGTGGAATATTTAGGAGCGAAGTGGATGTGTCAGGGGCGGGGGGGTTAGTATTATAATGTAAGGGAACTTGGGGTTAAGGGGAAGTAATAATATTGATTTGTTTATTTGTTAATATTAATGGTTGATATGTTTGTTTAGTTTGCTTACTAGACCTCTATCAAGGTGATTCAATAATAAAAATAATAAATAAGTAAACATCCTAAACACCCCCCTTCAAGATAAATTTATGCATTTTTCGATATAACGATGTCCCGGTCTGCGGCCGGTTCCTTTTAAATTGCAGGCTCGCTATCGCTCGCCAGGAAAAAAAATAGACACCTAAATGGCACAAAAGGTCTTTAAATTGCCAAACTAATGTAACGAATGTATAACATCGCAAAACTATTGATGCTAACCATGAGGGAGAAGGGGATCCAGATATAATAACCCTTAAGTGACAATCTATTGATGCTAACCATGAGGGAGAAGGGGATCCAGATATAATAACCCTTAAGTGACAATCTCCCCTTATGAGCTCTAATACTATGCCACCTTTATCATGTTAACCCCTTCTGTACTAAGACTTCTGTTTCGTTTTATTATATTTATATTAAGACGATTCTGTGCAGTTTAAGGAGGATCTGTGGTAGTAAAATGGGTTAGTGAGATCATTCGAAGGCTGTTATTTGCTGGAGGCCCTTTTTAAACTGAATAAAAGCGTCTCATAGTAGCCAGAGTAATATGTAAAGTCTGCCACCGGTACTGAATGGGTTAAACTTAGACAACCTGTGTGATGGAAAGGGTTAATCGAAATGGTATAGCCTTCTTTCATTTCCAACAGGTCCTTCTTAAACTGAATATAACATCTGCTGCTAGCCAGAAACAGATTTAACATATGGTGCTAAATTACTGACATGGCTAACCCCTTAAACACCATGACGCCTTATTATCTTTGATACTGGCTAAAATTAGACGGTTTTATGCAGTTTAAGAAGGACCTGTGCCATTAACCCTTTGAGAATCACGACGCGTTTTGACAGCTTAGGGTAAACATGTGGGACCTGAGGAGTTTATCGAGTATTTACCCCTTTGATTCCTTGTTATCCTTCCTAAATTACATACAATTACCAAATGATATTGTATAATTGCGTAATAGATCCTCAAGGAGTTAAAAGGGTTTATTCAGATCATATTTACCCATTTGAGTCGTAGAGGTATATTATAAACTAAAGACAATCGTTTTATGGTGACCAGAATATGATGAACATCACAAATTGGTAGTTAAGGGGTTAAGTGCTCAGCATACTCCCCTATCACGGATCACTCTTAAACTAACAGTCTTGCATTTCTCTAACATGACTCGCACCTCCTCTCCAGCCATATACACAGGTATGAGTTAGCATCTCTATTGTGCAGTTTTTAGTTCTCTTGTTTAACACATTCAGTACCAGTGACATCCTTTTTACTATATCTTGGCAACTATTAAGGCGATTATAATCAGCTTATGAAGGACATTTAACCATCAAAAGGTAACAGACTATCTCAATTAATCCTTTTAGCTACCATACATCTTTCCTAAACTTTATAAATTCGTCTAAGAGTGGATAGAATAACATTTAAAAAAATACGTCGCTGGTACATAAGGGGTTAACAGATTTAAGACATAGCAAGGAGTTTCCTGTATGGTAATAAAGTAATATTGTAGGATGCAGACTTAAACGGACGAAATTGATCACTGCCCCTTTTCTCATTGTATAAAAGGTGAATAATGAGAATAAACTACTTCCTACTATGTGTTCAATGCCCCTTACAGGTTCATCTTTTCAGTGTAATATGAGTTTGTTATTATATTAGCTCTATGACGACTTTATTCGGCATAGAAAACACTTATAGCGATGTAAAGGAATGCAATCAACCTCAACCATCTCCTTATCTCCCATGATCATTCCTAAGACAAGTAAAATCTCATAATGATAGCCAGAGTTTAATCAAGAAAGGCTGCATAATGCTAAAAGGGTTAAGTGACAGTCAATCCTGTGTCAAGTATTACTCCTTGAAGGTTGCGATCTTATTTCTAAGTGGTTGCTTAGAGCGGGATGTCAGATTAACTTTGATCATTATATAAATCTCTGCACTTTGAGCATTCAAGATGTGAGGGTTAAACTTCTTGCTTGGTTGGTATGTTGCGATCCTGACCCTCTGTCCACGGGTTTCAAGGATCGAGAGTGTAGCCATAGCTCTTATTTGGCAATTTGCCATTGAATTAAGCAGCTGTCAACAATATTTAACCGTTCTGGAATATTTTGGAAAACAAAACACATTATGTGTGTGTAATTGTCGGTTTATTGTTCACTTGCAGCCGTGAGGCTGAAAATCTACTGAGTTTTTCTTAAGCTAGGTACAGTACAATGCTTATTATATTTTAAATACGAGGTCATATGCGACGTTTGGCGACTATGAAGTGCCCAGTTCTCCCAATAGTACATACGCAGATACACTGATGAGAAGTATGTGTAGGCTAACACAGGCTGATAGTTGAGCAGCTTGGGTAGGAAGGGACCACGATACAATTCTCTTCATCGGAATAGCTGATAAAGCCTTCAGGATTCTGGGGGATTCGAACCCTTATACCTCGCGGTCAGCATACAGCGCTCTAACTCGGCTAACCCGACCCGTGTGTGTGTGTTTGTGGTAACTATTGTAATAACACATTTGGTATGGTTATAAGGGTCTTTCTGTAAATCGGATCATGCTATCTCTCTCTTTGGTAAATAATTGTATAGACAGTTTCGTATGCGATGAGTAAGATTTAATGCATGTGCGGGGAGGATTCTCTGATGCAGCACTTCTAAATAAGAAGAATATGCCTTTCGTCTCATTAACTCATGTCTACTCACTGATTCTCTGCCGTCTCTCTCTCTCTCTCTCTCTCTCTCTCTTCGTTGCAATGTTGCATCTATCTAAAAATTACAATAATCAGTGTTCCTCGGAGCTCTCTCAGTGTATACCACTTCCTTTATGTAGAACACGTAGCACCCAACTTGCAACACAATCCCACCCCTACTTTGTGCAACTCTCAAACCCAAGAGTGACACGATATTCCCAATCTTCTATTCAACAGCTGAACTCTGGAACTCTCTCTTTGAATCCATCTCTCCCTCATTTTGTGACTTTGATTGCTTCAAACTCCGTGTGTCCAGACATGTTGGCTCGAACATTCCTTGATTTTGGCCCTATCACTCTTTCAACTCAAGGGGATGCAACCGGCACAGGCAATTTTGCCTTTTGTTTCCCTCATCTACATAAAACAGACACACACACACACACACACACACACACAAAAGCAAAACAGAAAAAAAAAGCTGGCGCTTCTGTCCTCGGCTCTACAATATCTCATCTTCCTTCCCGCCATAGTTTTCCCTTTTAGGGGATAAATCTCCTTTTATCTGACTGTTGCCTTCCCCCCTCCGCCCCCTCCGGCCTAAGGTTACCAAATCAAGTCCTTAAGATGGTAAGTAAATGCCCAAAATAGCTAGAATAATGCCACAATCTCCAGTAGAATATCGCTCTAAAATTATTCAAATATACAGAATATCGCTAGAATTCATGCCGCTAGATGTAAGACTTGGCCTCTAGATCGAAGTAAATGTCTCTAGATCTAACGGGGAAGTAGCTAGATTGGCATCACTGTTCCAGCCTTCCCCCCTCCCCTCTTCCCCCTCCCTCCAGGCTACACCATGAAACCATAAGAAGATACACTCGGGGACATATTACCATAAATCCGACCAGATGAAACTTGTCTCCATGTAAATAGTTTCATGCGAGATAAACAAAGCGGCGCCCAGAGGAGCCCTCAAGGGTCCCTGGAGTGTAGTGCGAGCTACGGCGACGTGCTTGGGTCGTGAGTTGATTTTAAGGGGTAGGGTATATTAGTAGTTTATTTATTTATTTAATTATTAATATAGTTTCCGCCCAAAACCTCCATCAAGCTAAATCAATTATCCTCAAGATCCCCCTTCGTAATGAATGTGTACATTTCTCAGTAGGAAAATGTGCCGGTCAAAGGCCGATTCCCTCAAAATTACAGGCTCGCTATCGCTCGCCAAGATATAATCGACACCTAAATGGCACGAAAGGTCTTGATAATGATTACAAAATGGAACAAAAGGTCTAGAAATATACGACAAACTAATGGGCGAACGGCTTCTAATCTCAAAACTAATTGGGCCAAACATGAGGGAGAAGGGTGTCCAGAAAAAGCAACCTAGTTCTGACCAGCCGTACATTTTATGACATGAATCACGTCACAGAGCAGCCGTGAATTCCGTCTGTTGTTTTCCGTGCTATACCGAGCATATGCTGGGCTTTAATTTTCCACACCTATTCCCTGGCTGACCCTTCCCAAATGGTTGAAACATTATCTCGATAACTTTAGTCGTTTGTAGATTATAGAGGTTAATGTTCAAGAGTTTTGACCTACTTACTTGGAACAGGGTAGCCTATAGGTAATGCTGTCATTAGTCAGGAACTCCAACCAATTACAGCACACACTGTGGATATGACGTCACATCAGATATATTTTACAGTTATCAGTGTAACCAAGGCAACAACACCAACCAAGTACAGGGTCTGGGCTCTTTCCTAGTACTCTATACTGCCACACTGAGTTCACTGTAATCTATTACAAGATAGAGTACAGTCATTTATAATTATAATGTTTCTTTATTCGTCCTCATCATCTCATTTTCTCGAGGGAAAACTAGAAAGAACCTGGGTAACTGTTCTAAATCATTGAATATGAATAATGTAGTGGCAAATTGAATACTATTACTTATTTCATAACACATTTAGCGTTTACATAAATATAGCGACTATAAATCATCCTCTATGAATTTATTTGCCGTAAGACAAATTAAATAGTAAAATAGACAAACCATTTGTACTTTCCATTGGGAGGAACAACACAAACGAACCTCCGAAATATAAATACTGGACGAAGAATTGTGGGTAAGCTTCGATTCAGTCCGGAACAGATTCGAAATCATAAGGCCCCATTGTTCGTCCTAGAGTGAACACCAGACACAAATATCGCCCCAAATATTAAAAGCTATGACAGGCTGAAGCGAAACTTCTAAATAATTCTGTACTTAGTATATTATTATGTTTTTTAAACCAACCAACTTCACATCTAATCTAAATTAATGAAATCAAAAAATACATGTGGCACTCCGAGGACTCGAACCCAGGATACTCACATCGAAATTCCACGCACTATGCATTACACTATCAAGACAGGTAAGGGACTGGAGTTCTGGAAAAGGCGCTCCAGTCCTACTGCTATTCTTGACTTGCAGTGTGCTTATTCATTCCTATTCTATGATTTGCATGTCGGAATTTACGAGCAAGATCCAGCATAACCCATTCTGCTTTGTTTCACTGTACTTACTTACCACCTACAATTTACCTAATGCTAACAGGCTGTTCACAATTACGTACACGGAGGTCTTTTTAGAATCATGCTTAAACTAACCTGTAAAGCTTGAACATATTCTGCTATAATCTTACACAAGGTCGAATCCGACATAAGGTCCCTGTTGGCCGTTCTTTAATATACGATTAGTATGGCAGGAAGGCAGATAAACATGTATAAGTTAACATAGCGTCGACTATAAGCAAAATATAGACTACCATTATAAAATATAATTACTGACTTTATTTATTAATAACAGTACCGTACCTACAGTGAAACAAAAATCAGAGTAAGTTACTTGACTATTTTCTTATACGACAATTTGTTTCCCCTCTCTGTGTATGACTTAAATGTTGTCCCAATTTAACTTTACAGGTGTTTGTCTGAACTCCTGAACCCCATACTTACTACTGAGCTAAGTAATAATGTTTGTTGGCACACAACATAAAACGTGGGGCAACCAAATAAAATTAAAAATTATACCAAAGGAAACTCCTGAAGTTAGTGATGATAATTTTCCCAAAACGTTATCAACCCCTTTTGTACCAGCGACGTCTTCCTTACTTTATTCTGGCTACTATTAAACGATTGTATTTAGTATAACAAAATGGCCTCCAGAAATTAACAGGCTTCGAACTATCTCATTTAACAATTTTTACTACCACAGCTTTCTTAAACTGCACAAAATCGTCTAAATGTAGCTACAACAAAAGTCAAAAGGATGTCGACGGTACAGAAGGGGTTAAAGACAACACCTTTCAAATACATGGATAAAATTGAAAAGCCTGGCATTGTTTGAATATCGCGCCCAAATATAATCTTGATTCCGGCATTGACAGCGAATCCATTTGGGTGGCAGCCAGCAACCAAGGCCACTCAGTTAGTTTGTGTCAAAACGTTCGGGTTTATACACGTGTTGATAAGCTTCTGTGATCTATTGTGTTCATATTTCGCTTATTGAGGCTGTATACGATTGATTATAGAAAACATGGTTCGTATATCAAAGAAAGTGCAACGGTTACGAGATAATGGCAGAGGATGTGGCAAGAGAGTGTATTTCGTATTTTCTTCCACTAGTATATGTACAGTATACTGTACCATCATCACCACACTGCTACTCTTAGTACAGTTGGTCCAATAAGTGATTTTCGGTAATAATAATTGGTATCAGCTATATCTAAACATGATTTCTGCATTTCAAGTGAGATATACAAACATGTTCCAAAGCTTACCCACCCTATTCAACATTTGGAAGACATTAATACAGAAAGAACGAGCCAAACGTAATGACAGCTGATACATGACTTATTAGCGCTACCGAACACGTGCTATGCTTCAGGCTCTGTAAGTATGATCAGTGGGAAAGTTGGCCTGGAAAGAACACATTCAGACGAGCATGCTGCATATCCAAGATGTTTCACTATATTATCCAATAGGATAAATCTACAGTTATACTACCTCTATTTTGTCGCTATTATGTTGGTACTAATGGGTTAATATTATTAGTAGTAGACTTAGTATGGTTTGATGAATGCGCGGAAATGTATATTTGACTTGAAATAGATACATTGAAATAATACAAACCTTCTCGAACCCATAAACAGGGAACGTGAGCTGGGTTTAGACCGTCGCGCACCCATAAACAGGGAACGTGAGCTGGGTTTAGACCGTCGGCGAAACAGGTTAGTTTTCGGTTAGGTTATGTTAAGTTAGGTTAGGTTAGGGTAATGTTAAAAATATTAAAATGCGACGGTCCTCGGTATTAAACAACACTGTATATCAAATAATAAATAAAAAACAACAACAAATTACCTGAAAAACTTGTATCTGGTTGGTGAAAAATGTTTATCAAAATATTTTTTTTTCCAGTTTCCGCGTCTGCTGAACCATCCAAAAACACGCTAAAAGGCGTGTTTTGAAGGGAGGAGGTGGTGGGGGGTAGTGGGGGAGGGGTAGTATAACTGTAGATTTACCACCAGACGATTATTATTATTATTATTATTATTATTATTATTATTATTATTATTATATACGGTATACCGGTATATATAATTTTGTATATAGGCCTACTGTATATATATATATATATATATATATATATATATATATATATAATATATAGGCTATATATATATATATATATATATATATATATATATATATATATATATATATATATATATATAGGGTAAAACACCGAAATGAGTACCGGTACTTGGAACTTTTCTTCCGTAAATGAGTACCACCAACTTCAGCTGGTAAAATTATACGTTTGATTCCCAGAGGGAAGTAGAGAAAACCTAATATTTAGTAGGACCCGTAATCATTGACGATAATGCCTATAGTATAATACTCTCCATTCAATATCCCGCGTCAGCATTTTGAATCTACCGCGCGGAAGGATCATGGAGTACTCTTCATAAGTGCACGCTTAATTCCCTTATGATTGGGTACCCTACAGAAAAAACTCCGTAAAAAATAAAAAAGAAAAATTAACTTAATATTTGTTATCATATGACTTTCCATATGTGGATTTCTTGTGTTTTGCTTCCCCGACTCCAGGCCCTCTAGCGGCCATCTTCGTCCTTCACTGATATACCAAGATACAACTCTAGAAATCAACGAATGGGAAGTGGGATGGATGGGAGGGTCATTTATCGTCAATGATTACGAGCCCTACCAAATATTAGGTTTTCTCTACTTCCCTCCGGGAATCAAACCTATAATTTAATAGTGGCCCCTTCATCATTGACGATATTGCCTGAATACCAAGTCTGGAGAGGGACATTCGTGACAATATCCGGAAAATATTAAGGAAACCACCCACCAATTATTTTCATTATTTTGTTTGTTAGTTTTAGTTTATTTGCATCAATATATGGTGATTGACATTAATTTCAACCTCCGCAAAAATCGTGTTCCCCTTTATCCAACGATCTTAAGACACGGCGCCCGATAGTAGGGACGGCTATGAAGATCAGGGAAAATGTGGGGTTAAAGACATATAAAGACGATATAATGGCTTTTATGATGTGTGACGTTAACCATTCCGTTAGAACCGCATGGCTTGTCCTACAGTGACTCGCTAGGATCGCCAGGGCAGTGGATGGGGCTACAGTTTATATATTAGAGTGTGCTTTATTTCATATGAAAGCTCGTGTCATGGGCAGTCCAGAAAAGATCTTTGTTTTCACCCATGTCAAGGCTTTATATATTTAATTGTAAAGTATATGTTTTATCATTAACTATTAATGATGGGATCTGGGAAGAGAGAGAGAGAGTAGAACAGAGTGAGAGGGAGCGCGCAGTGTTTTTGTCCCGCTCGATGACGTCACAGCTGGCTGCCTCGTGGGGGTTGGTTAAGAGAGGTCCTTACCATGCTGTTAGCTCCCTTGCTAGTGGCTAGAGGACTTGTAACCGCTTTTTTCCCACGCGCCTCGAGCTAGTGCGAGTATATATACAGTTCCTCGCCACTCTCTCCCTCAGATCTGGTTTCTAGAACGCACCCATCTTTTTCCCTTGCTATCTGTCGCCTGCTCCGCACCTGAGAATCTTTTCCTCTGCCTACCTTTTTTTCATATCTTTCACCACCTTTTTATTAATATTATACCCCCTGGTTAACTCTCTGCAAAATCAGCTTCATGCTGGCCAGTTGTATTGTGCGTAAGTCCGATAAGTTCTGATAAAACCCATTGGTATGTTCCGTTCTAACGATAAGTGGATCACGAAGCATTGGTTGGCATTTATATGTTTAAGTACCCCCTCTGCTCTGCAAAAGCTTCATTATTAGTGTTCTGCTGGATTAGATAATGCTAGATTAGGAGTCTGATATTATAAGGTATTGTTTCCTATGAGTGCTGGCTTTAGTTGAAAGCTGCACGACATACCTGAGAACTGGAGTTGATTGAGTAAATTCTAGTCTGTGTGCCATTGAGAGTAGAGCATGCACGAATGAGGGCTTTTTGCCTATACCACTCTGCACTGTTCTAAGCTCGTTGTTTGTCTTTGAGGTACGCCAGGAGAACGCTTAATACTTCGGTATTAAGGTTTCTCAAGAGAGCTACCCTTCATTATAACATAATATTTGACGCACAGACTTGAGATTTGCACTAGGCTATGCGGCATGCCATGCGCACCAGTATCTGTATCATTGACTCTAGCTAGACTTTATCAGTCACAGTAGACATTAAGTATATTAACCTAATTACTCTTTTTATGCATACCCATTTATGATTACACAAGCATTTCACAGCCTAGTTTGATGTATTGAGACACAAACGACTTAGGCTCTTTTTTTGTTGATAGGAATACTGCATTGTCGTGGCGATTATTATTATTGTTGTAGTGTTTAGGATATTCTTGGCTCCGACGGCATTATATATTCTGCCTTTTTGTGTGCATAGCCTGCACGAGCATTGTTCCGCTGCCTGCCTTTTTGGGTTCCATTTCCGATACGAGCATCTTTATAGCATCTAACATTTAAAGAAGATTCCTTGTTAGTGTTGAAGGACTTTAGTGCACTTTCTTTCATGCATGAGTGCCTGACATTTATTGATTAAAGTAACGTAAGCTGTAACTTCTCTTACCACCTTTCTTTGCATACCATAACCAAGCACCTTCGGTTATAGGTAGTAATAGGCTGTTTTCACATAACATTAAGCCTAGAGTAGACGCACATTTATTGAGAGTTTGATAGCCTATTATTGCATATAGAACTCTGTAGAGTATTTGTGTTCTTTGTTCACTGGGAATATACATCAGAGGTTGGAGCTAGCGCTTTCCGTTGTAACATTTATGCCATTACTAGTCCAATGAATAAGAGCCCTGATATATTTGAACCCCAGTCGTAACAGATGAAAGTTGGCTCGGGTTATGTTGTTTTTCAACTTGAGAAAACCCCAAAATGAAAAAACCCGAGCCAAGTTTTGGCAAAAGTTGGCTCGGATTTTAAGATTTTTCGGCGGCATAAAAGACAGTAAGTGCAAAAAAGAAGGTGGCTCGGGTTTTCTTGTTTTTCAACCTAACCTAAACTAACCTAACCTAACCTAACCTAACCAAGCACTCCTCAATTATAGTATCAACATGGCTGACCTAGCGGGGTGGCGTCTGTGGGAAACCCTGGACAAATATCGTTACAGGTTACAGGTTCTAGGTTCTGTATCTCCCTTAACCTAAGACGTGTGCATGGGGGTATGAGACACCACACGCCTGTGCGCACGTATATGAGCTGTTCCCATCACTAACATCATTATTTTACCATAAATAGCATTAATACTTATCCATATGCGCCTATTTTAGGTTGATTATAAAGGTATTAACCTGTTACAGCAATAAAACAAGTGGAAACAGCGTTTGGATGGTCAAAATCGGCGATACAGGCCGGGAGTTACATAATGTATGGCTGAGGCAACCTCCCTCCCCTCCTCCCTTCCCCTTGTCTGGAGAGACACTGTTACGCAATAGTCTCTCTCTCGCTCTTTCCCACGCTTGGTAACGGTGACGACAACGCCCTGCTACCAACTCGCTAATGTTAGCACGAAAATAGACCACAGAATAAGGGAATAACAGGGAAAATAGGTGATAACTGAAGGAGGGGAGGAAAGTGGGCAAGGATGGGATGTGGAGGAGTGATATTTGGCATGGCCCAGGGGCAAAAAAAAAAAAAAAATTGGGGGGGTGTTTTAAATGGATTTTTTTAGGCCCAGGATCTTAAGAGTTTTCCCGCAGTCGCCCGGGGAAACTCTTAAGAGTCTTCCCGCACTTGCCGGGTTAATAGAATTTTTCGAGGGTTGACACTTATTTTAACATGGAGTATAGGTTATATTACATCCTAAATTAAATTTTAAAAATCTGTGAAAATTCTTGGGTTGTTTATATAATAGAAGTTACTGTGGGACACGTAATATGTTGAAGGGGGAGCTCTGCCCCCTCTAAACACCCGTCACTTATGTCATCATAATCTGTTCTACTTCATAGGGGGTCCAACACTCCACGAGCGGCTAGGTTAATAACTTCTACTACCTGCCCAGCGGGCATATTTACCGTAAACGAGCTTCATTCCATGCTCTTTTTCATGCATAAAGAAGAGCCAGAGCGTAATACAATTATGTATCCGTGAAAGGGCGTTAATTTAGCTTTCCAATGACACCTGAACCAGCCTTCTATGATCAGGGGTTGTCTTGCAACGATCGTGCAACACGAAGGAAAAATCCCTAAAATACGGTAATTTCCTGACATATTTCCCCGTCTAGGGAGGTAGTGGGTGTGGAGGTGGGGCCAGTTGCGGCGCGGCAGCCGTGCCGAACGGTCAGAGTCAACCTGCGCTCGTCCCACCGCTCGGACTCTCTCTCAGAGCCAATTATGTGCTCAACATCGCATACGACTTAAGGCGGGCCCCGTTCTTTAGGCAGATGTTCTCTAGACCGCCTTAAGTCAGGCCCCGCCAAAGAGGGGTTAAGGAGAAAGTGAATTAACAGACGAAATTAGGCCGCAAATTACAATAACATAGTGGGCCGCCGTTTATGGGAGACTTTTTACACATCATTTTCAATGTTAATTTTCTCCCTTAATCGATTTTTCCAAATGATCAAACTTACATAAAAATGAAGTGCAGTTTATAGGGATTCCAACATGCATTTCAAAATTGTCATGAAAATTGGTGGGTGGGTTGTTTAATATATGCCCAATATCCTAACCTCAGGGGACAAAAGAATCTGTATAAAAAAAAATAAGTTTTATTGTATGCAAACAATATATAAAAATATAAAAGATTGTAAGCATTGCGTGACATCAAGAAAGTCTGCTTACTCATGACCAGATCTTTTACCTTAAGACCTATGCATGATACTTTTTGGGGGACACGCATGTGTTCCCTTAAATAGAACTATAACTCTGTAGAATTTAGTTCTAACCTTAACAATATTTGTACAGTATAATATATGTTTGTACATTCTGATAATACTACATAGCTGCAACTATGCTAGATTTCTTCTTAAAAATAACATAAAATAAAATTTGTTAAACTGTACAACCAGTTCGATCGCAGCTCGTGATTTATCACAGTTCTCCGGCGGATGGGGACTTAGTGAGGTATGGGCTATTCCTCACCCCCACCCCCCTTTTTAAACAAATCTTACACAATAGAACATAACCTATCTGTACATGCACGATATAACTACACCCAATACGCCCCAAATAAACCTAGCCTCCTATGCAGATGACATAACACTCACATGCACACACCATGACCCAAAAAGAGCAACAGATCTCCTTCAACCCTATCTCAACACACTACATGGCTGGTGCACTACAAACAGACTTAATCTAGCCCCAGCCAAATCCACCGCAACCCTGCTCACAAGCTGGACAGGAGAACACGAATACATCCCTCAACTCACCATAAACAACACACCCCTAACACATACACACACCCCCAAAATCCTAGGAGTAACATATGATACTCATATGACATTCAAACAGCACACCACAAACATTAAAAAAAAAACTGACACCCAGACTTAACTCCCTCAGGTCACTTGCTCACGCAAAATTTGGACACAACAAAGAAACTACCACCACAGTATATAAACAATACATAAGATCAGTGATGGAATATGCAAGCCCAGCCTGGGCTTCTAACCTAGCTGAAACACACCATAAGACCTTACAGACTATTCAAAACAAAGCCCTGAAGATCATTACAGGCTGCACAGCTACTGCACCCACAGATCACCTACATCAAGAAACCAAAATCCTCTAAGTCAAAGACCATCTGGACATGAGAGGCACTCAATTCCTGGCAGCAGCCTCCACGAACCAAGACCACCCACTAAACTACATGGCAACACACCCACAGACACCAAGAAATATCAAAACAACACCCAGCACACAGTATCACACACAATTATTGTCCTCTCTCCCTCCCTGCCCACCCCGAACCAACTTCCAGAAGCACATCCATACTCATATCTCTCGCCGATCCATCCACTCACTCACAGATAACACGCAGCTACATGCACGACCTCCCGAAATCCATCCTTCCGAATCCTCCCTCCCTCGCGAGGACAGAGTCCACCTCGCCAGGCTGAGATGCGGACACCATCCAGCTCTCCTGAGCTATCAGAAGAGACTGGATGACTCCGTTGTCGACGCCTGCCCGGGATGTAACACAGCACCCCATACCATTAAACACATCATAGAAGACTGCATTTCACACAACCACTTACGCCAACAACACAATCTACACTCAATGAGAGCTCTGTTGGAAAGCCCAATTGTGGCCATGGCCTTCCTCAGGGATTCGGGGCTGTTCGGCCAGGCAGCTTAGGGAACAACAACAACAACAACCTACTGGACCCGTTGTCGTAAAGCTACACAGGTACGCTTTGGTTTATCGAGAGCGACCGACAGGTAACGTGTTACGAAAGTATGATAGGACTCCCATAATTGAGAATTAGCAATGTCTTCTATCGAAAAGTTTTGTAAGAAACGAAGAAAGACTGCCCATTTCCTGATGTTGTGAGCCCTGCCCACCACGCCGGGGTTACTTTCTTTAATAACGTCTACTAACAGAGAAGCTAACTTTCTTCTCGTAACACGATTACCTGCCTGGTTCACCCATAGAGCACCTGGTTGGTGAGGATGCGCAGCCCTCATACACTTAGTTAAGGCCTGCACTGGGCATAAAATATGATGAGAGTGTCCGCGTTTCAATGCCGGAACAGAAAACTCAGAAAACACATAATCAGAATGCTAATTTTTTGCTATGAATGTGGGAGACGGCGCGATTTGCACATGATCGTGCAGTCTCCCAAACCTAAGGCAATTAGGTTCGTTGCTCATCGCCGCCAGCTCAGACACCCTATTACCCGTGGCGAGAGCCATCAGGAATACAGCCTTCTTTAAGAGTGAATTAAAATCCGGCGCGTTATTGTATTTACGTGATTGAAGCAATGCCAAGGCTTTGTCTAGTGACCAGGTGGGCATGAGCTGATGCGGTGGTGGGCGCAGCTTGAAACACGCCCTCATAAACCCTTTCTCCTCCGCCTGCGGTATGGAAAGACCAGTGGGATCAAAGAAGGGAGTTCTGATGGCAGATAAGTGATTTTTTAATGTGACTACTGACAAACTTTTTTGCTCAAATAGATAATCTAGATATTTGAAAATCAAGGCTCCCGAGGCATCCGTTTGCTCTGACTCTACAATCCAGGTTGTAAATGTTTTCCAATGTGACTGATATTGTCTCCTGGTAGACATGGTATATTGGTTCATAAGTATATTTGTGACACTTTCCCCAAATTGAGCTAACCATTTTGCATTGTAAATGTCCAGAAGGCAAAACTGAACGAGGTCCGAAGGTTGCCAATTGTCTCTAAGTGGAATGCGGAGACCGGGAGCGACACCGGGGTCCTGCACCATTCTTGCAACTGATGGTACCACACCTGAGCCGGCCATAACGGCGCGATCATCGAGACTAAGCCCCGGTAACCTCTTAGTTTGTGAATCACCCGGCACATTAGAACAGAATCTGGTGGAGGAAAAAGATAAATTGAAGTCCACCTGTTCCAGTCCTCCAATAATGCATTTGGTCCCCCCGCCGGGGTCACCCCCTAGCGAGTTAGGAAGAGAGGGAGTCTGCGATTCTCCTTGGATGCAAACAGATCCACTTGTGGACGGTAAGGCCTTGCAATCATCCTGTCGAAGACGGTTTGTTTGATAGCCCATTCTACTAAGGTGCTCCGCCTCCGGGATGGAGCATCTGCCCAGACGTTCGCCACGCCGGGGAGATATGCTGCATGTAGGTGAATGCCCAGTGATTCGGCCAGGGCAAAGATCTGTTCTGACACTTTTAGCAACTCTCGGGACCTCACCGAGCCTTGTTTCTGAATACAATGGACTGCAGTTAGGTTATCCATACGGAACGCTATTGATTTCCCTTGCAAAGACCTGCCGTGATCTTGGAGAAAAAAGAGAGGAACTAAAAGCTCTTGCTTGTTGATGTGAAAATGATTGTCTTGGGTCCAAGTGCCCTGCCCTTGATGGCCTAGATTTGACTGATACCCCCAACCTAGTGCTCCGGAAGCGTCTGTGCTTATCCATACCGTAGGTGGGGGAGAAACCCATGTTGTCATAGAGTATAGTATCTCGGGCTTGGCCCAGACCGATAGTAAGCTGTGGATTAATGGAGGAATTGGCCATAATTTCTTCTCCGGCGAGAGAGGAAAAACTTTGTTGCCCTCCAAGATTAATCTCTTCACTTTCAACCAGCCCAACTTCACAGTTAATTGGATCCAGTTGAGAGAGCCGATCAGAGACTCCCACGTATTCCTGGTCGTATTCAGACTGTGGAGAAAACGAAACAGTTTCTTGCGAAATCTGCCCCGATTGTCCACACTCTGAGTAAGAGTCAGATTGGTGGTGTCCCAGACCAGCCCTATCTACTGAATATTCCGTGTGGGAACAAGGAGAGACTTCGCGAAGTTCACCTTGAACCCTAGGTTTTGCACATGATTTAATACTTGGTTTGCATGAATGTGACATAACTCCTCTGACTCTGCCACCACTAGCCAGTCGTCTAGATACCAAAACACCTTTATGCCCTGGATCAACAAAGGCAAAAGGGCTTGCCAGACGAATTTTGTGAAAATTCTTGGTGCCAGGTTCAACCCAAAAGGCAATTTTCGAAAGACATAAACCTCTTGCCTGAGCCTCAGAGCGAGGAATTTCTGGAACCTTTTGTTTATAGGGACATGCCAATAGGTGTCTTTGAGATCTATTGAGCACATCCAACCTTGCGGCGGAAGAGTGAGCCTGATATGATTGACTGTAAGCATCCTGAAGGGTTAATTCTTGATAAACGTGTTCAGATACGAGAGATCCAGTACCGATCTGGAGGTGAATACTGGGCAAGTTGGTTTTACTGGTACAATGACCCCCTTGGAGATAATTTCTTGGACCAGGGCCTCCACCTCCTGTGACACATTGTTGCATTCTAGCGCCTGACGCAGTCGAGGTCGCCGGAGCCACCGCCAGGTGATCCCTTTGCTCACTACTTTCCGGGCCCAAGTTTTCTTGGGCCAGGCCGAGCGGAATAACTGGAACGACCCAGTTTGATAACTGGGCCTATTTGGAGAAGCAACTCTCGAATCCGGCACGCCTAAGCACGGCACTGGGAGACGGAGAGTTTGGGTGGCTAGTTTTTTTGGAGGGGGAGGTTGGTTAGTATCAGATGGCTGGCTAGTTTTGGTAGATGTCTGCCCCTGATTTGGTTTCTGGTGTAGCTTACCTCTATACCCTGAATATTTATCTTGTTTGGGCTTGGGCTGAGTACTTCCCTGCTGAGGAGGAGTTCTGGGATCTCGAGAGGACTGTTTAGCATGCAGTTGGTTAGGTTTACCTCCGCTCTTTGGCTTATGAAAAAGCTTCTTAAATGGTTCTCTCCTAG
This sequence comes from Paralithodes platypus, assembly GCA_032716605.1. Classification (NCBI taxonomy): domain Eukaryota; kingdom Metazoa; phylum Arthropoda; class Malacostraca; order Decapoda; family Lithodidae; genus Paralithodes; species Paralithodes platypus. Next base: position 46,985,140 of record CM064573.1, on the reverse strand, counting down.
CTTGGAGGTAATCTGCTTCCACCCATTGACCATATTAAAGACTACACTCCACGTTTCTGAGTTAAGAAGGGAGGCAGTGAGTACCGGCGAAAGAGTTATCCGGCGCCCAATGTCATCCGGTAACTTTTTCACTAGATGCACTCTTAGATCCTGGCGGGTTCGAACTGCTTCCATGATCGCTATTCTGATGTCTCCTAAGGATTGAATAGAGTTTTGCAATAAAATTCTATGTGAAAACTCAGTGGCCTTCCTAACATGTGGGTCAGCAATGGCCGAGATAGTCCTGGTAAGAGAGACAGCAACCTGGCGGCTGACTAAATACTGAGAGAACATCCGGTAGGCTTTGTTTCTTAATTTAAAATCCCTTTCCAAGTGAGCTGCCGGAGGAGTGCAAAAGGGTTCATCTAGAGAGTGGAGGGCTACTTTGGGTGCCGCTAAAAAGGCAAACAAATCCGGCGACACCCCGTCAGCCATATTTACAGGTAACGAGAAATAATGATGAGTTTCTTGTGGAACCTGATGAGATGACTTAGACATAATGGTTGATGCAAATACCTGAGCCTCTAACTCCCAATCTACCCAGGGACCTACCCCTATCCGCCCCTTTTGCAGGACTGGCGTATGCGACTGATCCAGTACCGGAATTGTATCCAGTTCCGGCGTGAGAGCATTCAAAGCTTTGACATCATTAACGCCATCTGCTTTAGACCAGTCCGCAAAGAGTCGTGCAGATGAGGCGGCAGGAACTGCTGGGGAAGCCGTATGAACAAAGAAATCTGGATTATAAGAACTAGGTATGGCCTTGATTGATACATCCAGTAATCTCCCTGCTTTGTCCTTAGCCCTGAACTTTCTGTTTTTGTTTATCTCAATTTTCCACTAACTAGGACCGGAAGGTCTCCCGAAATGGTGGGTTGTGCTAAATGTGGGTTTAGTGGCGTTGCCGGAACCCATGAACAGTCCGGTCCATAGAGGAAAGGCATAGGGCCTTTCCTCTGAGGAACCTTATCTAAAGGAGGAGGAGTGATATCCGAGATTACTCTAACATTAGTGGTAGTAAGCGTGGCTGGCACTGTAGTGCCGGAAGCCGCGGTTACCGCCACAGACAAGGACATAGGAGGCACAGTGGCTTGGGGGGTAAGAAAACCCGAAGGTTGTAGAGGTCTTATCGTGGAGTGACTCGTGGAAACTACAGGTAGACTGGCAGGGGGGTCAGAGGAGGTAGGGAGATTATACTGTTGCAATACTTTATGTAAAATATCACTTATCTCATCTGAGGTAACACACTTACTGTGGGATCCCTTAGAAGATTGGGACCTAGCTTCAGACTCCTCACCTGTTAGACCAGGTTGAGCCGAGGATAAAAGCACTTCCTCCGGCTCCCTACTTAACCCGGTGAGACCCAGCGTCGCACATGTTGCGTCGGCAGTCTTTGATCACCAACTCCCAGCGACGCATCACGTGCGTCCGACATATAAAAAACACTTACGTGGCTCGTAAGGTAGGAAATGGCGGGAGAATAGGAGGGGGAGGTACCGTAGTGTGTGTGGGAGCCGGGCCAGTAGGTGTGAGCGGGCCGAGACAGCCGCGCGGCTGGTGGTAGTGGGCTTAGTGGGGATAGTTTACACCCCTAGTTCACCGCCACTTTGAACCTTCATTACTCCGGTCGTATGGGAGCTAGAGGCTTGAGATTTATGTGAGATACTCCTTAGGATGTATGCCGTACAATGCCATACTCAGTTTTTACCCTAGTGCTCCCGGGCGGGTGGTCATGCGGGGGAGACGAACTATTGAAACCCCCCCCCCCCCCCCAAATGACCGAAATGAGGGTTTTTTTATGTTTGTCTTCATTTCTCACCATTCTCTTCCATTTTGGCTCAACACATTTTTTTGAGGCTTCCCCCCCCCCAATCCCCCACCGGCCCCCCCCCCCCCAAAAAAAATGTCGGAGGTGATTTTTTTTTTTTTTTTTTCATTTCTCATCCTTGTCTTCCATTTTAGCAAACAAAAAAAATAAGTGAAAATGGCTTGGGACTGGGGTGAACAAAATATTATAACTAGCCGGGGCTCAACGGGTTAACTCAACCTCCTCAGAAATATCCTGTTGTGCCTCCGGTGCTTGATCCGCCGGTGGCCACACCAAATCAGGGACAGACGAAGATAACATTTTAATATTACTCTCAATCAATGGTTCCTGACTTACTCTAACCCTGTCATGAGATGGCTCCGATTGACTCCAGCACCCCCATGCCGCGGGTGGCTGTGAGTCCTGGATTACTTGGGAGCTATCAAAAAATTGTAATCCTGAGGGTAAACCCTTATATTGCTCGGCCAGGACTCGTCTAGGTCCGGCTGAGAGGCTAGTACGTGGCACATAATTCAACTTAGGAGTAGCAAAGGTGAAATCAGGCGGTACACTCAAAGAATGTTCACGACCCGGCTGGGACTCCATGTCCTCTGTCCCCACTTCCGAACGCCGGCTTCAACGTCGGCGCGTCGGAGGTAGGGGTAGAGGGAGGTGGCCGTGGGGTCTCTTTCCGGCTACCACTACGTGACTGAGAGTCCTCCTTCCGGCGCTTGTCAGACCGGAAAGACTCAGCCGAAGAGTGTCGGGACTGTCTGCGGGGAAACCTCGACCTCGACCTCGGCTTACGTTTTGGAGAGGGTGAACGTCTCCTCTTTGGGTGGTCGGGGGGGGCAACCTCGGTAATTTCGCTGTCAGTGCCACTGCTGCTACTCAATACCTCTTTGGAAAGGTTTTTAGATTTCACTTTAGGCCTAACAGATTTATGGGAGGCTGATTTGACCAGAGGTGACTTTATTATTAGTTGTTCCCAGAGGGCTTCGTCATCACAGTGAAGAGCCTTATGGGCAGTGTCTTTGGCATAAGTGTTAAAAATGGCCTTTATTTCTTGCAAACCTGCCAAGCACGACAAGTCTTTATTGGTGAACAAAGCCGTTTTCAAGTCGGCACAGACGGAACAACGCTTTAACACCCACAAGCCTCTCGAGCGGTCTAAACACTTAACACATTTTAAACAGAGTTTATGAGCGAATATAGGTAACAGTGAACAGTAGGAGTAGCGCATAACTCAAACCGAGGCATGATGGATAAATGCCTCCCCCTCCCCCCCCGCCGGAATCAGCAGCCACCACCCGCCGGTCCTGTAGTCACTAAGGTGCCGGGAATTCTGGAAATAGAAAATTTCCAGGAATCAATGCTCATAAGGATAACCTGCGAGGTGTTAATACTTACAGTTTCTTACAGTTTCTTACAGTAGATCCTCTGGAAAAAGGCAAACTATGCCTGTGTATCCAGCTCAGTACCAGTACTTGCACTGCTGCGGTCGTTCACGGTGTTGGCGGCGGCGGTAGCAGACGCAACATTTTTACTATTCTGTATTTTTGTTTTATAATCAAACTTCAAATCTTGTCTTCCCCATGCTTTATCAAGATTACTTTCAAACTCCCTTATTGATTCGGAATCGACTACATACTGGGGCAGTGCGTTCCACTCATTTACCACTCTATCACAAAATGAGTTCTTTGCCTTCTCAAGCCTATTTCTTTCTTTGTAAATTTTCTTAGAGTGTCCTCTCGTTCTTGTTCCCTCCCGCATCAAGAAGATACCTTCACACACATCCTCATTGTACTTTCCTGACACTATCTTAAAAGTCTCTATCATATCCCCTCTCTTTCTCCTATATGCCAGTGTCGGAAACCCCAGTGTCCTCAACCTCTGCTCATAGCACGCGTTCTTCAACGTTGCCAGCTTGCTAGCTATCCTCTGCACTTTCTCCACTGCTTCTATATCCTTTACCATATATGGAGCCCACACCTGGTTCGCATATTCCAGGTGCGGCCTAACCAGCGCTGTATAGAGATTCCTGAAGATTTCTTCGTCAAGTGACACAAATGTCCTCCTTATCAGCCCTACAATTCTATTGGCTTTGTTTATCTTTTCCATTAAATGTTCTGAGAAATTTAACTTATTGTCTATCACTACTCCTATATCCTTTTCTGCACTCACTTCCTCCATCGCTTCATACATACTGTATCCTACCTTGTCTATCTTGCTGGTCCCAATCCGCATGTACTTGCATTTTTTTGGATGAAAAGGCATTAACCAATGCTCAGACCATCCCTTCATGCCCTCCACATCTCCTTGAAGCAAACCCATATCTTCCTTACTCCTCACTCTTCTATACAGTTTAGTGTCATCCGCATACAGGTATACCTCACTTCCATTAGTTATAACTTCAGGCAAGTCGTTGATAAATATAACGAACAGCAGTGGTCCCAACACAGATCCCTGAGGTACCCCACATGTAATTTCCCTCCACCCCCAGCCTATTCCATTCACCAGTACCCTCTGTCTCCGATCTTTCAGGAAGGCTTCTATCCATTTCACACATTTCTCCCCTATATTATAGCTTCTAACTTTCTCTATTAACCTTTTATGTGGGACCTTATCGAAGGCCTTCATAAAATCGCAATATACCACGTCTATTACATCACCATCTTCTAGAATTTGCATCCAATCATCTACCACCTTAATTAGCTGTAGTACCGTCGACCTCCCCGGCAAGAATCCGAACTGTCTCCCACTGAAAAGTTGGTTTGACTTCATATGATCCATTATTCCTTCTCTAATTACCGTTTCCATTAGTTTACACACAACACTTGTCAAACTGACTGGTCTATAATTCCCTGGGTCATTTCTCTTTCCCTTCTTAAATATAGCTGTTATGTTCGCCTCTCTCCAGTCCATCGGGATTTGTCCTGTATTAAACGATACCTCAAATAACATTTTCAATGGCTCTACTAACATCTCCCCTCCTTCCTTTATGATTCTTGGGTGTATCCCATCTGGTCCCGGTGACTTACTTCTGTTCATTTTTTCTATAGCCCTTCTTATTCTAGCATGGGAAAACTCTATTAGTTCTAGTGCCGGTGCCTGTTTGATGGGAATAGTAGGCACTGCATCCTCCGACTCCACTGTTAGTACCCCCCCAAAGTATTTCCCCAGCACCTCTGCTTTCTCCTTATCAGTCTCCGCTCTACTCCCATCATTCAACACCCTACCAGCTCTGGGATCCCTACTCTTCTTGTTAACTTTTCCTGAATGTACTTCCAGAATATTTTTGGATTATCCTTCACATTTCTAGCTATCTCTCTCTCCCTCTCCTTCACCCCCCTCCTTGTTTCCCACCTTATTTTATTGTTTATTTGTCTGCGTTCCAGATCCACTTCCTTATCCTCTATACTAGACCCCCTGTTCTTTTTTAACAATTTTAATCTTTCCCACAATCGTTTCTTTCTTCTAATCAATATCCAAAGCTTTCTTTTCATTGACAATTCTGGGTTAGTTCTTTTCCTCAATTTTGTTTTATCCTTATATTCCCTTACTGGTACACTTTTGGAACCAGCATTCTCCAATTTGACTCTAATTTTCCTCCACATTCCTTCAGCGTCTTCACCGTTCAAGTATTCCCCCCAGTCAATGTCCAAACACCGTCTCAGCAGCTCATAATCTGCTCTATCATACATGTATATTTTTCTATTGCTTCTATTATCCCTCTCTGATTTAATGTTACAACTAAAGCTTATACAGGCATGGTCACTACGACCTATAGGGCTATCCACATTAACATGTTCCACTATATCCTCTTCATTGCTAAAAATCAAATCAAGTACACTCCCCTGCGTCCCATCTCTATATCTTGTCATCTCTACAATATGTTGCGTTAAAATACATCCTACCTTGAGTCCGCCAGAAAATTAGCTATAGTCACAACTACTCTAACCTTCCGCTGGACTCGCCGTGAAAAAACCTGGGGCTTTTTCGTCTATGCTGATTGGAACTGCTTACCTGTGATAACTGCCACAGGCCCTAATTTGAACGTTAGTGTATGACTATCCGTCGCATGACGGATCTTAACACTTGCACACTTGACTGTGGCGCCGCAGGGCGAGGAAGTCTTTACCGCGTGACAAACGTGGTCAGGGCGAGTTAACTCAGCGGGCCGAGTTCTGAGCTCCCGTAGGAATCCGCACTTCCGCCGGAAGGATTGTGGTTCAGCGGACCACGCCAGGACATTTGGTTGTTCCCTACCCGTTTTGAAGACGGGTAACCAGGGCCCTGCTGCACGGGGCCGCCGGAGAAAAACAACCAAAATTTTAGAGAGGGGAGGCAAAGCACAGCTGCTCTCTCCAAAACCCACACACAAATACAGGGACGTCTCCCAAACCCCTTCAATAACATGCAAAGCACACATGTAAAACACCAGGGGCACACATAGGCTTTAACATAAAAACAGAGAATTCAGAAACCTAAATTACCTGCAGCCTACACTGAAGACCCCTAACCAGGCTGGCCACGTGGCTCGACGAGATATCACAGGTAGACGACGCTCCGAAGACCCAGCAACCGCAACCAGATGAGGGAGGACCACGACAGGGTCCCGCAAGCAAATACGGACTCTAGAAGGCATAGCACCACGTGCAGTCACCTTATACTAGAGCATTTGCTTAAAAAAACACAATTAACACCTAACGAGCGGCCTAGGCGGTAATTTATATGTACCGCCCAGCGGGGTGTTTTTACCCTAAATAGGGTTGTTTATGTGATCATTTTCATGCCTAAATAAGACCCAGAGCGTAAAACAAGTATCTATCCCTGAAAGGGCATAAACAGAGCTTTCCAATGACACCCCAACCATCCTTGTATGACCGCTAGTTTTTTTGCAACGATCGCGCAACACGAGTGCAAAAACCATGTAATTAGGTACTTTCCCTACAAAATTCCCTGTGTAGCGAGTGCGTGAGGGTGGGGGAGGGTGGGATTCATGTCAGTTGGCCCACCGCGGTGGTGTGCGATGGTCATAGCCTTACTACGCTCCTCACACCGCTCAGCTCTCTCTCTCTGCAACATTACGTGCTGAAAATGGCACACGACATAAGTTGTGAACCGCCACTTAGTCCAAATTTCTTTCACACGACATAAGTTGCGCGCCGCCAATAAAGGGTTAATATATGCAACTGCCTCTTAGTGACAGCCTGAAGCATAATCTTGTAGAGTGGTATCCTCCTAGCTATGATATCAAAAGCTAAAGGCGCCAACACAACATAATAATAACACACGTGGCACGAAGATCCTGGGATACGTAGGCGCCTGTTACAATAGTACCCTAATTTACACACTTCCTGCGGACATACCAATGGGGCAGCCGTTGCTAGTTAATCTAAACTCTATTCACTACAACGCAGGTGTATACAAATAAGCAAGGACTCACTAGAAGCGCTGGAACGTCGAATGAAGCGGGAGCGACGGCGGCACCCCACTGGCTTGTATGGCCGCGGAAGGAGGAAGGATGAAGATGGCCGCTAGAGGGCCTGGAGTCGGGGAAGCAAAACACAAGAAATCCACATATGGAAAGTCATATGATAACAAATATTAAGTAAAATATTTTGTTTATTTTTTAGTAGAGTTTTTTCTGCCCAATCATAATGACGATCCCATAAGGGAATAAAGCGTGCACTTATGAAGAGTAAACCATGATCCTTCCGCGCGGTAGATTCAAAATGCTGACACGGGATGTTGAATGGAGACTATTATACTAATAGGCAATATCGTCAATGATGAAGGGGCCACTATAAAATATATCATATATGAGCATTTCCGTAGGTCTTACTAGTTATTAAGTAAATATGTGTGCGTGACAGAACAAGATTCGCCGGTGTGGACAAGGTCTAAAACTTTCTAAATATTGATAAAACTACATTACCTTGGCGGGTGCCCAACCCCGAAAAGGGTTGAAATAGGGGAGCTATCCCCCCGCCAAAGGCGGCTTTCTAGGGCCTTTCCTAGCTGATGCTGAGAGGATTGGGTTCTAGTCATGTGGTGATGGGCTGGTCTATCAGAGTGAGAACTGAGCAATCTCTGCCATACCCATAGCTTACTCTGACTGTTCCTTTTACTTATATATTTTCTAGATCTCAAGTGACGGCGTCTCTAACGTGGATTGACCTCCCAATCTACCAAGATTGGAAGCCAAAGCGTCACATTTTTCCCTTGCCCCTCAAATTTCTCTTCATAAATGCTGAGGGGCACAGGGCCCTGGGTGGGGCTTTGGTTTCCCGGGCGTTTCTGCACCCTCCTCAAGCTCCCCGCCATGGAGTGGCTTCGGTCACCCAGGCTTTATTGTGGTCGGCGGGGAGGGTTCTGTGGGGGTGCTCAGTTATGGCCTTGGCCTTGCTCGGGGCCTTGGGGCTGTTTGGCCAGGCAGCTTGGGGAACAACAACAACAACAACAACAACCTTGTCTCAAGATGGTTGTCGGAACAGAACTGGTAAGTCTTCAGCTCCCCGTGTCTGATTCCATGAGTTATGAAATGCATCCTGTGGCAACCTATGGATTTTTATAAAATGTACTCGATTTTTGCTGGGTGTCAATGAAAGTGCCATTGTTTTGGGTGGCCTGACACTACTCTTAAGGCATAAATCTACCTATTATATGTCATATTTTATATATTTCAAAGTAAGATATGGTCACCATAAGTGTATAAAAGTCGAAGCCAAAGCCATGCAGAAGTGTCACGATGTCTAGTGGTGATTTTTAGTAGGCCTATATATATATATATACACCAGTATATGTGTGCGTGCAAACTTTTTACGGTTAAAATTAAGATGAATAGTGCCGCACTATTAAAAACTATTTAGGCACAATAGGTACAAACCGTACAATGCGTATACTTTCGCAATAATATTCTCAATACCGTCCGCATGGAGAATTTGCGATATCAATACCTTTAAAAACCCTGATGTGACCTATTAAAAACAGTCCCGCACATAGGCTATACACAGAATATTTCTCTTATAGACTCTTCTCGGTAAGGGTTGTGTTGGCGGGCGCATCGTCACTATTTACATTACTTGTAGTGGTTGAGGGTATATAGCCTCAGGTCATACGCATGTTTCGTCACAGGGAAAGTTAACCCCTACTGTACCGGCGACGTCTTTTAAATTATATGCTAGCTATATTTAGACAATTTTATGCAGTTTAAGAAGGATCTGTCACTGTGACTTATTGAAATTAGCATCTATGTTGCAAGTAGGGGGCCAAATAAGATTTTGGCATACGGTACATCAAAGAAAAAGGTGGGGCGAAAGGTGTGGTCCCTCCCCAACGCAATAAAAAAATGGTTATCGGGAAAGAAGTGCGAAATCTAGGATAAATATATATATATATATATATATATATATATATATATATATATATATATATATATATATATATATATATACCGGTATATATATACTGTATATATATATATTTTCTTTTTCTTTTTTGCGATAAAAGGATTTTATTATCTTATGGACCCTGTGTAAAACTAGATACCGGTACCTTATATATCGGCAAGAATCATTGAACATTTCCGGTAGGCCTATAGGGTTTTCAAATTGAGCCAAGAACTACGATAATACAAAAAACAACCAAAATGGATTGCTAAAATAATTACTTTAATATGCATTGCGACATGTTATTTCCTTATATATATATATATATATATATATATATATATATATATATATATATATATATATATAAGGCTTAATTAATGGGCCGGTCCTATCAGAAGAGCTGAACGCCTTTTGTTTATGTAAGTGTATGTTCTGCTTCTTTCTACATCTTTGTATATGTTTTCCCAATACGGTATATTTGTTGTTTTGACTGCTCGTACTTATTGTACAGTCATTAAACCCATTCAGTACTGGTGACGTCTTTTTCATTTTATTCTGGTAACTACTAGACGGTTATACTCAGCTCAGGAAGGATATCTACCCTTTAAAATTACAGATTACCTCGGTTTTGTCTTTTTGCTACCATATACCTTCCTAAGCTTCATAAAACTGTCTAAATGTAGCTGAAATAAAACAAAAAATATGTCGCTGGTACTGTAAGTGTTAACAATATGTAGGCTATATGTTTTCTGCGCACGCTTTGCTGAGCGTACTACTGTATATTAGCGATTAGACATCTTTTTTGAAAACATGTTTTATATATATGTGATATAGCAACACGATTGTTCAGTGTACTGTATCAGCTTTATCTCCATTACCGTATCAGTGTTTCATGGAATCACTCATGGCTGAACGAATAAACCGCATTAACGGGTTCCATGTCAGTTGAACCAGTGCCACTTCAACCAGTGCCACTTTAACCAGTGCTAACTCAACCAGTGGCCACTTCAACCAGTGACCATTTTAACCAGTAACCTAACCTAACCTAACCTAACCTACTGGTTAAAATGGTCACTGGTTGAAATGGTCACTGGTTGAAGTGGCCACTGGTTGAATTAGAACTGGTTAAAGTGGTACTGGTTGAAGTGGCACTGGTTCAACTGACCTGTCACCGCATTAACGTATAGCCACTCTCAGAGTCCATAGCATACCTGTATATACAGCATACGCCGCGGCGGCGTATATACTTCTAGGAATTATTATAGATCCGGTTTCACAGCACACTCATCAATTTATATTGCTTCTATAAATTTATCATATACCATACTTCATTCCTATAGCGGTCAGTAGCGGCGCAAATGGAATTATAATTACTGTGAAAAAGTTAATATCTACCTCCTGTTATCCACAGCCAAAGCTGAAGATTGCGGAGTAAATACCGTAGTAGACTTCATCGACTTTTTTTTCGGCGACCGTCAATCTTCTATTATGTTAATACCAAACCAGCGGTGGTGTGGGGGCAGCAGCCCCCACCTATAATACTAGGGACAAAAACAAAAAAAAAAAAAAAAGGATAGGTTAGGTAAGGTTGTTAGGTTAGGCTAATATTACCCCTTATTTTCGTGTTTTACCCCGCAGTTTCCCTGATCTTAATAGCCCTCCCCACTAGTGGGGACCGTGTATCTAGATTGTTGGATTATGGGTAAATACTCATTTCCGCTAGTCCTAAGTATAAAACAACACTGTATATTTAAAAAAAAAAAAAAATAGAAAAAAACACAAAACGCTGTGAAACCGGATCTAGAATTTTACCGACTTATATATTATATATAAAAAAAAAATTAACATTTGTAGTTTAATAGGGTGTTGTTTTAATTATTCATTTATTGTGGTTAAAACAAACAAGGGGCTCGCTAGTGATTGGCGGGTTAGCTTGTTTACGACGCGATAAACAGTGAGGCTGTCGATAGGGTGAGCAATATTTGGCCAGCGAGATATTTACAAGCTGTTAAGTATTATGGGGATAAACGAGGGTGGGAGGGGGAGGGATATGAACGATAAGGTCCAGTTCGGCTCGTCCAACCGGGTCTGTACAGTCACTTATCAAAATTCGTGGACCTGTTATGTTTGTGTCTATGCAATTATTCTTATCTGGATTGATTTTAGGATGGAACAGCGTTTTCAATTAATAATATACCGGTATATAGTTTTGTATTTCATGTGCAGACAATTATACTCATACATTCGTTTCCAGAGGTATACTTCCATAATTAGAAATAAGTGAGGTCCACGAAAATGTTATAGTGACTGTACCGGCAAGTCTGAGTGGGCGTGTGTGACTTGTCTGACAATTTGTGTAGTCCTTATAGATTTGTCAAACCTCTCACTGCCTGATCAAACTGGCCTGTGTAATACTGAATGAGGTACCGGTAAACTAATCTGAGGGTGTTGTACTACATTATGTGTTATACCGTTCTAAATAGTTACCGGTAAGCTAGAAATTTGAACCCTAACCTATATAACTATAAACAAAAAAGGTTAGAGCAAATTGGCTGTCAATTTCCACACCTATTTCTTGGCTGACCCTTCCCAAATGGTAGAAATATTCGCTCAATTACTATAGTCGTTTGTGAATTATAGAGGTGAAGGTTCAAGAGTTTTGGTACTTACTTGGAATAGGATATACCGGTATCATATTCCATAGCTAGGCCACAGACGGGCTAAACCCTTTACCGTATTAAGCCGAACAACTCCCAACATTTTGTAATTTCCTTTTGAGACCATTACTAATAATTTGTACATTTTAAGACTATAAATACAAGAGGAACTTTCGATGGTTCATCCTGATGATGAATAATATTCGCAATACAATACACCATGTTAGATTTCAGCAATATCAGAGTACCGGTACCCCAAATGGCGATATGGCTGTACCGGGTACTGCAAAGAGTTGAGTTAAATATATCTTCAAAGAGAATGTTTAATCGGCTCGGCCATCTGTATTTATCAACTCACTTTTACAGACCTCCCTCTTTTCTTCTTCCCAATATGTGCCCCCCTGTAGCCCCTCTAATTACATAACTGTAGATTTGCCAGAATGCGCGAGAAACTTCATCTATTCGATTTTAATGGAACTTCAGAGAACTAATATTACATTAATTAAATTTAGTGATCAAAGGGCGGGCGAGGGGTGAGTGAGGGTCGGGGGTGGGGGGTGGGGCGTAATCAACCCAGACTCCAAGTGAACACACCAATCTCTCTCTCTCTCTTGTGCATTACATACGCATCAACTTAATCAATCTCTTTCTAAATGCAACTTGTTTTCGATATGTTAATTGTTCATACTTTTAATGGAACAACCATTACTTATAGACCATCGGTAGAGCAGTATAAGCAGTAAGACAGTATTCAAAATATGTTACAGGGGGACAATGCCTAGTGAGTTCACAGCTCAATAGGTGGCGTTCTGAGAGTGAGGGTCAGAGTCTGGAGGGTGAGACGGTGAAGCACTTGAGCGAAGCAACCGGCCACTTCAGAGATGGAGCTGCTTCGAGCCATGATGGATGCTTCGCATGTCTCACTCCCCAGACTGGAACAAGACCTCACGGACTTCACCGTGTTGGGCGGTGGAATGTACAGGCTCTCAGCCTATGCCCGAGAGGGAGTAGTTGGAATATAAAAAAAAAAAAAAAAAAAAAAAATAAAAAATACTATACTACACATTGGAGTATGCTGGTTGATCCCAGCATCTTTTATACTACCGGTACTACTGTACTTCGATTTCTAGCTTCCCTCTACTATCATACCAACCCCAAGATTCCCTCCCAAATTTTTCTACAACCTTCGTTCCAGTCCCTGACCCTTCCTCCAACTAATCATACAGTTATCATTATTCTAATATTTACTCAAACCACCGACCGACCGATCCACCTAGCAACGAATTGATGGCACTATTCAATGACACTTTATTTATCATCTACTGTTATCTGTATCTCTATTATCCTTCCTATCTCCTATTCGTGGCCTATGTTCCCCCCTTTCGTATATAGGTGCCAGGCTCGAAAGTGGGGAGGGGGGGGGGGGAATACCAGGTGGAAGGAGAATAAGGGAGCAGTAAAGGGCTATGATTAGTTTCTTTTAAGTGCCCCATTTCCCCTTCCCCCTCCGCTTAGCCCCTCACATACTGCCATCAATCCCAGTCACCCTTTTCTGAATGCTTCCTTTTGTTTTATCTTTTAGTCTTCCTATTCTTTTCTATTCTTTCATCTCTTTGCTTTATCTCCTATTTTCCTTTCCCTCCTTCGCCCTGGCCCCCTCACATATTTCAATCAATCCCAGTCACCCTTTTCTGAATTCTTCCTTTCCCGTTTATTTTAGTCTTCTTATTCCTCTCTCCTCTTCCGTCTCTCTCTCTCTCTGATTTATCTCTCCTATATTCTTCCTATTCCTTTCTCTTCTTTCCTCTCTGCTTTATCTCCCCTTTATTATTCCTATTCCTTTCCCTTCTTTCCTCTTTCTGTTTTATCTCCCCTCATTTCTGGCGATCCTAAGGTCTCGATTATTAAGTACCGGTATAGGTAGCGCCAGCGAAGTTGACAATCAAAATTCTCAAAATTCTCCTTAGTTTATTGTTTTATGCTACACTAAACACATATATCACTACAGTAGCCACCCATACGAAGATAAATCATGTGACTCCACGTATACTATTATAGAAGTGATGTAACCCCCCCGCCCCCACCCTTCCCAACCGACCAACAGCAATATATTAGTTAGGAACAGAAGACAGGAAGATCATCGCCCTTTTTTAAGAATGTGAGAATCACACGATAACATTTGGCAGCCATTTTCTAAGACAATTTTGGTTTGTCGAATTTGAATTATAGGCCTTGTTCATATGGATTCAGCCACCTTATACCCTGTTCCAAATAGATATTCCAGAAATGGTAAACTTTAACCTCTGCAACTCAAAAAAGGCAGAGGGAAATAAGCTGTAAATTCCCACACCTATTCCATGGCTGATCCTTCCCATATAGTAGAAATGTTTCCTCGATTAGCTTACTATAGTCGTTTGTCAGTTAAAGAGGTTAATACTCAAGAGTTTAGGCCTACTTAGCCTACTTGGAATAGGGTACCGATACCGGTATAGTTTTTGACACCGTTGCAAGTGAACCTCTAAAATGTTTACCTAGTGTGTTGCCACACGAAAATTGCTGGACAAACCCGTAACGTGAAGCCGCCCTTATTATCGGTTAACCCTTTCGGTACCGTCGCTGTTCTTTTATTTTTTTATTTTTTATTTTTTTTTACTATTTGGCGATTTTATGCAGTTAAAAAAGGGCCTCCAGGAATCACCAGGCTTGGAACTATCTCACTTTATTTAACCCTTTTTACTACCACAGATCCTTCTTAACCCGTTCTGTACCGGCGACGATTGTCTTTATTATATTCCAGCTATATGTAGACACATTTATGCAGCTTAGGAAGGATCTGTGGTACCGGGTAGTTAAAAGTGTTGAATGTGATAGTTCTAAACCTTATAATTGCTAGATATCCTTCCTAAACTGAATACAATTGATTAGTAGTAGCCCGAATAAAATAAGAAGGATGTCGACGGTACAGCAGGGGTTAAACGGCACAAAATCGTCGAAATATTGCTAGAATAGAATTAATAAGACGTCGCCAGGACATACTCATGTGGGAATCTACACGATATTATTTATTTGGGCATGTATTATTTCGTCTTCGCTATTATGATAGGCTAGGCTACTCAATTTAAGTGCTACGCTTCTTCATATTTTAAACATGCTTATAAAATAATTGGCCTTTGTTTTTGTAATATACGAGTGCAAATTGCCGCTATGCGCGTGTCGTCTTGAGTGTGTGTTGTCGTTGGTTGCGTGTAGTCTTGAGTGAGAAAGTATTAGTCGTTGTATGTTGACTTGAGCGTATAAGTGTGAGTTGTTGTTATTGTTGAGAGAGGGCATGGTACCCTTCCTCTTTGTCGTGAAAGGTGGTTGTCTTCAAGCCTACCCAAGGCCTGTCATCGCCATAATCATCACCTTCACGGCACTCACTCCTGCTTCTCCGCCTTCTCACACTCTTCTCCCTTCCTCCTCATTCTGACGCCTCTCTACATATTTCCACCCTCTTCCTCCCCTCTCTTCGTCGTTTTCCTTCTTCCGACCTATATCCTCCATCGTTCGTCTTTTCTCATTCTCACGCCTTCCTTCACATATCCAGACATCCTTCATTACATTTTCCCCTCTTGTCAGTTCGTTTGTTCACACCTTCCTCTATCGTATCCCTTCCTTCCCTCTCCTTCCATCCCTCCCTTTCCCTCCTCACACATATTCGTTTACACCCCTCTCTCCCCATCTTCTCACACCTCTCCCTCCATCTACTCCCTTCCTCACATCATCTATTTCCACCCACTGCCTTACTCACACTTCTCCTTTGACACTCTTAGTTTCTTTATCTACCTTCCTTTCGTTCTAACTCCTCCTCACATCCGTCCTTCCATCCTCTCCCCCCCCCCCCTTCATCCCACCCCTTTTTCCGTTCTCTCCCTCCCCCTTCCTTACCATCTCACAGCCCTATATCTCCCCCCTACTCTCATCACACCCCTTCTTCCGTTCTCTCCCCCATATACTTGCCCCTAAGCTTCTCTTCACTCTCCCCCTCCCCGCCCTCTATCTCCCCCCTCATCACACCCCTTCTTCCGGTCTCTCCCCCCTAATCTTCCCCTCTCACACCCCTTCACTCTCCCCCTCACTCACGCCCCTCCTCACAGCCCTATATCTTTCTTCCCTTCTCATCACACCCCTTCTTCCGTTCCCACCCACCTAGCCTATCCTTACACCCCACCTACCCCTCTCCCCCCTCCACTCTCCTCCTTTCCCTCTCACACCCCTCCACTCCCCCTCTTTGCAGCCTTCAACACCTTCTTCTGGCCTCTCCTCTCCTCCTCCGCCTCCAGTATAACTCATAAGTTAAGCCGACCTGTTAGCCTTAATTACCTGAGTGGGAAGAGAAAGGGGGCCGACACGAAGTGAGACATACACTCATATAATTATGTTCTGTATGTGGTGTCGTCACTGTCCTAGGTTCGAGCCCCCGGAGGATCATTGGGAGTTATTGGCGACATTCGATACAATCCTACCGGTATATTATTTACACAGATTCTTTCAGAGTTCAGATCATTGACAATGGAGCTCAGCCAGTGTCTATTTTTTTTTTTTTTTTTTTTTTTTCTATATTCCAACTACTTCCTCTAGGGCATAGGCTGAGAGCCTGTACATTCCACCGCTCAACACGGTGAAGCCCGTGAGGTCTTGTTCCAGTCTGGGGAGTGAGACATGTGAAGCATCAATCATGGCTCGAAGCAGCTCCATCTCTGAAGCGGCTGGTTGCTTCGTTCAAGTGCTTCACCGTCTCACCCTCCAGACTCAGACCCTCACTCTCAGAACGCCACCTATTGAGCAGTGAACTCACTAGGCATTGTCCCCCTGTAACATATTTTGAATATGGGAATATGCATACAGTGTTATTTAATCAGGGAACAATGAGGGTATTTTTTTGGCATTTCGGTGGGCTTTGTGGTAATGCACTGATACTAGGTACAGCACAAATTCAATCCCAATAATATCTTCCCATTGACATATCGGGATTTGAACCCGGGTCCATTGGATTACCAATCTAGTGGCATGACCACTCCACCACACCTCCCCACCACATCTATCGCCTGACGCCGTGATCCCCGAAGGGGTGGCCACGAACGAACCGCCCCCATGCACCACTGTCCCCAGTCAGTCGACGCCCCTCCTCCCAATCAGCACCGCCTTCATTCATATACTTCCTCACTCCATCCTTCTACCTCTCCTTCGGTCTACCTCTCCCTCTCTGTCCTTCCACCTCAGCCAGTGTACAACATACAAATAATTATACTGACGTTGAAAGTTAATATCTGATGTAAAAAAGAATGCTTTACGAGCTATGAAAATGGTACCGGTATAATGTGTTAGTGATAAATGTATTCAAATGTTAAGTTACAATAACATGTTGTGTATAACATTTTACTCGCAGTTTAAGTTATGTTTATTTGTAATGGTTATTATTGGTATATATAATGTTTCGGAAAAAAACTGTTAGCGTAGATATTTTAGATAATAGCACTTGGGCCAATATTCCTGGACTCGATATCTTCATCTAGGTACCGTATAACTTTGGGCAATCATCTTTGACTCAATGGCTTTACCTAGGTATCACAGACTAAAAAAAAAAAAAAGCGACTACAAATCTCTATAGTGTGTGTGTAGAGCTAGACCCCCATACAGGGTCCGTGATCCAATTCAGCAATCCTGGGAAGTGCTCGGTAATCTGACCATCAATCACAGTTATGACGCTCAATAGGTCTGCTGTACCGGAGCCCCATACACTGTTTTTATTCAGGTTAGGCTGAGAGTAATGTGTTCAGGCCTCTTCTGTTAGCGGTGATGGCGGGAATGGCTTGTTGGGGCTGTGCTGATCAGCTGATGCTGATTTATGGTGCAGCCGGAAAGAGCCCGGGTCGCCCGCGAACGAGGCCAGGGACTTTCTTTTCGGAGGATAAGATTGTGTACCGTACGATATTCCGAGATATAGGCTTACCCAGTACAAATTCTGCACATAAAATAATCAGTATGCTGTCTTGAAATGTTCTAATAACCTTTAAATTAATGTGCTAAGTTATTATCTATTATTTATTAATTTCACCACAACACCAAACACCTCCAATTTAATTAATGAAAGCATTATGTGATCCACCACGATTTTAACCCGGGTTATCCCAGACAGAGTGAGGAGTGGAGTGAGGAGAAGAGGGAGGGGAGTGAAAGGTACAGCATGGTGGACAGAAGAGGTACGAATAGCTGTGGAAGAAAAGAAGAAAGCATATAGAGAGTGGTTGGGTAGCAGAGGGAATGAAGATTCCGAGAGACAGAAACGAGCGAGGTACGTGGAGAGTAAGAGGGTGGTGAAGAGAGTAGTGAAGGAAAGTAAGAGAAGAGTAGATGAGGAATTTGGAAGGAATCTGAGTGTAAAATGGAGGGAGAGTAAGAAACTGTTCTGGAAAGAAGTCAAGAAAGTTAGGGAAGGTAGCAAGGGAAACAGTAAGGGTGTGAAAGATAAGAATGGGAGAATGCTAGCCGAGAAGCAAGAGAGAGTCGAAAGATGGAGGGAGTACTTCAGTGAGTTGCTAAATGAAAGGAATGAAGAGCCAGCAAACATAGCTGGATATGGTATGGGAGGGAGAAGAAGAGAAGTAGTGGAGGAGGAGGTGGGGATCAGGAGGTCAGAAGTGTGGGAAGCCATGAAAAGAGTGAAGTTGGGGAAAGCACCAGGAACAGATGGAGTGTGTGGGGAAATGTTGAGGTATGGTGGTGAGATAGTGATAGAATGGGTATGAAAAATGTGCAAACTAGCATGGGAGAAGGGGAGTGCACCCGATGACTGGAAGACTGGCATAATAGTCCCCCTATATAAGGGCAAAGGGGAAAGAGGAGTGTGTGGTAACCACCGAGGAATATGTCTTCTAAGCGTAGTAGGGAAGGTATACAGTAGGGTAGTGATTGAGAGAGTGAGAGTGAGAACGGAGAAATGGATAGGCGACGAGCAGGGAGGTTTTAGGAAGGGAAGAGGATGTGTAGATCAGATTTTTACCCTGAATTGTGTTGTGGAGAAGTATCTGGAGAAGAAACAAAAGGTGTATGTTGCCTTTATGGACTTGGAGAAGGCCTATGACAGAGTGGATAGAGAAGGTTTGTGGAAAGTACTTAGAATATACGGAGTAGAGGGCAAGTTGCTGAAAGCAGTGAAGAGCATGTATGAGGGTGCAAAGGCGGCAGTACGTGTGGAGAGTGAGCAGAGCGAGTTCTTTGACCTGAATGTTGGTTTGAAACAGGGGTGTGTGATGTCCCCGTGGTTGTTTACTGTATATATGGATGGAGTTATGAAAGAAATACTATCAAGAGCAGTGGATGTTGGTGTATCGCTGAAAAGGGAGGGAATTGAGTGGAAGCTACCTATACTGCTGTTTGCGGATGATACAGTTCTGATGAGTGATAATGAATGGGAGTTGCAGGGTCTGGTAAATGAGTTTGGAACAGTGTGCGAAAAACGGAATTTGAAGGTAAATACGGGGAAGAGCAAGGTTATGGTCTTCGAAATGGGTGAAGTCACAGAGTGTGAGGTGAAGCTGAACGGTCAGGCTATGGAGATCGTCAACTCTTTTAAGTATCTGGGCAGTGTGTTGAGTAAAGATGGGACTATGGATGAAGAGGTGCAGGAGAGGGTACAACAGGGGAAGAGGGTTGTAGGAACGCTAAA
Organism: Paralithodes platypus; assembly: GCA_032716605.1. Classification (NCBI taxonomy): domain Eukaryota; kingdom Metazoa; phylum Arthropoda; class Malacostraca; order Decapoda; family Lithodidae; genus Paralithodes; species Paralithodes platypus. Next base: position 46,965,532 of record CM064573.1, on the reverse strand, counting down.
AGCAGTAACAAGAAATAGGGTGGTCAGTATGGAAGTGAAGAAGTCCTTGCATGACAGTGTGGTAATCCCGACACTGACTTACGGAAGCGAAGCATGGACGTTGGTTGAGAGACTCAGACCAAGAGTGAGAGCAGTGGAAATGAATTACTTAAGGAGTGCGTGCGGAGTTACATGGAGGGATAGACAGACTAATGAGGAAGTAAGAAGGAGGTGTGGTGTGGAGGTAGATGTGCTGGAAAGTGTGAAAAGGAACAACTTGAGATGGTTCGGCCATATGGAACGTATGGAAAGCGAGAGAATGACTAAGAGGGTGTATGAGAGCGAGGTGGAGGGACAGAGGGGGAGAGGTAGACCGAATATGAGGTGGAAGGATGGAGTGAGGAAGTACATGAACGAAGGTGGTGCTGGTTGGGGGGAGGGGCGTCGACTGACTGGGGACAGAGGTGCATGGGGGCGGTTCGTTCGTGGCCACCCCTTCGGGGATCACGGCGTCAGGCAATAGATAGATAGATAGATCCCAGACAGATTTTTAGACACCTTAACCATTACACCACCAGGACGGTTAAAGGTTTATGCTCACGCCTAAGACTTATTATCCATTCTCGAATACTGGATATTAATCTAATCATGTTCATATTCCCACCGCACTATGGTAGCCTAATGTTTAAGTGAGAGGAAAGAATATTCATGGGGCACAGATCATATAGACCGGCCTCGCTACGAAATATCCCTGAACCTACTGATAATCTATTTTGTATTAATTTCACCACAACTCCAAACACCTCCAATGAAATTAATGCAAGCATGTAATAACTATGTGATCCACCAGGATTCGAACCCGGGTTATCACACACAGATATTTAGACACATTAACCATTACACCACCAAGATGGTTAAAGGTGTATGCACACGCCTACGACTTATTATCCATTCTCGAATACTGGATATTAATCTAATCATGTTCATATTCCCACCGCACTATGGTAGCCTAATGTTTAAGTGAGAGGAAAGAATATTCATGGGGCACAGAACATATTTGTTGATAGCCTCAGAAGTCCTATTTTAACTAAATTAACCTAAGTTGCAATAGTCATATCGCATTTATAGTATTTTGGAGGAAAAGTGGTCCATTATTAACGGGATATGCGACAGTGGAGTCAGCAAGTTAGCAATATGCGTTTCGATTAATAGTTTTGATTTAAGCATACACACATGCCACCCAAACCCCACCCCTACCCCTCGAAAATAAAGCGATGTGCATAATTGTTTTGTCTATGTGATTGAGGGAGGCAAAAGGCAGAACTGCCTATGGCGAGTGCCCTAGTTGAAAGAGTGACAGGGCCAAAATCAAGGGACGTTCGAGCCAAAATGCTTGGACAAACGGAGTTTGAAGCAATTTAAGTCATAGGAAGAGGGAAAGACTGATTCTGGGAGAGAGTTCCAGAGCTCAGCTGTTGAGTAGAAGAAAGTTTGAGAGTAACGTTTCACTCTTGGGTTGGAGAGTTACACTCCAAGACGGGTACCACGTGCCCTACGTAAAGGAGGTGGTATACACTGGGAAAGCTCTGAGGAACACTGATTATTATAGTAGCGATAGAATAGCGAGAGAGATGCAACATTGCGGCGGACAGAGAGAGATTGCAGAGAGTTAGTGAGTGGACGGGAGTTAATGATACGAAAGGCCTTCCTTTCAACTTTGTCTAGGAAAGCGGTGTGAGAGGACCCTCCCAACACATGTGAACGGCCTCGCTACGAAATATCCCTGAACCTACTGATAATCTATTTTTTATTAATTTCACCACAACACCAAACACCTCCATTGAAATTAATGAAAGCATATTATATGTGATCCACCAGGATTGGAACCCGGGTTATCACATGCAGATTTTTAGACACCTTAAGCAATGTGAAGGAGGTGTGGTGTGGAGGTAGATGTGCTGGAAAGTGTGAAAAGGAACAACTTGAGATGGTTCGGCCATATGGAACGTATGGAAAGCGAGAGAATGACTAAGAGGGTGTACGAGAGCGAGGTGGAGGGACAGAGGGGGAGAGGTAGACCGAATATGAGGTGGAAGGATGGAGTGAGGAACTACATGAATGAAGGCGGTGCTGGTTGGGGGGAGGGGCGTCGACTGACTGGGGACAGAGGTGCATGGGGGCGGTTCGTTCGTGGCCACCCCTTCGGGGATCACGGCGTCAGGCAATAGATAGATAGATAGAAGCAATGTGTACAGGAAGACTGGAGATCTCATATGGAGAAAGGCACTGAAAACACAGAGAGGGGCAGGTCCATCAGTTTTAGATGCTAAGACTTGGAGGATCTTCCTAAGTTAAAATAAGTTTGGTTCAGCCGCGAGTGACCTTTTTTGAAGCAAAAGCAATGCTTGCTAAGAAACTCGCATCATCACCATGCGTGAACATATAAGCTCTGACAGCATGTCGCCTGATACCTTTAAGTAAGAATCCAGAATCCAGTAAACGTTGGGGAAGTTCTTAGACAGATTATAGGAAAAGATTTACAAAGAGGAGTGGGAAACTTACAAGTATGTGCAGGACAGCAAGCCGGAGGAGAAGCAGCAACACATGCAATGGGGAAGGTGTATGATAAGGAAGGTTGTGAAGCGGTTCTGATAGTGGATACTACAAATGCCTATAACACCATTAATAGGAAAGCAGCTATTCACAACATCAAGATCATATGCCCTAGTATTGCAAAATACATAGTAAACACTTATAAGGAGCTAGCTAACTTGTATATAATGGGAAGCACAAAAAAGGAAGAAATACAAATTTTCAAGTCGAATGAAGGAATAATGCAAGGAAATCCAGTGGCAATGGCAATGTTTACTCTGGCACTATCTATTCTGCAGCAGAAATTAATCATGAGGAAACCGAAGAGAAATAAGTGGCACATGCTGATGACCTCACAGGTGCCGGAAGAATAAGGGATCTCAAAGAATGGTGGCAGAGAGTACAATCAGTTGGCTCAGTCATTGGGTACCATCCTAATCCAAGTAAGTTTGTACTAATTGTGAAAGATGACCAGTATGAAGAAGCGGTGCAGAATATTTATGGGACAGGAGTGGAAATTACAAAGGAGGGTCAACGCCATTTGGGAGCAGTAATAGGCACAGAGGAATGAAGGAGTGTCTATGTTGAAAAAAAAAGTAGAGGGATGGGTAAAGGAAGTGAAAAGCTTGGCAGACATTGCGAAATCTGAACCACATGCTGCACATACTGCTTTGACATACGTGTAATATGGTGTTAAGCACAGATGAACCTTTCTTATGAAACAGTGCCTGGGATTGGACCGATGCTCCAACCACTGGAAGAAGTAATCAGTGGAGCATTCATATCTGCTTTAACAGAGAGGCAAGGTGTTACGCAAATGCTAAGAGATCTATTAGCTCTTCCGCCAAGGTTCTGAGGTATGGGGATCATAAACCCAGTGGAGGCTGCACCATACGAGTACCAAAATTCCCTTAAGCCTACTACATCTCCGACAGAAAAAATACAGGAGCAAAATGAAAATGATGATGTAGAGTTGTAGACGAAGATGAACAACGAAATGCAAGGCATGAAGTTACGAACAACAGAGAAGAGAGGCAGAAACATACCCTAGAGCAAATTAAGACCGAATGTAATGAAGAACTGAAAATGAGAGTTGAGATGGCACAAGACACGGGATGGGGGCTTCAAATTGGCTCACTTCTTTACCAATCAAGGACAAAGGCTTCAGTTTAAATAAACAATAATTCAATGATGCCATAGCCTTGAGGTATGGGTGGCCAGTTTCGAGCTTGCCACTGATATGTGCATGTGGTGAATTAAACAACTCGGACCACTGTATGAACTGTAAGAGAGGAGGATTCATCTGTATGCAGTATGACGAAGTACAAGATATCACTGCACAAATGCTGGACGAGGTGTGCCATGATGTCAAAATCGAACCTGACCTTCTGCCTATGGACGGACAGTTCTCGGCTCACAATACTGCAAATTACTTCAAATGAAGCAAGATTGGACGTAACTGCTCGAGGATTTTGGACGAGGGGACAGCGTGCTTTTTTCAACATCAGAATCTTCAACCCAAGAGCGCAAACATAACGTAAACGAAGACTCAAGGCGGTATGCCTGAGAAACTAAAGTGAGAAGAAACGCGCTTACGAAGAAAGATTTTTTTAACAGGGATCAAGGGAGCTTTACTCCTCTGGACTTCTCATCGTCGTCGGGAGGAATGGGACCTTCAGCAAGTGTCTTCTATGCCAGATTAGCTGAACAAATATCAGAAAAAAGTGCCAGCATAGAAGCCAAGTCATAACTTGGATGACATGCCGGCTCTCTTTCTCACTTCTCAGGTCTGCACTCCTGTGTCTCAGGGGTACAAGGTCCTCTCCGCTACAGAGGACAATTGTGAGATACCTGAATTTTGAAATGGCCGTGGCAGAAGGCCAACTTGGAGAGCAACTAGTTTGAATTTAGAGAGTTAGAATAAGATAAACTATAAGGGGACTAAAATAAGCTATATAGGACACCACTTTGTATATGTCACTATAATATATAAGTACAACAAAATATGCTTACATTATTGAAATGTTTGTGGACATACAGTAATGCAAGTAATGGTTGCTCTTCTGTCAATCTAAAATGGCTTACTTAAGAATGAGAAAGGGGTGGGACCTTTTTTTTCGTAAACAAGAAAAGAAAAAAAAAGAATGTAGTATACCAGATGGTCGTGCCAGGTGAAGGGTCTCCCGTGATATCTTTCACCGTCTTTACCCTGCCCTATATGTTCATCACGACACCCCCCCACATATAGGATCGCACACACACACACACATATATATACACACACACACACACACACACACATACATTCCTATCAACACCGATCTCTCTCTCTCTCTCTCTCAACAACAACAACATTTAAGGCAGTGCTTTAGGGGGCATTGGTGTACCGGGTAATAGTAGTAGGTTTAAGAACTATATTTGGTTCCACTATCATAAGCAGAACATGGATATTGTCTTGCTGCAAACTTTCTTTCGTATGCTCTTCTGTATAGGCCTACATGTCTAAGTTAATTGAGGTAAAAGCAGCCCTATGTTTTCCCATAAGGATATACAAACCAAATATGCTAAAGCACCAAAAGTATATATTATCTTTAGCATTGGTTGGTTTTACAATTTATCTCATATATACTAAAATCCTCAATATATTATACTAGAGGGACACTCATGAGAGCGCGTACTTCCACCTACACTGGCGATGGTATGCGCTCTATCAATCGCATCCTAAATGGAATAACTTGTTCCTTGGCGTATATCCTATCTGTCCACCAACTTTCGTTTAAATCAGTCAATAACTGTTTGAGATATCTTGTTTAAAGACGGACAGAAAAAAAAAACCGGAGGCATAAACATAGGCCTACCCTCCTCCAGCTTCGTTGGCGGACATAATTAGCATCAACAGATCATGACCAATGCCATTCCTTAGAATATCGTACTTTAATGTATTTGCCTGTATATACAGTATGTTTGAATATATACCGGTACCGGTATATAAAATCACAACTCTTTGGTAGATCATAAATATATAAGCTAAGGTAAAACACCTCTGTATCGAGTCGTCCACCCCAGGTATGGGGTATGTGCCTGAGTATATACAGTACATACATACAAAGCATCAACCCTATTATCTCCAACAGAAACCTACATGAATAGCACATGACTAGGCCTACTCTTTCCCCAGATATCATTAAGATTCCTAACAGCCATCCACCTTACACCAGACCCACCATAATATAATTTCACGCCCCCGACCCCCTGAGAGCTGCTACTACCACCATGCTCACCCCTCACACCAGACCACCTTTACAATTTACGGTGTCAAACGAAATCCGAATCCATTATTTTAAGTCTGTATTATTTTGTGTGTAAAGATAAAATTGTGGTTTATAGTTCATATTTTGTCTTTGGAAGTGATGAAATGGTCAAAACAATGCTATAGGTGGCGCCAACGAACTTGACAAAACTCGATCCCTGACCTGTTTATAACTCAAAAGCTCCTAGAGCAAACTGGTTGTAAATATCCACACCTATTTCATGGTGGACTCTTCCAAATGGCAGAAGCATCAACCCGACTGCTTTCATTAATTTTGAGTAATAAGAAATAAAGGGGTCAAGATTATTGTCAAGTTCGCTGGCACTACCTATAGTTTATGTTGATACTTGATGTTCATCTACCGGTATTCTTTATCATAATCATTCAAATTTTCAAACAAAATTGCTCTGGTTTTATACCCTGCAGACACTTTGCCCACAAGTCAATACTCCCACATTTCAAGTCAGTTTAAAGTCAATACGCCCACATTTCTACTGACAGCAAACCCTTCTCTGTATCCTCCTACTATCTCTCTCCTCAGTTTCGAGCCAGAGGTGGATGTTGCGTCTATGTATGCAACAGTCTTGCTATTTATCGTGTTCCCAACTTAGATTCTTCTGAATTCTCAACTCTCTGGCTGAAACTTTCTTGTCACTCTCAAACTAAATATTTCTGCACTATTTATCTCTCCCATAATTCAACTGACTATCCAAAACTCTTCTACTATCTAATTTGTAAAGTGGAACATATTCTATCCATCTCTCCTTTTGCAGAAATCTCCATCTTAGGAGATTTCAACGTTCACCACCGCCAATGGCTCTCTTCTGCTTCCACTGACCAACCTGCTGAACAAGCCTTCATCCTGTCTACCCTAAACGACCTAGAGCAGTTAGTCCAGCAACCCATCCATATCGCTTCAGAGATTGGCCCAACATTCTTGGCTTATTTCTAACCTCTAACCCTTCCACTTATACTATAAAAAAATTCTCTCCTTTGGGCTCCCTGCAACCATAAGCTAATATCTGTCACCTGTCCTATCTCTCCGGTATGGCCACACGATCCTCCCAACCGGCGGCGCTTGTGGCACTTTGGCGCTGCTGACTGGGAGGCTCTTCGGCAGTACTTCTTTGATTTCCCTTGGAATGACTTTTACTTCCGGGGCCAGGGACCCTAAGAGAGTGCTGAATGCATTACCAAGGTAATCCTCTCAGGCATGTAAGCATACATTCCATTCTCTTTCTCTCAGTCTAATGAAAACAAATCTTGGTTTACTCACGCTTGTTCTACTGCTGTCCGCAACAAGGAGGAAGCATTCAAACGGAACCATCGCCTTAAAACTAAAAAATCTCATTCTTCCTAAGTTTCTGCCCGGAATCAACCCAAATCTGTTCTTCAACTTGCCAAGCACTCTTTCATCAATAATAAATGCACTGAACTATCCAACTCTAGCTCTTCTCAAGCTTTCAGGCATCTAGCCAAAAACCTCTCCAACAATTTTTCTCCTCGTCTTTCCCTCCCCTTTTCCACTCTGATGGCACAACCATCACTTCTTCCTCTGACAAAGCTGAACTCTTTGCTCAAACTTTTGCTAGAAACTCCACCTTGGATGATTCTGGTGCTATTCCTCCCTCTCCAGTCCCCTCTCTCCTATTTATGCCTAATATTTTAATCTCTTCTAAAGATGTGCTTTCTACCCGCTCGGGGCTTAATTATAAGAAGGCGTACCAGTACGGTCCGGATAGTGTTCCTCCTGTTGTACTCAAAAACTGTCCTGCCTATGCAAACTCTTTCGTCTCAGTCTCTCCTCGAACGTCTATCCTTCTTGCTGGAAGTTTTCTCTCATTCAACCTGTCTCAAAGAAGGGTGACCGCTCTCAACCCTCCAACTATCGTCCAATTGCTCTCATCTCTTGTATCTCTAAAGTTTTTGAAACTATTCTTGCTTCCAAATTTCTTAAGCTTTTCTCTTCTCATAATCTGCACTCAGATCGCCAGTATGGCTTCTTTAAGGGTCGCTCTTCTGGGGATCTTCTTGCTTATCTTATCTTGGTCATCCTCCTTTCGGATTTCGATGAGACCTTTTCTAATGCACTAGACATATCGAAGGTCTTCGATACAGTCTGGCACAAATCTTTAATTTCTAAACTAACCTCCTTCGGTTTCTATCCCTCCATCAGTGCCTTTGTCTCTAATATCCTTTCCGACCGTTCCATAGCTGCGGTTGTGGAAGGCCATCGCTCACTTCCTCAACCTATCAACTCCGTTGTACAGGGCTCTGTCCTATCTCCCATTCTCTTTCTAATTTTCATAAATTAAAGAAACAAATAGAAACAAATAGAAAATAAATTCAAGTCAATACGACCACATTTCAAGTCAACACGTCCACATTTCAAGTCAACACGTCCACATTTCAAGTCAACACGTCCACATTTCAAGTCAATACGACCACATTTCAAGTCAACACGTCCACATTTCAAGTCAACACGTCCACATTTCAAGTCAATGCGACCACATTTCAAGTCAACACGACCACATTTCAAGTCAATACGACCACATTTCAAGTCAACACGTCCACATTTCAAGTCAACACGTCCACATTTCAAGTCAACACGTCCACATTTCAAGTCAACACGCCCACATTTCAAGTCAACACGCCCAAATATCAAGTCAACACGCCCACATTTCAAGTCAACATGCCCACATTTCAAGTCAACACGCTCACATTTCAAGTCAATATACCCAAATCTCAGGTCAATACGCACATTTCATGTCAATACGCTTACATTCCAAGTGGATTCATTCTAAGCTAGCTTAAACTGGAGTGTTTTCATCATGAGGAGTCTAGACATTGTGCCCCCTAGCCTCTTATATATGGTAACTCAGGAAGGGCTGGAATAAACGAGTAGTACAGTCGGGGACATAGATTTTGTGTTTCATGATTCATCGATAGACCTCCATCAAGTAAAACAAAAATATAATAAAATCCACCAAGACCCTTATCCCACCCAACACCACTTGCACTCCTATACTTCTCAGATCCATCCTTCCACCTCACTCTCGGTCTGCTTCTTCCTCCCTGCCCTTCCATCTCACTCTCGTGCACTCTTTTAATCATTTTCTGGCTCACCATACGTTCCACACACACACATACACTCACACACACACAAACACACATACTTATGTCATGTATATACCAGCATTTATATATATTGTAATTCCTATATTTGAATTTGCGAAAAGCAGATTCTAAGTTGGTCTGTCAGATTCAGCGGTCGACAGGATCATGGAGTCAGTGGTATTTGTGTTGTATCTCCCCCACTTAACCCTTTCCGCACCATGACGCCGCTTTACCTTTGATTGTGGCAACAATTTGATGATTTTATTCAGATTAAAAGGGACCTATGTTATTAAGAGGATTTGTTTAGACCGTATTTCGTATTTACCCATATGAGTCCTAGAGGTAAAGTATAAAAATCGTCTAATAGTAGCAAGAACATGATGCATATGATGCAATGGTGGTGAAAGGGTTAAACTCTAACCCGTACATATGTGCGTCTCTTGCCGAATTGGCTATCCAGATGGGTTGCAAAATATAACTATACTGTATATATATATATATATATATATATATATATATATATATATATATATATATATATATATATACCGTATATATATATATACAGTATATATATATGTATATATATATATATATATATATATATATACAGGATGATTCAGAATTGCATGCATTAAATTGGAGGACGGCCTCCTTGGATAAATTTAAACAACAATGTATCTATGATAAAATTACGAATTATACATAGTTTGTCTGTTACAGTACATTTATGATGTTGTATTTAATGAGAGTGGAAAGTGAAGGGAAACCCCGCATATATTTGTTTACACATTTATTCACATATCTCGATAGTGTGTTCCTCTTTGTTACAGGCTAAAGAAAATTTTCAAAGTGGCCCCCATTTGCCTGCAACCCACTGTACTCCTGTACTCCAGGAGTGTGAAAAATATCCTCGGAAATCTACGCGGGTCTCCCTACACTTTCCACCCTAATTAATACAACATCGTAAATGTACTGTAGCAGCTAAACTATGTATAATTCGACATTTTAACATAGAAACATTGTTGTTTAAAATTGTCCAAGGAGACTGTCCTCCAATTTAATGCATGCATTTCTGAATCACCCTGTATATATATATATATATATATATATATATATATATATATATATATATATATATAGAGAGAGAGAGAGGTAGTCAGATAGATTGCATATATACATAATTTGACAACAAAATCATTACTACTGGTGTATTGCTATTAAGTGACGATTGTTTATGATATAGGTTATGCCGTGTGATCTGTATATTGGTGTAATTGATTATGTTATCTGCCATGGGTATGAACTGTTCATTATAATACCGCTATAATTAGTGTCGGGGGTTCAGTGGAAGCATCATTTGTTCCATTGTTCAGGTTTGGGTGCGTGGCATTGTTATATTACCTGGGACAATAGAGGATTCTGTGTGGGGTTTACTATTTGATACATACTGTATGTGAAATTTGATGAGTTGGTTTTATCATATATTATTGAAAACGTAGGATTGATACGGTTACAAATAGCCATTCTATTCTATTTGATTATGTATTAATCACTGATGAATAATGTATTAAGTGTTGTCAGAGTATATTTAGTATACCGGTACACTTTGAGTATATCCAAGTCGCTGGTACTCAAAGCGTACACTAAATATACTCTGAAAACACTTTATACATTATTCATCAGTGATTAATAGGGTTGGTTCACTTGGTTGAGATGGTTTGAAGCTTTAATATTGCTACAGGTGCGTCCTAACCTGAATACAATGGTCTAATCATTGCCATTCAAAGATAACTAAGATTGCTATTCTATTGTATGTCCGTGGTAGTACAGTGGTTAGCACGCGAGTCTGGCATGCCTACTGACCAGGGTTCTAGACCGCGCCAGGCCTGGGGAATTTCGGTAGGGTTAAAATTTCTTCTCACCCAGCATTTCATTGGTGGCAGCGAAATGAAAATCCCCAGGCCTGGTCACGGCCTTGTGCGGCCTCGAACCCTGGTCAGTAGGCATGCCAGACTTGCGCGCTAACCACTGTACTACCACGGACGTACAATATAATACCAACCTTAGTTCTCTTTGAAAGAACCAGGTGATACTCTCGTGGTTGCTGATCACGTTTATTAAACTCTCCACCAACGACTATTTTACGCTCAGGTAGTTTTGTGGTTGCGGGATTTTTGCGGGTACAGGGTATTAGAATATCCATCTGGAAATTGGTAGTGACTACTTTCTTCAGCGGCAATCTGTGTAAGCGGCAAAGTAACTTTGCGCGATCGTACAAATTATCGTACAGTATTCTAGATGCATAATATATATATATATATATATATATATATATATATATATATATATATATATACTGTATATACTGTATATACAGTATATATATATATATATTTTATAATATAATTAATCAACTATTTATAACTATTTTCATATTAGTGTTGCGAGATTATAAAGACTAGAAATGTGAGATAACAAAGGGTTGAAAGATCCTTGTGCTACAGCCTCGCTGTTTCACTAAATGGTAAATGCTCGGTAACCAAAATAACTTTCCACCGCCAAAGTACCACTTCACGTCGTTTGTGAACGCCAATCACGAGCGTACTTTATTTTATCTATAATGTCTAGTTTAAGTAAACAGGGTATAGTTGTATTATTTTTGTTTTTTTGAAGTAGACAAAAGGCAAGCTGCTTGTAACAAGTGTCTCCTCCAAATCCAAAGGAGTGACAGAAAGCCTAATTCAAGGGAGGTTGCATAGCTTCACTAAGTAAAATAACAAAATATATAACTGTATAATTGAAACAAAAGCCATAGATGCTTTAGTGCAAGTTAAATTATCAATGATTTGATCGGTACACTCTAGGACAAACAGTAAATCGTGGCCTTAAATTTCCGAAGCTGTCCCGAACTGAATCGAAGCATCCCGTTAATTATGGTGGTGTAATTTGATTGATGTTGGATGATAATAACTGTTCAAGTGTTGTGAACAATGCAAGACCACGTCGTGTCGCGGTTTTTTCCGATTATTTAATAATTATAACTCATGAAATATTATGACATACGACAGACACCACCGAACGGTTATCCCTTTATACTTGCTTAGCAGATGTCTTCAGCAACATTCATGACACGACTTTTGTCTTTCATTGTACATTATCTATTCCCTATGAGCGATGTCTAATGGGAATTGGCGTGTCCGATAGTTCTGAGAAAATCGATGTACTCTGAAGCCGAATGAAACAGACAGGAGTCATTCCAGGTTAACAAGCTTCGTTCACCGCCCCTCAGCGAACCATACTTTAGCTTATGGGCAGTCAGTGGGCAGGTACGGTGTGGACAACGTGTGCGCAGGTTGAAGGAAGCTCCAATGTTATTGTGTGTGTTACTGTGGGGGGTGAAGGGTTTAGCCCGAGGTTTGGGTGCCCCTGCAGCTCTAGGTGGGTTGGTTGTGTGTATGTATGTATGAATGTATGTACTCAGACCCTTTCCCCATTTTTGTCCTTTTTTTTTCTTGGGGTGACCGATTCGAGACAGAGCCCAAATAGGGACAACACAACAAAACGGAAAACAATTCACACACATCTACGTCACCCAGGAGTGGTATACTTGGTCTACTGCCGCCTTCTGTGTACAGTCAAGCTCAAAATTCGTGACCTCAGTCATTGTATTCTCTTGATGAATGATACAGAATGCTTCTAAACAAAACGGAGCATAGCTTGCACATTAATGATTAGTTCATATGTATTAACCCCGTGAGGATCATGGCGCTTTTTGACTATATGTTGGCTATCTTTAGACGATTTCATACAGCTTAGGAAGGATCTGTGGGAATTAAAAGGGTAAAGACTGTCATTTAACCCTTTGACTTCCATGTGCCCTTCCTAATCGAAATAATATTGTCTAATGATAGCCAGGGTAAATCCACGGTATAGTAACATAAGGAGGTAGGCACATGGCGGTAGTATTGGAACTACGACAGTCACTTGTTTGGGCCTCTGTGACGTCACTCAATGACTCCTGTGTACCGTCTCCCTAACCTAAATATGATCTTCTAACAGGATCGGTATATTGCGTTTTCCACCGAAAACGTAAAGTGACATGGATAAACATAGACATATATAGTGTGACAGGACCCTAGTCTATTTGCTAAAGTTGTAATTTTTTGCATTTGAAGAATATATATACAGCTATGAGGTAGTATATAGCCGACTTCGCTTCATATTTTACCGCGGAAATGCGATTATATTTTTGTCCACCTAATTGCCTAATATGTAGAGTAACGTTGATTGATATCGATAATGTGGTAAATCTACAGTTATACTACCCCTCCCCCACTACCCCCCACCACCTCCCCCCTTCAAAACACGCCTTTTAGCGTGTTTTTGGATGGTTCAGCAGACGCGGAAACTGGAAAAAAAAATATTTTGATAACAAATTATCACCATCCAGATAAGAGTTTTTCAGGTAATTTGTTGTTGTTTTTATTTTTTTATTTGATATACAGTGTTGTTTAATACCGAGGACCGTCGCATTTTAGTATTTTTAACATTAGCCTAACCTAACCTAACCGAAAAGTAACCTGTTTCCGCGACGGTCTAAACTCCCCCTCACGTTCCCTGTTTTTGGGTGCGCGACGGTCTAAACCCTGCTCACGTTCCCTGTTTATGGGTTTGCGAAGGTTTGTAATACTTCAATGTATCTATTTCAAGTCAAATATACATTTCCGCGCATCATCAAACCATACTAAGTCTACTACTAATAATATTAACCCATTAGTACCAACATAATAGCGACAAAATAGGGGTGAGAGATATGAGTATGGATGTGCTTCTGGAAGTTGGTTCGGGGTGGGCAGGGAGGGAGAGAGGACCATAATTATGTGTGATACCGTGTGCTGGGTGTTGTTTTGATATTTCTTGGTGTCTGTGGGTGTGTTGCCATGTAGTTTAGTGGGTGGTCTTGGTTCGTGGAGGCTGCTGCCAAGAATTGAGTGCCTCTCATGTCCAGATGGTCTTTGATTTTGAGAATTTTGGTTTCTTGATGTAGGTGATCTGTGGGTGCAGTAGCTGTGCAGCCTGTAATGATCTTCAGGGCTTTGTTTTGAATAGTCTCTAAAGTCTTATGATGTGTTTCAGCTAGGTTAGAAGCCCAGGCTGGGCTTGCGTATTCCATCACTGATCTTATGTATTGTTTATATACTGTGGTGGTAGTTTCTTTGTTGTGTCCAAATTTTGTGTGAGCAAGTGACCTGAGGGCGTTAAGTCTGGGTGTCAGTTTCTTTTTAATGTTTGTGGTGTGCTGTTTGAATGTCATATGAGTATCATATGTTACTCCTAGGATTTTGGGTGTGTGTGTATGTGTTAGGGGTGTGTTGTTTATGGTGAGTTGAGGGATGTATTTGTGTTGTCCTGTCCAGCTTGTGAGCAGGGTTGCGGTGGATTTGGCTGGGGGTAGATTAAGTCTGTTTGTAGTGCACCAGCCATGTAGTGTGTTGAGATAGGGTTGAAGGAGATCTGTTGCTCTTTTTGGGTCATGGTGTGTGCATGTGAGTGTTATGTCATCTGCATAGGAGGCTAAGTTTATTTGGGGCGTATTGGGTGTAGTTATATCGTGCATGTACAGATTGAAGAGTGCGGGCGATAGGACGGATCCTTGTGGGACTCCGTTTGGAAAGTTTCTGATTTTAGATGACTGACCGGCAAAAGATACGTGTGCACATCTGCCTGCTAGGAAGTTGGCCAGCCACCGTTTTGTGTTGTTGTGCATGTTTGTGTTGTAGATTTTGTTTGTTAGGTTGTGGCGGGGGATGGCATCGAAGGCTTTACTAATGTCGAGTGTGGCTAATAGTGATCTGTGTGGTGGTCTAGCTGAGTTGATGCCATCGAAAGCTCTTTGTGTAAGGTCTGTGAGAAGAGTGTTTGTGGAGTGCAGTGGCCTAAAGCCATGTTGTGTTGGAGCTAGGGGTAGGTCAGGTGTAATTAGTTGTAATACTAGGCGTTCCATGACTTTGGAGGGGGAGCAAAGGAGTGTGATGGGGCGGTGCGAGGAGGGTAGCGTGGGGTCTTTGTTGGGTTTGGGGAATGTGATGATGATACCATGCTTCCAAATGTCTGGTATTGTGTTGTGTGAATAGCTGTAGTTTGA
The DNA here is from genome assembly GCA_032716605.1 of Paralithodes platypus. NCBI lineage: Eukaryota > Metazoa > Arthropoda > Malacostraca > Decapoda > Lithodidae > Paralithodes > Paralithodes platypus. The sequence goes on along the minus strand of CM064573.1, from coordinate 46,950,386 downwards.
TAAGTTAGTGAGTGCTTGTATGCCTTGTGGTCCCAGGTGTCTGAGGTGTATGTTGCTTATGTTGTCTAGGCCACAGGCGGGTGAGTGCTTGAGATTGTTGATGATATGCTTTGTCTGGTGATTGGTGAAGGGTGTATAGTCAGGGTCTGTGGGGAATTGTCTCTTACGTCGGATGACACGTCGGTCGTCTTTGTGAGGTTTTAGGTGGCTGACATGTGAGAAGTGATTGACGAGTGTTTGCTTGTTGTTTACATGAAGGAGTAGAGTCTGTTGTTGTGATTGCAGCATGTGATTGTGTTGTGTTGCTGTTGGAAAGTGTGATGCTGTTTAGTGTTTTGTAGAGTTTTTTGGGGTTTGTTTTGTGATAAAGTGTTTGTAGGAAGTTATTCCAATTTAGTTTTTGTTGTTCTTGTATTTTGTTGTTAGTTTGGGTGTCGAGTGCTTGAATTTGTTGTGTGATGTCTTGTGTGTGGGGTGCTGGGGAGTGTTTCAGTATGTCGCATTGTCTGATGAGGTTTTGAATTTCTGGTGTGGAGTTGGGGTTATGTCTTTCTCTGTTACCTCTTGGAATGTGTTTCTTGTCAGCGTTTTGGATAGTTTTATTGAGTATGTGTACAGCATTGTTGATGTTAGTGATGGGTGTACTGTTTAGAGTTGTGAAGTGTTGTTCTGTCTCATTTGTGAATGCTTCCAAGTTAGCTCTTTTATAATTGGTGTATGTGTGTTTGTGGCTAGCTGGGGTGAGTTTGGTTTTGGTGGTGATAATGATCGGGAGGTGGTCAGAGCCTAAGGTTCTGACCACCCTCCAGGATGTTGTGGGGGCGAGTTCTGGGGAGCAAAAGGTGATGTCTGGAGATGATGGGTTATAGAGGGCTTGGTGAGGAATATGGGTATGTTGATGGATGTCGTTAAGGATGATGAGGTTATCGGTTTGGTTTTGTAGTACCAGCCCTCTGTCTGTGTCGGGGTTGTCGACAAACCAGGCCGACGTCTTGGCGTTGAAGTCACCACCCAGGATGATGTGTGGGGTGTTGTGGTGTGTTGTAAGTGTGGTCTGTATTCATTTGGTACTGTAGGGGATGTTTGGGGAGGGATGTATGTGTTTATGATGGTTATGTTGGAGTTGTTGCCAGTGCGTATTTTAATTGACTGTATTTCTGTTGTGTTATCATTTGGGGGGAGGAGGGATTTGGTTTGTACACTGGTTACTATGTATGATATTTCTTTGTGTACCAGGGTGATTAGTCCACCGCCCCAGCCGACAGCCCGGTCTTGTCTGATGGTGGTGAAATTATGAAATGTGGGTGTTTTTTGTGTTGTGCGGAGTTTTGTTTCTTGTAAGATGGCAATGTGTATGTTGTGTTGTTTGATGAAGTGTGAGAGTTCGTGTTTCTTTGTGTTGATGCCATCTATGTTCAGTTGAAGAATGTTAATGTTATGTGCACGATGTATGTTGGGTGCTGCTGCACGAGGATTGGGTGGGGGTTGGGGTGAGGGAGGGGCTGGGGGTTGGGATGGGTGAGGTGGGGATTGGGGAGTACAAAGGAGTACAAAGGAAATCAAGCAACAACAGATCTAGTGACTCTTCTAGGTTGCTTGTCCTCCAAAACACTGAGGATCAAGTGTCCAAACAGTGGTTTAGAGTGGGTAAGGGAACATTGGAAAGGGAATTACTGCCCTGGAACTAATGTCCGTGGCAGGATTAGGAAGTTAGTAGAGGACAGATGGGTTAGTAACTGAGGGGGGGATAAAATAAAGTTATTCATTTACAAACGCAGTCAGTCGCGGGTTTGATGAGAGATATTTGTTTACGCGGAGTTTAAATGAATCAACGGTGATGCAGTCTATAACGTTTCGAGGAAGCCCATTCCACAAGTTGACAACTCGATTGAAGAAGAAATAATTAGATTCGTGCGAGTTAAAAGATTTACCAATAATTTTGCAACCGTTTTCCCGCGTGTAATTAGATTGGTCGATAGTGAAGTACTTACTACAGTTCATATTGTCGATGCCTTTGATGATTTTGAACACTTGAATTAAGTCACCTCTTAATCTGCGCTGGGTTAAAGGAAATAGATTTAATTCTCTAAGACGCTCTTCGTATGGTTTGTTCTTTAGGCTAGGTATCATTTTGGTAACTCTACGTTGAACTCGTTCTAGCTTGTTTATATCTTTTTGGTAATAAGGGCACCAGGATTGAACGCAGTATTCCAGAAGAGGGCGGACTAAGGAATTGTAAAGGGTTAGGATAACTTCTTTGGATTTATGCTCAAATGACCTGCCTATAAAGCCAATTATTTTGTTTGCCTTCTTAACAACTTCTGAACATTGTTGACTCGGTTTTAGGTTACTCGATATTGTTACTCCCAGATCGGTTTCTCTGTTTACATTCTTAAGCTGAGTGCCATTCATCGAATAGTTTGCTTTCTCATTTAGGTATCCGACATGTAGTACTTTACATTTATCCGCATTGAAACTCATTTGCCAAATTTGGGCCCAACATGACGATTTATCTAGATTGTGTTGCATATCGTCAACTTGTTCTTTTGAGAGTACGCTATTTGCAATTTTTGTATCGTCAGCAAATTTTGAGATTGTACAGGTGAGACCCTCATCTATGTCGTTGATGTAAATTAGAAAGAGAATTGGTCCTAGTACCGATCCCTGGGGTACCCCGCTACTTACATTGGTCCATTTAGATGCCTTACCGTTTATGACTACCCTTTGCTTTCTGTTGCTGAGCCAATTTTCTATCCATTTCAACACACCGCCTTGTATTCCATGCGCTTTTAGTTTTAGCAGTAAACGTTTGTGGGGAACTTTGTCAAAGGCCTTTTGAAAATCAAGGTATATAATATCTACAGCTTTACTCTCATCGTAGAGGTTGAGGATATCGTGGAAGAAGTCCAAGAGGTTTGTTAAACAGGAACGTTTTTTACGAAAGCCGTGTTGAGTATCTTTAAGTATGTTATTTACCTCTAAGTGATTTACGAGTCTGTCTCGTATGACTGTTTCTAACATTTTACATACAACTGAGGTTAAGCTAATTGGACGATAGTTACTGGGTAGGGATTTGCTGCCTTTTTTGAATATCGGTGTTACGTTGGCTAGCTTCCACTGATCAGGCATAGTTCCAGACTGCAAGGATTTATTGAATAGTAATATCAGTGGTTTGGAGAGCTCATCCTTAGCTTCCTTTAGAACTCTAGGCGAGATTGTATCAGGTCCTGACGTTTTATTTACCTTGAGTTTATCTAAACAATTCAATACTTCTCTCTCTGTAACGGTGATATTGCTTAGAACATCTGAATTATCAATCTGAATCGGCGATGGTGTAGGGATATCACTGAGGTCTTCTGTTGTAAAAACTGATGCAAAGAAGGTATTGAGGGCATTACTCATTTGTACTTCGTCTTTGGTGTATTCTCCATTTTCATCGACTAACGGTCCAACAGTTGAAGTAACTACTTTTTTCTTTGTGATATAACTATAGAATTCTTTCGGGTTTGTTTTACTTTGATTCGCAATATGTAACTCTAAGGTCTTTTTACTTTGCTTAATTAACTTTTTGGCTTTGCGTCGTAGCTCTACAAATTTTACCCGTTCTTCGTCATTTTGTGAGGATATTAATCTATCATTAGCAAATTTTTTAGCAAGCAGGCAGTTTGAAATATCTTTATTCCACCATTTGGGCTTATTATTATGGCCTGGACGCCGTATTTTCGATGGTATGCAGTCTTGCACTGCTTTTAGGTAAGTGGTTTCGAATAACTTCCAAGATGTATTTATGTCGTTATTGTTAATTAAAAAGCTCCAGTCAGTTTCTTTAAACATAGCTCTAAGTTTATGGAAGTTTGCTTTCTTGAAATTAGGGACTTTTCGATGCTACTATTTGGTTCGTTACTAGTAAACTTTAAAGTGAAAGTTATCGTACGATGGTCGCTGTTACTGAATTCATCACCAACATTCAAATTCTCTATCAATTCTTCTTTTGTTGCAAGTACAATGTCAAGAACGTTATTACCACGGGTCGGCGTTCGAACAAATTGATAAAGCGAACTCTCTTGCAAGTTCGTATACAAGTCATGTCCGGAGTGTGAAGTAAAAGTATCGCCCCACTTGGTCACAGGTAAATTAAAGTCGCCAAAAATTACGGTATCTTGAGAGTTACTTACATCTGCAATTTGTTCGTAAATTTCTCGGTCAGTTTGCACTGATTGAGCTGGAGGTCTGTATATTAACGCAAGTATTATTTTTGTGCCATTATTATTCTTTATTAGCACAAAAGATGTGTCGACGTTCACAATTTGAGGTTTTGACACGAGGGTCGGGTTAAGACTTTCTTTGATATAAAATAAAACGCCACCTCCATTTTTATTTATTCGGCTGTTCTCAAACATTACATAACCGGGAAGTGAATACTCTGGTAAAAAGTCTATCTTCTGTATTGAGCCAAGATTCTGTTATGCCAATCACATCATAATTTTCTGTAAACACTAGTTCCTCTAAATCTGAAAATGTATTGCGTATGCTACGAGCGTTTGCATAGAAAACCTTTAAAGTTGCGGTTTTAGAACTCGCAGAACGTTCTTTCATCGAATTTTTGGTTCTGGTTGGATCTACATTTACATTCATGGCTGTCCTCGTTCCTCGGTCATTATCCCTGGCGGGAGCAGGAGATGGGGGTTGGAATTGATTAGGATGGGGTGTGGTGTGTTAGCATTGTTATTTGATATATGTGTAGTTTATATGAAGAGATATTTCGAAGATGTTGGTGATTTTCGATTCGTCGGTCGGGAGAAAAGGTAGGCCTAAACGGATTCTCGTTTATCCCTTGCTCAACTTCCTTTAAATTCACGTAGTTTGCTTCTGACACTTATCAACTTTCACCCAGTGATGGCGTGTGAGGGTCTATGAAGGCCTAGGGGATGTGGAGAGATGATTTGTATAAGTATATGGCCAGCTAGAGGAAACATAGATTTCTACGAAGCGAAATGGTGGCTGGGACTCGGAGTGGGGGGGAGAAGAACGGACGGTGGTGCCCTCTGACGGCTAGAGAGAACACTATAGCGGAGCCAAACAAGCCACGATGTTATACAAATATTTCACTAATGTGATGTTAACCACTCCGTTAGAACCGCATGGCTTGTCCTACAGTGACTCGCTAGGATCGCCAGGGGAGTGGATGTGGCTACAGTTGATGTATTATTGTGTGCTTTATTTCATATGAAAGCTCGTGTCATGGGCAGTCCAGAAAGGCTCTTTGTTTTCGTCCATGTCAAGGCTTTATATATTTAATTGCAAAGTATATGTTTTATCATTAAGTAGTAATGATAGGATTTGAGAGAGAGAGAGTAGAACAGAGTGAGAGGAGGCGCGCAGTGTTTTTTGCCATTCTTGATGACGTCACGGCTGGCTGGCCTGGGATTGGTTGGAGGAGTTTTTTTACCATGCTTGGTGACGTCATGTTTGGCTGGCTTCTTTGTCATTGGCTGAAGGAATTGTTACCGCTTTGTCTACGCGGTGCGAGCTAGTGCTAGTATATATACAGCTCTCTTGCCACTCTCTCCCTCAGATCTGGTTTCTAGAACGCATCCCTCTTATCCCTTTGATATCTGTCACCCTCTCCGCACCTGAGAACCTTTTCCTCTGCCTATCTCTCTCATTTTCCATATCTTTCACCACCTTTTATTAATATTATACCCCCTCTGGTTAACTCTGCATAATCAGCTTCATGCTGGCCAGTTGTATTGTGCATTAAGGTCTTATATAACCCATGTATGTTAGTTGTTAAGATAAGTTGATCACGAAGCATTGGTTGCCATTCATATTGTTCAGTACCGCTTCCTATAATTATTAGTGTTCTGGATTAGATAATGCTAGACTAGGAGTCTGATACTATAAGGTATTGTTTCCGATGGGTGCTGGCTTTAGTTAAAAGCTGCACGACATACCTGAGAACTGGAGTTGATTGGGTAAATTCTAGTCTGTGTGCCATTGAGAGTAGAGCATGCACAAATGAGGGCTTTTTGCCTATACCATTCTGCACTGTTCTAAGCTCGTTGTTTGTCTTTGAGGTACGCCAGGAGAACGCTTAATACTTCGGTATTAAGGTTTCTCAAGAGAGCTACCCTTCATTATAACATAATACTTGACGCACAGACTTGAGATTTGTACTAGGCTATGCGGCATGCCATGCGCACCAGTATCTCGTATCATTGACTCTAGCTAGACTTTATCAGTCACAGTAGACATTAAGTATATTAAACCAATTACTCTTTTTATGCATACCCGTTTATGATTACACAAGCATTTCGCAGCCTAGTTTGATGTATTGAGACACAAACGACTTAGGCTCTTTTTGTTGATAGGAATACTGCATTGTCGTGGCGATTATTATTATTGTTGCAGCGTTTAGGATATTCTTGGCTCCGACTGCATTATATATCCTGCCCTTTTGTGTGCATAGCCTGCACGAGCATTGTTCCGCTGCCTGCCTTTTTGGGTTCCATTTCCGATTCGAGCATCTTGATAGCATCTAACATTTAAAGAAGATTCCTTGTTGGTGTTGAAGGACTTTAGTGCACTTTCTTTCATGCAGGAGTGCCTGACATTTATTGATTAAAGTAACGTAAGCTGTAACTTCTCTAACCACCTTACTTTGCATACCATAACCAAGCACCTTCGGTTATAGGTAGTAATAGGCCGTTTTCACATAACATTAAGCCTAGAGTAGATGCACATTTATTGAGAGTTTAATAACCAATTATTGCATATAGAACTCTGGAGAGTACTTGTGTTCTTTGTTCACTGGGAATATACATCAGAGGTTGGATCTAGCACTTTCCGTTGTAGCATTTACGCCATTACTAGTCCAATGAATAAGAACCCTGATATATTTAAACCTCAGTCGTAACAAATGGCGACCTTACCTAGGATTTGGTGAACCTACATTTATTAGCAGGGAACATTTGTTGTTTTGGGGAATATTTTGCGGGGATCAGCAAGAATAATTTTTGTTTGCAACATAGTATAGCCCTTGAGTATTTCCGAGAATTTTTGTGTGTATATTGAGGTATAAGAGTTTGGGGTGCTTCTTTTCTGAATATTGAGGTGAACATTTTTGTGAGCATCATGTCTTATACCGGATCAGAGGAGAATGGAGACACAGTACGTAATGTCGAAACTGAGGAACAGCAGTATGATGAAATGGTTAATCAGGTGAACTGTGAGGAGGATGCTAGGATATTTTTGCAATGGCCTGTTACTGCCGAGCGGTTGGAGGGTATGGATCGGTACGGTCTTCAATGCCTGGCCACAGCTATTGGTCATGTGGGTACTAGCAGCATGACCAGGGATAACTTGATAACGTGTGTACTGGGCAGGGTGACTGGTGAGCGAGATGGGTTGAGTGCTCAGAGCCCTTCGGCCATGCTTCCCCTACACTCGACTCCAAGCCATCCCCGTGGTTTGCCGACCCCGAGTACGCTTCCACAGTCGGGTGGTGACTGGCAGGGGGGGTTGCCCCTGGGGGGACCACCGGTATTTTCAAACATTGTAGCACCTTCACCTCCTCAAGGGTTAACTCCCGAATTATTGCTTCAGCTCGAATTAGCTAAGCTTCAGCAGCAAATAGAATTAGCCAAGATAGAAGAGAGAAAAACTATCAGTTAAGCAAAAATCCTAGCTGATTTAGAGTCGACTAGGTACTGTGCCGACATGGACGTAGAGAAGTCGCGAGTAAAGACAATGGGACAGCGACTTGGGGCTGGTAACCGTGCTAATGATCAATCTCTCTCGCACTTATTGAAACTGGTTCCGGTGTTTGATGAGAGTGGGGTAACAGAATTTTTCGCACGCTTTGAGAAGAAGTGCCAGGAACACCAGTGGCCAGAGAATAAGTGGGCAGCACTTGTATCCTCTAGATTAATAGGCAAGGGTCTTAAAGCCTACGATGCGTTACCTTTGGAGTCATGTATTGTGTATGAGGATCTCAAGGAGGCTGTCCTGAGGGCTTACGAACTGCAACCAGAAACGTACCGTTTGAAGTTCCGGGGTGTAATTAAGGGAAGAGATAGCACCTTTTTAGAACACGCCCGGGACTTGTCCGATGCTATGGGGAACTGGCTCCGATCTTAGAAGGTAACAACATTTGATGGAATTAAGCAGTTAATGATGTTGGAGCAGTTCTTTAAGAGCACGGGCGGTGATCTAACTTTGAACTTAAAGGAGAAAAACCCAAGAACTCTAGTCGAAGCAGCAGAAATGGCTGATCGACGGCTGTCGTTGATTCGGGGTTGCGGGTCCTCCCAGAAGTACGATGCAAGTGCTAGGGACCGTTATCCTCCCCCTCCCCGTAGCAATGACACATTTACACAAAATAGCAATGAAACTAAAACTGAATCCAAACCTGACACCACACCGTATAAGTCAAGTCAGGGGCCTTTTACATCACAGTATAAGGCGAAACCGAAATTTATGTGTGTTAAGTGCCACCAGGAGGGTCATAAGGCAAATGAGTGCCCTAGGCGACCTCCTCCGGCAGCCGTGTCTTTTGCTCACGGCATTGGAGTGTTCAAGAGGACATCGGAGTTTGTTAGGCAATTCTTCCGAGGTAAATACACTGCCAGTGCAGAATGATCCGGAAGGCTTATTCCCTGTCCGTGATGCCTTTAGTGACCACAGGGGACTCGGTTGTGTGGAGTGGGGGGGTAGAAGACATGAGGTGAGAATTTTGCGTGACACTGGGGCATCGCAAACACTGTTGAGAAATTTCACTGGTAAACCTGTAAATACGGCGCGGGTGGTCGTGGTTCAGGGAGTTAATGCAACAAGGTCATACCCGCTTGTAAGAATGAAGATGGAAGTTGATGGTGTGACTCGTGACCTGGATGTAGGAAATGTGGAGAAGTTACCTGTTGGGGGCGTCGACCTCCTTCTCGGCAACGACTTTGCGGAGCTTACTTCTGAGGCTCCACCCTTGGTCGTTGCCGAGAAGCCGGCCGACGTGAGTAGGGAGGAGCAGGAGTGGGTTGAGAAGTGTCCGGTGCAACCTATGGCGTGTGTTGTCACCAGGACTCTTGCATCCAGGGAGTCACATTCTGGTCAACAGTCTTTAGACAAGCGGAGGAAAGGTACCGAGAAGGGGTTGAAAGTTGATGCGGTTGAGAGTTTAGTATCAACGGACATTCTCGGGGACTCATTATTAGGACCGATTTTCGAGTCTGGAGAAGACCCATTAACTGTTACTGAGAAGGCAGAGGATGGGCTTAAAAGGACGAAGAGACAGGAACAATACACAGAGAGAGAGCAACGGGAGGCTAAATTCAATGTAGGAGGGGGGCATGAGTTGTTTCGCAAACACTTAGATAAGCTTGCTCCTTCGGACATTCGTAAATTGCAATTAGAAGACCCGGAGGTTCTTGAATGTGGTACCGGTGCTGTCGAGTTGGAGGAGGACAGTGATGCACAGTCGGGAGATGTAGCAACAAGGTATCCTGACGCGTACCCTATGAGTAATGGGTCAGCGAAGACGGTGGTCCGAAGCTTGCTAGTGTATTTTTCCCGGTATGGTTACCCGCAGGGGATTCAGTCAGACAAAGGATCCAACTTCACTTCTAGTCTCTTTGTTCGAGCAATGCCGCAGCATGGGATTGTTACGGTTGTGTCATCTGCGTATCATCCTGAGAGCCAGGGTGTGTTAGAGCGATGGCACTCAGCCTTAAAATCTGTGCTTCGTTGTTGTTGCTTTGAGGGTGGGAAAGGTTGGGATCTTGGCCTGCCATAAGTTTTATTTGCTGCACGGGAGGTACCTGGGGAAAGTTTGGGATTCAGCCCTAATGAGCTCGTCTTTGGACACCGTGTCAGAGGGGCTCTCCATATGGTTGAAGAAATATGGGAGGGCGCAGAAAAACCTTGTTCTATGCTCAAGTATGTCCTCGACAGTCGAGAACGGATGTTGCGCAGTCTGGAGTTGGCTGGCCGTAATTTGACTAGCTCTCAGGCCCTCATGAAGGACAGGTACGACCTCAAGGTTAAAGTCAGGGAGTTTCACGTGGGTCAGGAGGTGTTGATTCTACTGCCCCTTGTAGGTCACCCCTTATCCGCGAAGTACACTGGTCCTTATAGGGTGGTTGAGAGGCTATCGGGCCTGGATTGCTTGGTGGCCGCTCCAGACAGACGTAAGCGCAATCAGTTATGTCACGTTAATCTCATGAAGGAGTATGTGAGGCACCCCCCTGAGCCTCTCACTGTGCCTGTGATAACTTTTAGGAGTCAAGGGGGGAAGGAGAATGGGACAGTCAAGCTCAGGTGGAGGATAACTGGAAGGATAAGAAAGTCAAATGGGCGCCCGAGTGTGAGAAGGTGTTTAGAGTAGTAAAACACCTGTTGTGCACTCACCCGATCCTCAGGGCCCCTGACTTTAGCCTACCTTTCCAACTAGCAATGGATGCTAGTGGTGTGGGGGCTGGTGCCGTCCTTATGCAAGAGGGCGATGATGGGCTGGAGCATCCTGTTAGTTTCTGCTCGGAGAAGTTCAATTCAGCCCAGGGAAGCTGCTCTGTTGTCGAGAGGGAGCTGCTGGCAGTTGTGCTTGCACTGAGGCATTTCGAGGTCTATGTTCCAGCCTATGGTCCGGTCATTGTAGTTTACACAGATCATCACCCTCTCAAGTTCTTGGACCAGTTTCACAATCGGAATATGAGGCTGACCAGGTGGTCACTAAGGTTATTGGTATATAACCTGGACATACGCCATATTGCCGGTTGTGACAACGTGGTTGCAGATTGTCTTTCAAGGGTATATGATCCTGGGTAGATTGACACACGGGTAGCCTCCTGCTTTAGTTTGAATAGTATTTTGCGCTTGGTGCTTGTTGGCTCGCGGTTGTAGCCCAGCGTTTTGGGTCGTAAAGCAGGAGTTGAGCGTTTGGTATAGAAGAAAAAACTAGGCTTGCCCCTATAGTGCAGCCGAAATAAACAAATTAAAAACATAAAAATCAAATAAAAACACTTTCTTTGATAGTTTAATTTTTTCAGTATGTTATAGCAGTAATTCTGAGTTGCACTCCTCTCAGAATGCTGGGCTAGAGAAGCTCGCTCTTGAGGAGCATAACTACATATGATTTAACCTATTGTATTGGGGAGGGTTATAATTTTGTAAAATGTTTTGTTGAGAACTGTGCCAGATATTTTACTGCCGCTGGGTGATGGGAAGTAGAGATATAGCATGGGTTCTAACCATCAGATTTTTTTTGAGCTTTGGGCCTCTGAAAAAAATCTTGGGGGGGGGGTGACGTTAACCACTCCGTTAGAACCGCATGGCTTGTCCTACAGTGACTCGCTAGGATCGCCAGGGCAGTAGATGTGGCTACAGTTGATGTATTATTGTTTGCTTTATTTCATATGAAAGCTTGTGTCATGGGCAGTCCAGAAAGGCTCTTTGTTTTTGCCCATGTCAAGGCTTTATATATTTAATTGCAAAGTATATGTTTTATCATTAAGTAGTAATGATAGGATTTGAGAGAGCGAGAGAGAGAGAGAGAGTAGAACAGAGTGAGAGGAGGCGCGCAGTGTTTTTTGCCATGCTTGATGACGTCACGGCTGGCTGGCCTGGGATTGGTTGGAGGAGTTTTTTACCATGCTTGGTGATGTCATGTTTGGCAGGCTTCTTTGTCATTGGCTGAAGGAATTGTTACCGCTTTGTCTACGCGGTGCGAGCTAGTGCTAGTATATATACAGCTCTCTCGCCACTCTCTCCCTCAGATCTGGTTTCTAGAACGCATCCCTCTTATCCCTTTGATATCTGTTCCCCTCTCCGCACCTGAGAACCTTTTCCTCTGCCTATCTCTCTCATTTTCCATATCTTTCACCACCTTTTATTAATATTATACCCCCTCTGGTTAATTCTGCATAATCAGCTTTATGCTGGCCAGTTGTATTGTGTGTTAAGGTCTTATATAACCCATGTATGTTAGTTGTTAAGATAAGTTGATCACGAAGCATTGGTTGGCATTCATATTGTTCAGTACCGCTTCCTATAATTATTAGTGTTCTGCTGGATTAGATAATGCTAGACTAGGAGTCTGATACTATAAGGTATTGTTTCCGATGGGTGCTGGCTTTAGTTAAAAGCTGCACGACATACCTGAGAACTGGAGTTGATTGGGTAAATTCTAGTCTGTGTGCCATTGAGAGTAGAGCATGCATGAATGAGGGCTTTTTGCCTATACCATTCTGCACTGTTCTAAGCTCGTTGTTTGTCTTTGAGGTACGCCAGGAGAACGCTTAATACTTCGGTATTAAGGTTTCTCAAGAGAGCTACCCTTCATTATAACATAATACTTGACGCACAGACTTGAGATTTGCACTAGGCTATGCGGCATGCCATGCGCACCAGTATCTCGTATCATTAACTCTAGCTAGACTTTATCAGTCACAGTAGACATTACTAAGTATATTAAACCAATTACTCTTTTTATGCATACCCGTTTATGATTATACAAGCATTTCGCAGCCTAGTTTGATGTATTGAGACACAAACGACTTAGGCTCTTTTTGTTGATAGGAATACTGCATTGTCGTGGCGATTATTATTATTGTTGCAGCGTTTAGGATATTCTTGGCTCCGACTGCATTATATATCCTGCCCTTTTGTGTGCATAGCCTGCACGAGCATTGTTCCGCTGCCTGCCTTTTTGGGTTCCATTTCCGATTCGAGCATCTTGATAGCATCTAACATTTAAAGAAGATTCCTTGTTGGTGTTGAAGGACTTTAGTGCACTTTCTTTCATGCAGGAGTGCCTGACATTTATTGATTAAAGTAACGTAAGCTGTAACTTCTCTTACCACCTTACTTTGCATACCATAACCAAGCACCTTCGGTTATAGGTAGTAATAGGCTGGTTTCACATAACATTAAGCCTAGAGTAGATGCACATTTATTGAGAGTTTAATAACCTATTATTGCATATAGAACTCTGGAGAGTATTTGTGTTCTTTGTTCACTGGGAATATACATCAGAGGTTGGATCTAGCGCTTTCCGTTGTAGCATTTATGCCATTACTAGTCCAATGAATAAGAACCCTGATATATTCAAACCTCAGTCGTAACACTAAATATTCGCTTATAGAATAATCAACGTTATTCCGAAAACTATATTTTATATTATGACGGTACCATGGTTGAGCGTGAAGTCTCAAAATAATAAAAGTCTGTTTAGTGCTTTATAGAAGACTTTATGTATAAGAGTTCAATAATTCACTGCGTCTACCTTCTATTGTTACTATACCGTGGGTAAATCTACAGTTATATTACCCCTCCCCCAATACACCCCACCAGCTCCCCCCTTCAAAACACGCCTTTTAGCGTGATTTTGGATGGTTCAGCAGACGCGGAAACTGGAAAATAACGTATTTTGATACAAATTTATCACCAACCAGATAAGAGTTTATCAGGTAATTTGTTGTTGTTTTTTATTTTGTATTTGATATACAGTGTTGTTTAATATCGAGGACCTTCTCATTTTAGTATTTTTAACATTAGCCTAACCTAACCTAACTTAGGTCAATATTTACAAGTCGCACCACAGCTGGGATCTCATTTCTAATGGTAGTTTTGGGTTCCAATCATTCTATGCTTCATTGCTATATACTTTTTATCCACAGGATTTTTTTTTTCTTGTTTTTTTTTTTTTTTTTTTTGCATCAACCTAACCAAAAAACCTAACCTAACCTAACTTAAATGGGTCAATATACAGGAGGTGCTACAATATTGGTAAACAATTAAGCTCAATAGCATGATATTAAGCAATTTTTTTCCAAATTTTTGATGTAGGTGTCATTCCCAGGAAACTAACACAATACATATTATATGGATATTTACGTTTTAAGGGTTTGTTTACACTTCTTCCTTTTCTTCTTCTGGGAGAGCTGTTTTGCGTGATTGTCAGTCAACAACCGAGACATCTGGTGGCGAATGCAATGAAATATACTGCTGGCGAGAGTAATGCTCTCATGGCAAATATAATCTAGTTCAACCAATTACGATGTAGTCCACTGACAAGTGATGTCTAACGACCAATCAGGTGATGCCAGGCTTGGATACACAGGTCCTGGATCTTCAACTCGGTCAGTCTGAGGATGTGTACAGGGTGGTGAGGAAGGAAGTGTGCGAGTTGACAGTGCAAGAACGAAGTCTCTCGAGGTACTTACTTTGGTAATAGACAATAAAGGCAAGCACTTTCCACGATTCGAGTTTGCTGTTGTCCAAAAATGACCCTTTGGACTTGCAAACACTATAATTGCACAACTTTCTTTTATCTCGACAACCCCAGCCAGAAGCCATTCAACCTGACGACTCTCCGCATAACTAGCCTACCCTCAGTCTCAAGCCACTCAACCCGACGACCCTCAACTCACTACATCCTATGCTCATTTAGGTTAGTTGGTTAAATATACCAAACATCAGTCAAATAAGTCAAATAGTGGGGGTGTGGGGGCGGCAGCCCCCACCCATAATACTAGGATAGGTTAGGTAAGGTTGTTAGGTTAGGCTAATGTCCTTTTTCACAGAGAAATACACCAACAATCAGTCAAAAATGTCAAATAGCAGGGGTGTGGGGGCGGCAGCCCCCACCCATAATACTAGGATAGGTTAGGTAAGGTTGTTAGGTTAGGCTAATGTCCTTTCAAAGGGGTATACTAGGCTAGTAAACACTAGGATAGCTTATACCTGGTCAGAGGTAAGAAGAAGAAGAGTCCTGCTGTAGCCTTGAATGCTACCCCCCATTCTTACTAGGTTAGGTTGTTAGGTTAGGCTAATGTTAACCCGATTCTTACTTCGTTAGGTTAGGCTAATGTTAACCCTATAAAAACCCAAACAAAGATTTTATTAGGGTTACTGTGTAATTTTAACATGAAAATTAGTTAAATCCCAGCCAAGTTTCGTCAAAACTTGGGTCGGGTTTTAAAAAAAGTCAGGTTTTATGGGTCTGGAATTTGAAAAAACCCGAACCAACATTTTAATAAGGTTACTGTGTTATTTTCATTTTTAAATTAGTTAAATCCGAGCCAAGTTTCGTCAAAAATTGGCTCGGGTTTTCAAAAAGTCGGATTTTATGGGTCTGGAAATTCACAAAACAAGAGCCAAATTTTAGTTACAAATGTGTATTATCGTGTTCTATACGCTTTTTGCCACTCAATTTCCCTGATCTTCATAGCCCTCCCCACTATCGGGGGGCGTCTTTAGATTGATGGATAATGGATAAATGCTTAATTCCCATTCAATTTCATCACTAGAATCCACTAAAACACCAAAAAGAAAAGAAATATACCAAATAAAATACCTGAAAAACACGTTGCGTCTCCTGTATATTAACCCTTAACCCGTCGAGCCCCGGCTAGTTATTAATAAATGTACCACCAGAACCCGGCCGATTTTGAAAATAGTTTTTTTTCCAGAAACAATAGCGAATGGGTTAGGAATGAAGGAAAACCCACGAAAAACCGATCAAAAAGCTCAAAGAATTGTCCTACAGAGCCCCCGAAAACGGATTTTACAAGAGTAAAAAATTTAAGGCAATTTCCCCAAAAAAACATGTTTTTGCGCGGTCACGCGCACGCGGTTGGACTTTGAGAGTTTTCAACCATCGGCATGGGTGCGTGGGATACTTGCACAGTTCCCATACCAATCTGAGCCCTCTAGGTAGAGCCACTCTGAGCCTTACGACTGAGCTAACAGGGTGACTCGTCAGGCGAGTCGCTGGGGTTTGGCGTTACATACATAGGTGACTCATCAGCCGCATCGCTGGGGCTGGCCGGGTTAAATGTATTTGGGGACTAATAGGTTAGGTTAGGTTAGGTTTTTTGGTTAGGTTAATTCTAAAAAAAAAAAAAGTAAGCCAAGAAAAAAAGAAAAAAAATTCCCGTGCATAAAAAGTATATAGCAATGAAGCATAGAATGATAGGAACCCAAAACTACCATTAGAAATGAGATCCCAGCTGTGGTGCGACTCGTAAATATTGACCCTAACTTAACCTAACCTAACCGAAAACTAACCTGTCTCGCGACCAGTCTAAACCCAGCTCACGTTCCCTGTTTATGGGTGCGCGACGGTCTAAACCCAGCTCACGTACCCTGTTTATGGGTTCGCGAAGGTTTGTAATACTTCAATGTACCTATTTCAAGTCAAATATACATTTCCGCGCATCATCAAACCATACTAAGTCTACTACTAATAATATTAACCCATTAGTACCAACAGAATAGCCACAAAATAGGGGTAGTATAACTGTAGATTTATCATAGCCAGAATAAACTGTTAATTATCCTTAGAAGGTTTAAGAAGCTTCTGAGCTTACCAGAAAATTGAGCACAGTTGAAATTAAGGAGTTAGGAGGTGAATTTTGATTGTACATTTAGGTAGGATTTAACGGTGTGACAGCTGCAAGACCCATCGATTTTTGTGTGGCCTAGGGAATTGTCATATCACATAATACATTGTTATATATGTCTGTACTGTCGGAAATATTTTATAAGGGAGTTTTTGGGTAATTATAGGGAATAGGCTCGCACCCTTATTTTTGATGTTTTTTCCTCCAGATTTTGAGAAATTAGTGTTTTCATGGTCTTAGTTATAATTCCAATGTGAGATACACGATGGATTGAAGGAGGGCTTTGCCCCCCCCCCCCACCATGAATTATTGAAATCGTCATCTATGTTGCCAGCAGGGGGTAAATATCGATATACTGCATAAAGAAGGCGTTTGTAAACAGTGAGGATGTTCGAAAGAGCTCTGAGATTTATTTGAATGGGCGTGTTTTCTATTAATATCAGGTTTTATAAATGTGATCAAAATTGTTCTCTCACAGTGGATTATACACAAGTACAGTGTAAGGATTCCATAGACCTTCATTGTCCCTAATAAATTATGTATAATATGGCTGCGATCCTATTCCCTATAATTATCAGTTTTTGCCCCTACTGTTAAAATATATGAGAATCTCAATAAGTCTTGGGGGGGGGGGGATGAGGGTTCAACTAATTCTGCATCCTACGGCAAACGGTTATTGCCAAATAGAGCTTATTTTTCCCTTTTTGTCCTCTTTAACCCTCTATTTTCCCTGACCTTCATAAACCTCCCCACTAAGAGGGGGTGGGGGGGGGTTGCAGTGTTTATCCTATAGATTGTTGAATAATTAGTAAATACTAATTTCCTGCAGTCCTTGCTGTAAAATGACACTGTATTTCAAAGAAAAAATTAAAACAAATATATTATATGCTATTCCTCCGTCTCCACCCCCCTCTCTCCTACTTATGCCTAATATCCTAATCTCTTCTAAAGATGTACTTTCTACCCTCTCTGGGCTTAATACTAAGAAGGCGTATGGTCCGGACGGTGTTCCTCCTGTTCTTAAAAACTGTGCTTCCATGCTGACCCCCTGCCTAGGGAAACTCTTTCGTCTCTGTCTCTCCTCTAACGTCTTTCCTTCTTGCTGGAAGTTTGCTCTCCTTCAACCTGTCCCAAAGAAGGGTGACCGCTCTCAACCCTCCAACTATCGTCCAATTGCTCTCATCTCTTGTATCTCTAAAGTTTTTGAAACTATTCTTGCTTCCAAATTTCGGTATGATTAGGAGTAGTGGGCGTACACATTATTTCCATTATGTTTATTGTAATTCCATATTTAACCCCACTATCTTGTAGTTTGAAAGATCGTTTACACCTTGATATACAATTAAGTATGTGGCAGAATATGTATAAGTGTACATATACCTGTAAATACAGTCCTCCTCTACCACTCTTCTCTTCGCCAACATGTAAACAAACCCATAGTCGATATACGCTTCAAGTCGCTGTGCAGACATCCGAACACAGGGTTTATCGTGAAGTCGTCTAGAATATAAGTGCTAGTATGCGAATAATATCTATAGTCAAGGTTTGCGCATTTGAGTGATTATTATTGATGCTCTTTTGTTTGCCAATCCTGCTCATCATAGCATACAGTCATTTATTATTTTTTGGTCAGTTCAAGTTGGTTGCCATCTAGAATGAGTGTGGAATGGGTGTGTTAAGGTTATTGTCTTACGATTCGCGAAGTTATTGTATTTTCTGAGGACATCAACTCATCACAACATTTGGTAAAGGTTAGTAGCTGTTAGATATAGGTGGCAGCCCCCACCTTTAATACTAGGATAGGATAGGTTAGGTTGCTAGGTTAGGCTAGGCTAGTGTCTCCTCAAAGTTGACTATTTGTATAACAACAGTTTAGTAGCCCTACCCACTCCACCCCGTAGCTGGCATGCAAGGGCTAGTTTTATATCCAACGTACCTAGGTACTAGCAACTCGCAGTAGCTGGCATGCAAGGGCTAGTTTTATATCCAACGTACCTAGGTACTAGCAACTTGCAGTAGCTGGCATGCAAGGGCTAGTTTTATATCCCACGTACCTAGGTACTAGCAACTCACAGTAGCTGGCATGCAAGGGCTAGTTTTATATCCAACGTACCTAGGTACTAGCAACTTGCAGTAGCTGGCATGCAAGGGCTAGTTTTATATCCCACGTACCTAGGTACTAGCAACTTGCAGTAGCTGGCATGCAAGGGCTAGTTTTATATCCCACGTACCTAGGTACTAGCAACTCACAGTAGCTGGCATGCAAGGGCTAGTTTTATATCCAACGTACCTAGGTACTAGCAACTTGCAGTAGCTGGCATGCAAGGGCTAGTTTTATATCCCACGTACCTAGGTACTAGCAACTTGCAGTAGCTGGCATGCAAGGGCTAATTTTATATCCCACGTACCTAGGTACTAGCAACTCGCAGTAGCTGGCATGCAAGGGCTAATTTTATATCCCACGTACTAGGTCTAGGTTAGGTTGGGTTGTTTGGTTAGGTTAATATACTAGGTCTCAGAAACAACAATCGTAGTAGCGGTAGTAAAGTTCAAATAGGCTAGCGGTCGCACCACTATTGACAGCACACATATAGTAATGGATGCACTATTTTGAGTTTTCAATAGCATTTTCCATTAATTTTCTTTGTTACAAGTGGGTTTTGCCTTCACATTATAGTTTGCCTCAACAATATCAAACTCGGTAGGTGATCAGGGTTATTTAAATACGGCCGCCACTCATAGTGGGCGTGACGTCACGATACTCATTCCTTTCAGCCAATCACAGATGCTTTCTCGACTGTGAATGTGTTCGATACACACGACCACCACCCTTGACCACCACGGGTTTTTCTATCCATAGTTTTTCAACCCCTCACTTTCCCTGATATATTTCATGCCCTCCCCACCTATCGGGGTACATATTTTAATATTGTTTAGGCAAACAACATAATGTGAAGTTAAAAGACACTTGTAACAAAGAATAATAATTGAAAACACTAGTGAAAACTCGAAATAGTGCGCCCGTATGTGTCCTGTCAATAGTGGTATGCCCACTACTCCTAATCTTACCGGTCGCTCTACTGGTGATCTTCTTTCATATCTTACTAACTCTTGGTCATCCAACTTTCGGGACTTCGGTAAGACCTTTTCTGTTGCACTAGACATATCGAAGGCCTTCGATAGTGTCTGGCACAAATCTTTAAATTCCCAACTGCCCTCCTTCGGTTTCTGTCCCTCCATCTGTGCCTTTGTCTTTAATTTCCTTTCCGGCCGTTCCATAGCTGCGGTTGTGGACGGCCATCGTTCATTTCCTCATCCTATTAACTCCGGTGTTCCTCAAGGTTCTGTCCTATCTCCTATTCTCTTTTTAATTTTCATAAATTATCTTCTCAACTGTACATCCAGTCCCATCCATTCATATGCAGACGACTCTACCTTACACCACTCAATTAGTTTTCCAGAACGCCCCAGCCAGCAGTCTCTCAAAAGAAAACGTAATGAAGCCATAAAATACTTCTCTTCTGATCTAGCTACTATTTTCAATTGGGGTAGAGAAAACCTTGTTGCATTTAATGCTTCCAAAACTCAATTTATCCATCGTACTACCCGTCAGGAACATCCAGAGGACTATCCCTTATTCTTCAACAATGCAAAAATCAACCCTTCATCTTCTCTCTATGTTCTCGGTGTCTCTTTTTCTTCTGCTCTCACTTGGAAAGACCATATTACCAGTCTCGCTAAGGCAGCCTCCTAGAAGCTGGGGGTGTTCAACCGCCTCAAGGGGTTCTTTACCCCTGCGCAGCTTTTTGCTCTGTACATGGGCACAGTGCGTCCTTGTATAGAGTATTGTTCACATGTGTGGGGAGGATCCTCTCGCACCGCACTTATAGATAAAGTAGAAAGGAAAGCCTTTCGCATCATTAACTCCCATCCACTCACCAACTCTCTGCAATCGCTCTCTCTTCGCCGCAATGTTGCATCTCTATATGACTTAAATTGCTTCAAACTCCGTGTGTCCAGGCATTTTAGCTCGAACGTCCCTTGATTTCGGCCCTGTCACTCTTTGAAATCAGGGGGAGGCACTCGCTGCAGGCAGTTATGCCTTTTGTTTCCCTCATTTACATAGAAAAAAAAATATAAGTAAATGCCAAAACTCTTGGCTGTCACACAGTAAAAATTTACCTAAATTTACTGGTACCGGTACTGTCAATAAAACTGTCTAGGAAATTGTAGAGCTACCTTAGCCGGAAGTAAATATTTGTATTAGAGTTATTCGATTAATTAACCTCCTCAGACAGGATATATTAACTTACTGACGGGTTGGCAGACCACCCGGTATTTCCCCTACAACTGTCTTTCTCACACTGAGGGAACGTTAAGAGTCGGAGGAATTGCATAATTTAATTTATTATTGAGCTATTTCACTAGGCTCATATGACGCGATCGCATCACCCAAAGCAGCCCGACGTGACGGCCTCTGAGGGGTATCACCTCGGTTCGCTCCAGTAGCAGGAAGGATATTATCAGAGTTCGGCTTGCTGTCGCCATCCACTACCTCTAAATCTATCTCTAGTGGGTATAGCTTAACCACCGGTCTGGTAGTCAAACCGGCTCCTGTTTTTACCTGAACTACTCTACATTCGTGGTCAGGACCACGAAGAAGTTTCATTATCCGACCTATACGCCAAAAAAGTCGGGGGCCGTCATCATGTACTAGAACGACGTCCCCAACTTGTGGCGATGCTATCCCTCTTTTTACCATTAAGTGACGATGTTGCTCTCTGAGTGATATTAAATAATCAGTGCTCCACCTTTTCCACAGGTCATGTGAGAGTTTTGTTACATATTGAAAGCGTTGGTTGACAGAATCGTTGTTACGCCACGTCGTGTCCTTGAGATCTTCATCCGTGACTTCTCGCCTTGGAAAGCTTCTAATCCGCCTCCCATGAACCAGTTGTGAAGGAGTGATGGGTAGAGGGTCTTCAAGATCACTGTAGGTGTAGCCAAGCGGGCGAACATTGACTGTGGCCTCGAGCTCCATTAATACCGTACTCAGTTCCTCTGTGGTAACCAATGCTCGACCCAGTACCTTCTTCAAGCCAGCCTTTAGGATGCCAATGACCCGTTCCCATATGGCACCGAACCATGGCGCCCTGGCCGGTATAAACCGCCACTCGCACTTGAATTCCGCTAGAGTACCTTTTAACCTTGCATCATCTATCAACTCCCGTAATATACTGGCTCCGCTAACAAATGTGGTGGCATTATCACTCATCATAATCTCAGGGTAACCCCTCCTGCTACTAAACCTACAGAACGCATGCAAAAATGATTCGCAGGAGAGGTTAGACACCGCCTCTACATGGACCGCTCTAGTAACTGCACAGGTGAATAAGACTACATATAATTTACTTACAGTACCCCCCTTCTCTTTTACTGGCAAGGCACCTGTGTAGTCAACCCCTGCTACCTGGAAAGGACTCACTTCCTGAACCCTAAACTCCGGCAATGGAGGGGCCTGTACAGCACGGTATGATGTACCTTGCAATCTCTTGCAGATGATACATTCCCTTAAGGCTTTCTTTACTACCTGTCTAATCTTGGGGATCCACCATCTTTGCCTTATGTAATTTACAACATAACTAACACCACTATGGTTACACACTTTGTGGCAGTAATTACTAAGGAGAGTGGCTATACGATGTTTGTTAGGGATAAGGATAGGGTACTTGGCGCTATCATGTAAAGCTGACAAGTGTAGCCTACCTCTACAGTGTATCATGCCTCCCTCCATATAGAGGCCTAACTGCTTCACTATATTGCTTGGTGTGCCCCGTCCTTTTGACAAATAGTGGTGTTCCTCAGAGTAAGCTTCTCTCTGAGCTACCTTAATCATGGCTGACTCTGCTGCTCTTAATTCCGGCACCGTCAAGTATACCGGTTTTGCCTGATAGTTCCCTTGTGTCTTCTCTCTAAGAGTCCTAATAAACCTAAGGACCCATGCCATTACATGCCATGACTTCATATATGAGCCATACCGGTCCCAATTCAATATGGCAGTAGGGGCAACCGGTACCGGCAATGACAGGGTTCCTTCTTGACTCGTGTTACAACCCACAGTGGTGTCCCCTCCTATTGAGCCCCCTATTGGGCCATGATCAGGCCATAGCATTTGGTGAGGTAGCCATGTGGGCCCTCCCCACCAAAGCAAAGAAGCAATGAAGGACACATATGAAATCCCTCTGGTGACTAGATCACTGGGGTTGTCCTCTGTGGACACATAACGAAAATGAGCGCCGGGGACTAATTACTTTATCTCATCAACTCTATTTTGAACATATATAGGCAAAATCTTTTTACTAGACAACCAGCATAGGGTTATCTGGCTGTCCGACCAGAGGTATACATTCTCTACAATGAGCTTGTCCGCGTAGGCCTCACATATATAACATGCGAGACGAGCTGCGAGAAGAACAGCAGTCCACTCCATCTTAGGTATGGTGAGGGACTTAATAGGTGCCACCTTAGCTTTGGCCATTACTAACCTACTCACCTCATCACCAACCGCATAGGCCGCTACACCATATGCTACTGAGCTAGCGTCACTAAATAGGTGCAGCGTAACCCTCTTAGAATTAGTGACCTGACGGGGAAACATGATACCTGTACTATCTATCATATCGTCATAAATACCCTGCCAGTTAGCTCTCATGTCATCTGGAATGGGTACATCCAACCCACACTCTAATCTCCAGAAGTCCTGTACGAACCTCCGCGCCCAGATGGTTACCGGTAGCAACACTCCTAGAGGATCGAACACACTCGCGGTTAGACTTAGAGCCTCGCGTTTTGTAACCAATGCAGGGCTACTTCCGCGGCAATTAACCTGTAACATATCCTTATCAGTCAGCCACGCAACGCCAAGCACCTTAACCCCGTCTTGTTTGGCGGAAGCTATACCATTCAGGTGCAACAGTTCCCGCAAACTCTCATTATTTGTGACCCACTCACGTTAAGACAGGTTAGCGCTGGAAAATATTCTACGGGCATCCCAACATTGTTGTTGCAAATCACTTACATCATCACCAGTCCCCTGTAAATTATCAATATACAACCCCCTTTTTAGCTTAATAACTACTTCGCTGTTCTCCTGTATCATAGACAGGTGTTTTTGAATGGTATCATTAAGGAGGAACTGGGAACAGGTGGCTCCGAACAGAACCGGTAGACAATGTAAGGACTTGTAACATCCAATAGATCAACGGGCCACAGAAACCTAGTAGCATCCCTATCCTTCTCACTCAACCCCACCATGAGAAATGCTTTCTCAATATCACTCACCCAGGCAAATTGATGGCATCTAAGGCGTAGAAGTACCTGGGTGAGGTCAGCCATTAGCGATGGATCTGTATGGAGACAGACATTCAGACTGAACGCCTTCTCGTCCAGCCTAGCTGAACAGTCAAACACTAACCGTACAGGCGTAGTAACACTATCCTTAGTAATACCATGGTGAGCTAAGTAGTGAATGGGATGACCAGTTTGATTCCTGTTTTCTACCCTTTCTATAAACCCCCTTTCTATCTGATTATCAGAACCTTTGTATACTGTTGACAGTAGTTGGGATCTTTTATAAATTTACGCTGCAAGCCTCTCATTCTGCCCAGGGCTAACTTAAAGTTATCAGGTAATTTATCTATGTTATCTCTCCACGGCAGTTCCACTATATACTGTCCCTCTGCTTCGGAATACTGTACCGTTTCAGAAAATTATTTAAGACTCTCTCTCCACCCTTACCAGTCTCATTAGGACTTATACCAATATGGTCCAAGTCCCATACAGCTGTCAGATCCTTTAATTCTGGAGATTTACTGCCAATATCTTCCTATATCTCCACTAAAGGGTCTACTGCTAACTTAAGAACCGTGACTAACTCTACATGGGTCTCTTCTATATCTGACTGATAAGTGCCACTCAGTGCATAACCATAAATTGTGGGTAACATAACTATACATCCTTCCCTGACATAGCCTGAATGTACAAAGTGGTAATAAAAGTCTGACCCAATTAGTAACCCTATCATATCTCCATCAGTGATACCTGGATCGGCTAATTTGTAACCCCGAGCCTTGATAGCATTTACCTCCATCTCTAATCCTCTCCCTGGTTTGTATACTGGTAACTCCTCCACCACAACGGCCCTCAATTTACACACCCTTCTTCTGTGATGATAGGTTAACTCTACTATTTCATACTCAGTACTACCAAGTGAGCCAGTAAATCCCTGGAGCCTTAGCTGTTCCTTACTGACCCTAACGTAATCAAGCTGCGATAAAGCAGAGCGCAAGATGAAGGTACGTTGCGAACATTGGTCCAACAAAGCTCTTACTTTACTGGTATGACCGTTTCTGTCGGTCAAGGGAATCTGAATGGTAGGTAACAACAGTGCATTACGGCCCGAAGCCACAGCCATGGTCACTGTTGGTTCAGGGGCCACTGGTTGTCCAGTTTGTTCAAGGCGTGGCGTCTTGACACAAATAATTAAAATGTTTCTGTTGGCAGAATCGGCACGGCCTAATATTAGGGTTAGTACACCCCTGGCTGCCATGTTCTGACGACAGGCACCCGACGCACAATTTCAACTGCCTTGCTCTATTGGTCTTGGCGGTACTGTTCTTGTATTTTGCACACTTTGCCCAAAAATGTCCTGTCTTTAAACACAACTTACATCCATACTTCTGCTTGGTATCGGGTTGCTGATACACCGCATATGCTGCTGTGGCGGTCGCCCCAAACTGTTCTAGTGGATTATGTCTACTTTCTAGATTGCACACTTCAGTCTTAAACACACAAACATATTCATCCCCATCCAGCCAGTTGTCTTTTAATTCACGCTTAATCACTTCAGAGAGTGCACTAGGAAGTTTATTATGCATCAGTACTGCACACAATTCACTTACTGTTACATCCATAGAGCGTAATGACTCTAACGCACACTCAAATGACGCGGAAAAATCTTTCAGAGCACTGACCTCCTGGCTAGGATGCGGGAGATTACACAGTTTCACTATGTGAGCTGCTTTGATGCGATCCTTTTGACCATAATTGTTTTTCAGTATAGTGACCGCTGGTTCAGAACTTGCAGCGACCAAACTAAACCCACTAACAATTTGTAGAGCCTCGCCACTAAGTTGTCCCTTTAGATACCTAAATTTCTGAATGTCAGTTAAGTCTGTTTGGGAGTGAACACTACAATCAAAGAGCTCCCAGAAACCCACCCACTGTGTTGGATCCCCGTCAAAAACTGGCAACTTCAGGGAGGGTAGCTTAATACCCTTCTGTTTCCTACTTGCTGCACTATCATGAGATCTACCAGTAGTGGTTGTCTGTAGAGCACTATCTAACTGACTGTTTACTTGATTAACATACTGCATATCTTTCACCATCTCCTCCTCTAACTGATCATCTGAATATAAGCTATACAACTCTACGTTATACGACTCGATATCAGCTAGGGCCTTTTCTAAAGTGATTTTCACACCCTTTACATCATGCAGTGTAGCAGCATGTTCAATAAATTCAGACAGATTAGAGGTAAGCTTATTAATCCCTCCCTTCTTGGCGGCCCTGAACTGCCGCAATGACTTTATATTCTCCTCCATTCTTAAAAAATTTACGGTAACTAAAGCTTAAGGAACAACAATACTAATCGTCACTGTAGGCTAACCTATTCTAATCTATTCTAAGCCTAGGCTAACCTACTTACATTGATGACGACAGCAACCAAGCAAATTGAACATGCAGATCGCGTGCCCCCTGTGAGTTTACAAATGATCAAAGAAAAGGAAAGTTACCCTATGTCATATTACTCTACTTGACAATATTTACTTTACTATATTAAATTTTAACAAATTACAAAGTTAATGCCTGAAAAAGAAAGGAAAAGAAAGAGAAAGAAGGATCACGACTCCTCTGAAGGAGGAACAGCCGCAGCCGTCGACATAGTCTTTAGATCTAGCCTATTGCGTCGACTGCTCCTCCTCGGCCCTGTCCTTCTCCTCAAAGAAGGCACGCGCTCTGTCCAGAAGCCTATCTAATACCTTCCGGCTCCCTGGCACATCTAACCCAGGCTGAGGTCTGCCTGACAATGTCCACCCTTGCCCCTGGTTTATAGAACTGCTTAACAAAAAAAAGCAGGGCACTGCACTGGATGGTCCAGTGGAAAATCCCGGGCAAATGCGCCCCTCAACATTTGTCCACTGGATCGCCCAGCTCTACACAAAGGCAGACAAGTCAGGCCTAATACCCCCCCAATTCTTATCAATATATAACAGATGGCCCAGTATCCTGGTCACGGCACCAATTATATCCTGTTTATTATTCCTAGGGGGTAGAGGAGAAACGGGTAAAAATTAAATAATTAAACCTGGAAAGATGAATTGGCCTAGGCTATAAAAATGATACCGTGTCGGCGTTTGACTTACTTGTAAACATGTATGTGTAGGTTATCTGTGGTAGTCCCAGTAATATCTATGAAGTACTTCTAGTATTAAAGGAACTTAGCTGTGATGTAAAGAGTGTCGATTAGGTGATGGACATGTCGGGAGGCAAATATCAGGGAAGTTTTGGTGTTATGTGGCAGCAGCTGGCGGTCTGTCTTGGCGGGCTGAAGTCTGTGTGAAGTGTGTCTGAGATTCCCTTTTCTCGTGACAATATAAAATATATTTAAGGGTTCTATATCGTCCCCCGTGATTAAATAATAAGGGAAAATAAACTAAGATATAATTTGTGCAACCACAGTAATCTTTATCCACAAAGATAAATAAATTAATGCGTATAAACAAAAAGGAACCAGCTGTCGTGAACCCGGGAAATTCAAAATACGGTATATATACCAGCTAGGATTCACGACAATAGCTTAAATATAGTGAGGGGAACTGATCTTTGTTGTTGGGTGCTATATTAAGGAGAAGTGTTTAGTATATTTTTTTGTAGTTTCCTCCCTACACCTCCATCAAGCTTAATCTAATACTCTCAAGAATCCCCGGGATGGATATAGATTCCGGGCATACGGTAGTCATGTTTACATAGGGCGATCGCCGCGTTTAACTTCGCGACTATTTTGACGGCGATATTTTCGGTTATTTGCATCCTGCTGACAATATATATGATGATAACAATATGTCATGGGGGGCGGGGGGGGGCAAAGCCCCTCCCCCCTCAACATATTATTGTATCCAAAGGCATTCAAAATAGACGGGAACATGATGGCAAGCGTCCGACGCCGCTCCGCATAGCGTAAACAAGGCTGGCGGTACGCCCAAACTCTACATTCTACCCCCTTAATGACAGGAATTCTCATAATATTGACAATGAAATGGAGTGAAAAGCCTTAAAATGTCAAATCTAATAGGACGAACGTCTTAAAATTTCAAAACTAATAGGATTAAACATGGGGGAGAAGGGGGCTAGAAAAACAAATACCTCCCCTTAATATTGACAAGGGACTGGAGTCCTCTAAAAGGGGCTCCACTCCTGACGCTCTTCTGGACATACAGTGTGTTGGCTTAGTCATTCAAAAGGGTTGATAGCCTTTGAAGTCCTATTTTAACTAAATTATAAAAAGTGTGTTTTATAATCACAGCATTGCGAATTTTGAAAGTATGCTATATAGTGCTAACATGGTGAGAGTAATTGATATATGTTACTGTGTGATAGATAAATAATGAAATATTTCGGAAATATATATTGATAAACCAGCTCTAGAAGTATATGTTAAAGAGGGGTTATAACAGGAAGAGAGAAACGTAGAAATAGGGAACTAAAACAGCCCACTATTGATACTGTACATCCATATTCTTAAAATATATATTGATTTATTAATTATCCCTTCTCCATCTTCTTCCTATGCAAAGCCAGCCATAGATGTAATCTTCGCATAGTTAACCAAAGCAATAAATTATCAGCAAAGTTAACCAGGCGAGGAAAACATGCTAGTAGAGGATCTGCTTAACATCTACAAACCTATACACAAGTAATAATGGCCTAGATACCGGTACATTCATGTACAACAAACATGCATGTTCGTGGGAGCCTTGATCAACCGAAGGCATCACTTTGTAAGCTTATTACTTATTAACATTAACATAAATGGGATGAAAGGTCATGAAATCGCCAAACAAATGGGGTGAATGTCTTAAAATCTCAAAATCAATTATGCTAAGCGTGAGAGAGAAGGGGGTCCAGAAAAAAAATCTTTATTTGAAAATTTCTCTATAAACCCGACTGGATCATCCTGGAATTGGAATAACCCTTTGTTAATGTCTGTTGTTTTGCACCATTCCAGGGAGGGTGGCGGACACTTGGAGTTTCGGGTTACCAGGAAAGATGATACACCTGAGCATAACATCAAAGGCAGCAGGTATGGTTTTATAGTTACAGCTATATATATATATGGTATATATATATATTTTTTTTTCTATGTGATTGAGGGAGGCAAAAGGCATAACTGCCTATAGCGAGTGCCTCCCCCATAGTTGAAAGAGTGACAGGGCCAAAATCAAGGGACGTTCGAGCCAAAATGCCTGGACACACGCAGTTTGAAGCAATTTAAGTCATAGGAAGAGGGAAAAACTGATTCTGGAAGAGAGTTCCAGAGCTCAGCTGTTGAGTAGAAGAAAGTTTGAGAGTAACGTTTCACTCTTGGGTTGGAGAGTTGCACAGAGTAGGGGTGGGATTGAGTTGCAAGACGGGTACCACGTGCCCTACGTAAAGGAGGTGGTATGCACTGGGATAGCTCTGAGGAACACTGATTATTATAGTAGCGATAGAATAGCGATAGATGCAACATTGCGGCGGAGAGAGAGAGATTGCAGAGAGTTGGTGAGTGGATGGGAGTTAATGATACGAAAGGCCTTGCTTTCAACTTTGTCTAGGAGAGCGGTGTGCGAGGAACCTCCCCACACATGTGAACAATACTCAATACAAGGGCGCACTATGCCCCTGTACAGAGCAAGAAGCTGTGCAGGGGAAAAGAACCCTCTAAGGCGGTTGAGCACACCCAGCTTCTGGGAGGCTGCCTTAGCAAGACTGGTAATATGGTCCTTCCAAATGAGAGCAGAAGAAAAAGAGACACCAAGAATATTGAGAGAAGATGAAGGGTTGATTTTTGTATTGTTGAAGAATAAAGGATAGTCCGCTGGGAGATCCTGACGGGTAGATAGATGGAGAAATTGGGTTTTGGAAGCATTAAAGTTAACAAGGTTTTTTCTGCCTCAATTGGAAATAATATTTAGATCAGAATGTAAGAGTTCTATGGCTTCATTACGTTTGTCGTTGAGGGATTGCTGGCTGGGGCGTTCTGAAAAACTAAGGGAGTAGTGTAAGGTTGAGTCGTCTGCGTATGAATGGATGGGAATTAAGGTACAGTTAAGGAGATCATTTATAAAAATTAGAAAGAGAATAGGAGATAGGACAGAGCCCTGAGGAACACCGGAGTTTATAGGGTGAGTAAGTGAACAATGGTCGTCCACAACCGCGGCTATGGAACGGCCGGAAAGGAAATTAGAGACAAAGGCACAGATGGAGGGATAGAAACCGAAGGAAGGTAGTTTAGAAATTAAAGATTTATGCCAGACTCTATCGAAGGCTTTCGATATGTCTAGTGCAATAGAAAAAGTCTCACCGAAGTCCCGAAAGGAGGATGACCAAGAGTTAGTAAGATATGAAAGAAGATCACCAGTAGAGCGACCCTTAAGGAAGCCATACTGGCGATCTGAGAGCAGATTCTGAGAAGAGAAATGCTTAAGAAATTTGGAAGCAAGAATAGTTTCAAAAACTTTAGAAAGACAAGAGATGAGAGCAATTGGACGATAGTTGGAGGGTTGAGAGCGGTCACCCTTCTTTGATAACTTTATTCTGTAATCAATATATTCTGTAAACATGTACAATAATCTTGAAAATCTGGTTACTTTCCCGCAAAAGTCTTAGTACTCCTCAAATTTTGGATTCTGACAAGTTAGGTCAAACAGAAATATACTAGGCCTACTTTCACTTCGGTTTACCTTTAGCTACATCGGTATTGCAAAGCATATATAATATATTATTCAGTTATGAAGACAGTTCAAGTAAGATATATTATATAGCAGCGAGACATAAATAAAAAGTTATTCAAAATACATATTAAAAAAGACACACACTCCACTAACTATAGATTACCAGGAATATAATTTAGATTGCTAAAACTGACCAACAGAACAAAACCTTTTGCAAACGTTTGAGTCATGACGGTGTACCAAATATGTTCTACAAAAACAAACTAGAATATAATTATGAAACTATAAAAGCACATTATGATTTTGAATATGTTGAAAACTCGACGAAAGATAAAGTTAACTTTTTGTGAAGGATGATTATATAAATTGAAAAGTGTTGAATTTAACTTTAAATTGAATAAGTTTACAAATACCTGAGGAATAACAATGCAAATAACTTTCATAAAACATCTAGCTAGATACTATTAAATTTCATCAGAGAGAGAGAGAGAGAGAGAGAGAGAGAGAGAGAGAGGGCAAACAGAGATAGAGTGAGAGTAGGGGCGAATATGGAATACGGGGGGGGGGAAGGAGATAATTACAGTAATAAATATACCGGAGTATTAGAGGGGAGGAGGACGAGTGGAGATGGGAGAGCCACACATATAGGATTATTAAAGGAATGGAAGGTAGAAATAGGGGAAGGGTAGAAACACAGGAATTTTAACCCTTGCAGTACCGGTGTCGTCCTTTTAACTTTATTGGAGCTACACTTAAACAATGTTATTCAGTTTTAATTGAGCCTCCAACCATAAACAGGCTTCGAATTATCTTACTTTACCGTTTTTACTATTACAGATCCATTTTAAAGTGCACACAATCATCTAAATATAGCAAAAATAAAATTAAAAAGATGTCGCCGGTACAGTAAGAGTTTTAATAGAACAGTAAATTAGCTTAATTTGACCGACGCCAGGCAAGAGTACAGGGTACAGAGAAAATGGAATTAACTCCTTTAAGGATTATGACGCGTTTTAGCAGTTTCTTCTGGCTATTATTATACTATTATGTTAACCCATTCAGTACCGGCGACATCCTTTAGATTATTCTGGCTACTACTAATCGATTGTATTCATGTCAGGAAGGATCTCTAGCAAATACAAGGCAGTGAACTGTCTCGGACTATTTAACTGCCACAGATCATTTTTAAACTGCATAAAATCGTCTAGATGTACCGGTAGCTAGAATAAAATATAGCAGACGTCGCTGGCACAGAAAGGTTTAAGTGAAGTAGGGATCTCCTTGGGTCAAAACGTGAATTGAGATAGACTTTACCCCTTTGAATGCTAGAGGTTTTTCCGAGGCTGTAAAACATATTCTAGTAGGCAGAAGAAACTACTAAAACTCATAATTATGCTCAAAGGGTTAACTCCTTGACTTGGAAGAGCCCTCTATAGAGTGCTTACAATCATCCGGAGTGATGAAAACACCTTCCCTATAAAGGAGTGGCATTAACTTACTCAAGACCAATATTAGTTACTTAATCAAAATAGCCCATTCCTAAGCTGAATAGTTTATTTTATATGGCTATCATTAAACGGAGAGAGAGAGAGAGAGGGGGGGGGGGGGTAGTTGGGTCCCTATAGGCTACCTCTATTAAGAGTAAAACACAAAAACAGAACAGTATTTATACAACATTAAATATATATATAAAA
This sequence comes from Paralithodes platypus, assembly GCA_032716605.1. Taxonomy (NCBI): domain Eukaryota; kingdom Metazoa; phylum Arthropoda; class Malacostraca; order Decapoda; family Lithodidae; genus Paralithodes; species Paralithodes platypus. Next base: position 46,918,244 of record CM064573.1, on the reverse strand, counting down.
AAACATCCACAAGACCCCCCTAAGAGATACATTTGCAAGTTAATTTTGGTATGCAAATATTTTTGACTAAGAAATGGGGCACAAGTTTCATAAGCTCAAAACTATTGGGGCTAAAGATGAGAGAGATAAAGGTCCACAAAAACCAAAACCTCTCCATAAAACAGCGAATAACTATAACAATATAATGGAAAATATCGTGGAGGTGGAGAGAAAAAAAAACATACTAGTGTGAAGAGAAGACGTGAAGATGCGAGTCGGAAAGAAGCTAAAGGAGGTCAAAAGAGAGGAATGGAGAGAAAGGGAAAAAGGCAGATTGAGAAAAAGACGGCGGAGAGGGAGGCCTGATGAAAGGAAAGTGGTGAAGAGCTTGTGTGTGTCTTTTACCGCGCAAGAAGTTTCGTAATTAATGCATTTCCCACGACCAAAGTTTTCCTGCACTTATTCTCATCCTTACTGACAATGCAAGCTTTTATTTCTAAAGGGGATGGGCGTATTTATCTATCTATCTATCTATCTATCTATTGCCGGACACCGTGATACCCGAAGGGGTGGTCACAAACGAAACGCCCCCATGCACCTCTGTCCCCAGTCAGTTGACATCTCTCCTCCCATCCAGCACCGCTTTCACGCATATACTTCTTAACTCCATCCTTCCACCTCTCACTCGGTCTACATCTCCCTCTCTGTCCATTATCGTACACTCTCTTAGGCATTCTCTCACTTCCCATACGTTCCACATGGCCAAACCATCTCAAGGTGCTCCTTTTCACACTTTCCAGCACATCTACATCCACACCATACCTCTCTCATACTTCTTCATTCGTCTGTCTATCCCTTCATGTAACTCCGCACGCACTTCTCAAGTAGCTAATTTCCACCCCTCTCACTCTTGGTTTGAGTCTCTTCACCAACCTCCATGCTTCGCTCCCGTAAGTCAATGTCGGGATGACATGTCGGGATTACCACACTGTCATGCAAGAACTTCTTTACTGCCATGCTGACTACCCTATTTCTTGTTACTGCTTTCAGTGATCCTACAACCCTCTTCCCCTGTTGCACCCTCTCCCGCACTTCTTCATCCATACTCCCATCTTTACTCATGAACACACTGCCCAAATACTTAAATGAGCTGACATTCTCCATAGCCTGACCGTTCAACCTAACCTCACACTCTGTGGCTGCACCCCTTTCAAAAAACATAAACTTGCTCTTCCCTGCATTTACCTTCAGGTTCCATTTTTCACACACTGTTCCAAACATATTTATCGGACCCTACAACTCCCATTCACTATTGCTCATCAGAACTATATTATCGGAAAACAGCAGTACAGGCAATTTTCACTTGTTTCCTTTCCTTATCAGCGGTACACCAACATCCGTTGCTCTTCCTTGTATTTCTTTCATGACTCCCTCCATATATGTATTGAAAAACTATGTGGACATCACACACACCCTTGCTTTAACCCAACAGTCAGATCAAAGAACTCGCTCTGTTCATTCTCCACATGCACTGACGCCTTTGCATCCTCATACAAGACGGTGTGTTGAAATGGATAGCAAATTGGCTCAGCGACAGAAAGCAAAGAGTAGTCATAAACGGTAAGGCATCTAAATGGACCAATGTAAGTAGCGGGGTACCCCAGGGATCGATACTAGGACCAATTATCTTTCTAATTTACATCAACGACATAGATGAAGGTCTCACCTGTACAATCTCAAAATTTGCTGACGATACAAAAATTGCAAATAGCGTACTCTCAAAAGAACAAGTTGATGATATGCAACACAATCTAGATAAGTTGTCATCTTGGGCCCAAATTTGGCAAATGAGTTTCAATGCGGATATATGTAAAGTACTACATATCGGATACCAAAATGAGAAAGCAAACTATTTGATGAATGGCACTCAGCTTAAGAATGTAAACAGAGAAACCGATCTGGGAGTAACAATATCGAGTAACCTAAAACCGAGTCAACAATGTTCAGTAGTTGTTAACCCTTGTTTAGCGGGACCCGACTTAAGTCGGCCTAGAGAACCAAGGACTAAGTGGCGGGGCCCGACTTAAGTCTGTGTGCAATTTTTGAGCAATAATGGCTCTGAGAGAGAGACGAGCGACGGGAGGAGCGTAGGTCGGCTCATGACCGCTCGGCACGGGTCCCGCACGACTACTGACGTTCCCTCCACACACATCCACACTCACTGCCTCACTACACAGGGAATTATGTAAGGATATTACCGTATTTTAGGGATTTTGCACTCGTCTTGCACGATCGTTGCAAGAGAACGCGTGGTCGTAGATTGATGGTTCTGGTGTCATTGGAAAGCTCAATTATCGCCCTTTCAGGGATACATAATTGTATTACGCTCTGGCTCTTGTTTATGCATGAAAAAGAGCACGGAAACAAGGTCGTTTAGGGTAAAACCACCCGCTTGCCTGGTAGTAGAAGTTACCGACCTAGCCGCTCATGGAGTGTTAAGAAGGCATACAAAATAATTGGCTTTATAGGCAGGTCATTTGAGCATAAATCCAAAGAGGTTATCCTAACCCTTTACAATTCCTTAGTCCGCCCTCTTCTGGAATACTGCGTTCAATCTTGGTGCCCTTATTACCAAAAAGATATAGACAAGCTAGAACGAGTTCAACGTAGAGTTACCAAAATGATACCTAGCCTAAAGAACAAACCATACGAGGAGCGTCTTAGAGAATTTAATCTATTTCCTTTACCCCATCGCAGATTAAGAGGCGACTTAATTCAAGTGTTCAAAATCATCAAAGGCATCGACAATATGAACTGTAGTAAGTACTTCACTATCGACCAATCTAATTACACGCGAGGAAATGGGTGCAAAATTATTGGTAAATCTTTTAACTCACACGAAGCTAAAAATTTCTTCTTCAATCGAGTTGTCAACTTATGGAATGGGCTTTCCCGAGATGTTATAGACTGCAGCACCGTTGATTCATTTAAACTTCACATAGACAAATATCTCGCATCAAACCCGCGACTGACTGCGTTTGTAAATGAATAACTTTATTTTATCCTCCCCTCAGTTACTAACCCCTCTGTCTCCTACTAACTTTCTAATCCTGCCATGGACATTAGTTCCAGGGAAGTAGTTCCCTTTCCAATGTTCCCTTACCCACTCTAAACCACTGTTTGGACACTTGATCCTCCGTGTTTTGGAGGACAAGCAGCCTAGAGGGGTCACTATACCTGTTGTTGCTTGATTTCCTTTGTACTCCTTTGTACTCATACATGTTCTTCACTGCTTTCAGCAACTTGCCATCTACTCTGTATATTCTCAGTAATTTCCACATACCTTCTCTATCAACTCTGTCATACGCCTTCTCCAAGTCCATAAAGGCAGCATGCAACTTTTGTCATTTCTCCAGATATTTCTCCACAACACATTTCAGGGTAAAACTCTGATCTACACATCCATTTCCCTTCCTAAACCTACCCTGCTCGTCACCTACCCATCTCTCCGTTCTCTCTCTCACTCACTCGATCACTGCCCTACTGTACACCTTCTCTACTACGCTTAGCAGACATATCCCCAGTGGTTACCAAACACTCCTCTTTCCCCTTTAACCTTATACAGGGGACTATTATGCCTGTCTTCCAGTCATCAGGCGCACTTCCTTTCTCCCATGCTAGATTAAAAATGTGTTTATTTTTTTGTATTATTTAGATTCCTCCCTGAGCCTCCATTAATCATAAAAAAACATCCACAAGACAAATTTGTGCATTTTTCGAAAGCAAAATTTCCCGGCTAAAGGGCAGTTCCTCTTACATTACAGGCTCGCTTTTGCTCACCAGGAAATCAAAATTGACACATAAATTGTATGAAAGGTATAAATATTGGCAAAATATTGGGCGAAAGATCTTAAAATCGCCAAAGAAATGGAGCAAACGTCTTAAAATCTCATAACTTATGGGGTTGAACTTGTGGGAGAATGGGGTACAGAGAAAACAACCATCCTACCCTTAAGTAATAATTTAACTGGTAATTTGTGTGTGTATGTTTATATATTATTTAATTTCCTTGCTAGACCCCCATCAAGCTTAAAAAAAACAAAAACACAGGATCCATTTTCAAAATAAATTTGTATATTTTTTCGGTAGAAAAATTTCCTGACCGAAGGCCGGTTCCCCCCTAAATTATAGGCTCGCTATCGCTTGCCAAGAACAAAAATAAGACACCACAAACTAAATGGCACGAAAGGTCTTAATATTGACAAATTTATGGGGCGAGAGGTCTTGTAATCGCCAACTAAAATCTCAAAAGTAATGTGGCTAAACTTGAGAGATAAGGTGGTCCAGAAAAACAACCATCCCCAATTAAATCCTGTCCGTCATTCACACCACTCGTACCAGGTTCATGTGTTTGGAACTGCACACTTTGTATCACTCTTATAATACCTACAATACCATTGAAGGCTAAGTAAACCATACAATATTATTATTATATCCTCTTCAGAATTAGTTTTACAGATGTTACCCATTCTGTACCAGCACCGTCCTTAAACTATATTTTGGCTACTATTAGACTATTGTATTCAGTTTAAAAAGGGCCTCCAATAATGAACAGGCTTCAAACTATCTAATTTAAAAAAAAATACTACCGTACTACAGATCCTTCTTATACTGCACAAAATTGTCTACATATAGCTAGAATAATATTTAAAAAACGTCGCCGGTCCATTAAATTAAGTATGATGTTATTGTTATGCAAACAATACCACTTTTAAATATTTCTTTACTCTTTTCCTTATCAGATTTGTATCTATAATTCAGACAATATATGCAAACTTCATTCTCTCTCTTTCTCTCTCTGTGTATATATATATATATATATATATATATATATATATATATATATATATATATATATATATATATATAGATAGATAGATAGATAGATAGATAGATATATACAGTATATATATAATAATTTATTTTATCAATAATAAATGCACTGAACTATTCAACTCTGGCTCTTCCCAAGTTTTCTGGCATCTTCGCTTATACTTTCGCTAAAAACTCCACTTTGGATGATTCCGGTGCTATTCCTCCCTTTCCACCCCCGTCTCTCCTACTTATGCCTAACATCATAATCTCTTCCAAGGATGTACTTTCCACCCTCTCTGTGCTTAATACTAAAAAGGCATACGGACAGGACTGTGTTCCTTCTGTTGTACTAAAAAGCTGTGCTTCCATGTTGACTCCCTGCCTAGGCAAATTCTTCCATCTCTGTCTATCCTCTAACGTCTTCCCTTCTTGCTGGAAGTTTGCTCTCATTCAACCTGTCCCAAAGAAGGGTTACCACTCTCAACCCTCCAACTATCATCCAATTGCTCTCATTTCTTGTATCTTTATTTTTTTTTAACTATTCTTACCTCAACATTTCTTAAGCATTTAACTTTCCATAACTTACTCTCAGACTGCCAGTATGGCTTCCTTAAAGGCCACTCTATTGGTGATCTTCTTTCTTATATTACTAACTCTTGGTCATCCTCCATTCGGGACTTCGGTGAGACTTTTTCTGTTGTTCTAGACATATTGAAGGCCTTCGATTGAGTCTGGCACAAATCCCTCATTTCCAAACTACCCTCCTTCGGTTTCTATCCCTCCATCTCTACCTTTGTCTCTAATTTCCTTTCCGGCCTTTCCATAGCTGCAGTTGTGGACGGCCACCATTCACTTCCCCAACCTATACTCTCCGGTGTTCCTCAGGGTTCTTTCCTATCTCCAATTATCTTCCTATTATTCATTAACGACCTACTCAACTGCACCTCCAGCCCAATCCACTCATATGCTGACGACTCTACATTACACTATTCAACTATCCTTCCACAACAGCATTCACAGCAGGAACTCCAAAACTCACGTAAGGAGGCCATAAAGCACCTTTCTTCTGATCTCTCTACTATCTCTAATTGGGGCAGAAAAAATCTTGTTATTTTCTAAACTAAATTTCTCCATCTGTCTACTTGTCCCCCTCCCCAGGAAAACTACGACCTACTCTTCTACAACATACAAATTATCCCTTCATATTCTAAATATTCTCAGTGTCTCTTTTTCCTCTGATTTCTTTTGGAAGGATCATATTACCACTCAAGCTAAAACAGCTTCCCAGAAGCTGGGTGTGCTCAACCACCTCTGGGGGTTCTTTACCCCTGTGCAGCTTCTAGGTCTGTACAGGGGCATAAAGCGTTCATGTATTGAGTATTGTTCACACGTGTGGGGAGGATCCTCCCACACAGCACTTCTAGACAAAGTAGAAAAAAAACCCTTCCGTCTCATTAACTCACATCCACTCACCAATTCTCTGCAGTCTTTCTCTCTTTGCTGCAATGTTGCATCTCTCTCACTATTCTACCAATTTTACAATAATCAGTGTTCCTCAGAGCTTTCTCAGTGTATACCACCCCCTCTTCGTAGAGCACTTAGCACCCGTCTTGCAACACAGTCCCACCTCTACTCTGTGCAATTCTCCAACCCAAAAGTGAAACGTTATTCTCAATCTTTCTTCTATTTAACAGTTGAGCTATGGGACTCTTTCCCAGAATCAGTCTTTCCCTCTTCCTATGACTTAGATTGCTTCAAACTCCATGTGTCCAGGCATTTTGGCTCGAACGTCCCTTAATTTTGGCCCTGTCACTCATTCAACTCTGGGGGAGGCACTCGCTACAGGCAGTTCTGCCTTTTGTGTCTCTCGCTCATATAGGAAAAAAATATATATATATATATACTGTACATATACAGTATATATATATATATATATATATATATATATATATATATATATATATATATATATATATATATATATATATATACACAACTCATATTGTCTATTCATAGTCAGCTCTCTCAGTCCAGGAATCCTAGTCTTTCATTTTCTTGTTAGCGCAATCATTTAATAATTGTATACTAGTTCCGTCTACACTTTTATTCATTTAAATGTCATCTGTATTGTTTGCTTCCTTTACACTTAAATGTTATATCTACCTTATTTAATTTTCATCAAATCTCTCTCTCTCTCTCTCTCTCTCTCTCTCTCTCTCTCTCTCTCTCTCTCTCCGTACTCTCTCTCTCTCTCTCTCTCTCTCTCTCTCTCTCTCTCTCTCTCTCTCTCTCTCTCTCTCTCTCTCTCTCTCTCTCTCTCTCTCTCTCTCTCTCTCTCTCTCTCGTTATCTTTTCTATCCAGATGCAATATTCATGACATTTTAGCTCAGTCTTCCCTTTTTGGTATTCAATACAATATAACAACTACAAAAAAACATAAACCTATAATATATAACAAAACCAACAAAGAACATTGAAGCTCCTGCGAAGTAATCCTTCAATGGATATGAAGAAATAGAATTGAATTCAACGAGGGGTATTTGAGTAAAGATACCTTCAGGTTTTGCTCTTGGACAATTCTGGTTGATGTGAACAGATAAAGTTGGCTGGAACACGCAGTTTTGAGAGTTCGCTCGTTGTATGAATAATACATTGTGAGCAGTGCTCCATAAATGGTTGCATCAAACACGTGTGCGTTGCAAGAAGCTGTATGGGAGAGAAAAATAATTCCACATAGTCGATTGGATGCAAATATAGTATTTTTATGAAAGCGGATTTCGCATGATTCATACCCCTTTGAGGATCATTCCCTCTCCTTAACGGGTGTGTTTGATGATGTAACTTAGTGCAAATTTTTTTTTTTTTTTTTTTTTTTAAGAGACAATGAATGGAGGAAGGAAAAACACAGATAAAACAAAAAGGTCCATGTGCCTAAAGGCATCCTCCATTCATAAAATGTTTGTAACAACTGGATTTAAACATTTGTTGATTGTAAGTTTGTGGAAAGCAATTCGAGGGAAGTGAATTCCAAAGAGTAGTAGCTCTGGGGATAAATGAATTCTGATAAGCAGAAGTTCTGCATTGTGGAGGAGAAAGTGTAAATTCATGGGCGCTCTCAGCTGCCCTAGTTCTACGGGGAAAGATGTGGAGAGGCGGCACAATTGAAGCAAGTTCCTCGGAACAATTGCTGTGAAAATATCTGTAGAATAATGCAAGGGATGCAACGTTTCTTCGTATGGCTAATGTAGGAAGGTCCTGTGTGATTGCAGGGTTATTGATTAATCTAATAGCTTTATTTTGAATTTTGTCCAACTGCCTCAATGCAACCACTCCACTTCCACCCCACAGAGGTTAACAGTAATCCATCTGAGAGCGCACATGACTTTATATATACGGCCAACTGCTCGTCAGTGAAGAATTCTCGAACTCTGTACAGGAGTCCCAGTTTTTTAGAGGCATTCTTAGCAATGCTTCTAACATAATGTGTCCAGCTCAAGTTAGTAGTTAATGTTACACCGAGAATGTCAATACTAGGGGAAGTGGGAATATTTACATCATTAAAAAATATGGGAGTCAGTGAGATTCTGTCGGTTAGAAAATTGAATGTACTTGGTTTTCTGTGCATTAAAGGAAAACTAGATTCTCTTGTCCCCATTCATTAATTCTAGAAAGGTCCTGGTTCAGAGAAATTGCAGTGTTTATTTTTGAATTTATAAGATCGGGTTGGGTGAAAGAATTGGTAAATGTGAAGGAACTGTGGAGTGTTGAGTCATCTGCGTAGGAATGTATTGGATTATGAGTGGTAGATATGAGATCATTGATATGAATGAGGAACAGAGTTGGGGCCAAAACTGATCCCTGGGGAACACCAGCATTTATTGAGTGAAATTGAGAATAAAGGCCATCTACCATTACACGTATTTTTCTGTTATGAGATAAGAAGAAATTAGTGGAACTAATGATGCAAGGCCGTAGTGTGACATCTTCGACAATAAGGATTGATGCCAGACTCTATCAAATGCCTTTGATATATCCAGTGCTATTGTATGTGTTTCACCATGTTGGTCTGTAGCTTGGTTGATTTGATGCGTAAGAAGGCAAAGAATGTCTGCAGTTGATCGACATCGTCTAAAACCATATTGCCTATCACTGATTAATTTATTATTCTCCAGATGCTTAATTATGTGATTATTTAATATAATTTCAAAAACTTTGCCAAGAGTGGAAGTTATAGCTATTGGTCTGTAGTTTGATGGATCTGAAGAGGCACCTTTTTTAGGAACTGGATGGATGTTTGCTTCTTTCCAGGGTACTGGGAAGCATGAGGTATGAGTACACAGACGGAAAAATTTTGCCAATACAGGAGCGAGCACCAAGGAGCAATTCTTAAGTACTATTGGAGGAATTTCATCTGGACCAGGAGCCTTATCTACTGAGAGATTCTGCAAAATAGTTTTGACATGTCTGGTGTGGATCTTAAGTGAGGGAATTTCAGGTGAATTAAAATTAAGTACAGGGACATCTTGATTTATGTCATCTAAGGTTGAGTTGGTGGAGAAGAATATCTGCAAGAAGGTTAGCTTTACCTCGTGGGTCACTTACAAGATTGCCAGTCGGAGATTTTAATGGTGGAATGGATGAAGCAGTAGTGAAGTTGGATTTGAATGAGTTAAGAGTAGACCAAAATATTTTGTTATAATTTGGATTATTTAGAAGTTTATTTGCCTGCTTATGGAGAAAGTTTGATTTAGTTAGGTTTAATACAGTTTTGGCATGATTTCTGATGTTTCTAAAGTAATTAAAGGCTTCATGTGTTTTTGATCTTGTGTATGCATTGTAGGCTATTGCTTTTTGTTCAGTTACTCTAGCACAATTATGGTCAAACCATTTAGGTGAATTAGATCTTTTACTGTACTTTTGATGAGGAATAAAGTTTCCATTCCAATTTTTACAAAATCTTGTATGTGGCTCAAGGTGGAGTGTGCATCATTAGAAAAGAAAGAGGTCCAGGGAATATCAATAAAGAAACCTTGAAGACCCTCCCAGTCTGCCCTATCGTAATGCCATTTAGTCACCAAAACAGGTTCAGAGTGGGAAGGTGTGGTAGGTGATAGACAGGTGGCCTGTATCAGACAGTGATCAGAAGATCCAAGTGGGGACCTCACTGTAACATCATAATTTTCTGAATTGGTTGTTAAAAATAAGTCGAGTAGGTGGGAATTATGATTAGGATTATCTGGTACACGGGTGGGGTGGTTGACTAGTTGAATGAGATTAAATGAGTCTGCAAATAGCTCACATTCAAGACCAGCATCATCAGTCCTGGCTGAATGAGTGAGCCATTCAACATTATGGACATTAAAATCACCCAACACAGTGATTTCAGAAGAAGCATTTAAGTTGAGGACACTGAGTTGTGAGGACAGAGAATCAAAAAGACTTTGCTCTGGAGGAGTATTTGGGGAACGGTAGATGCAACATATGTATTTAAATTTACCAGCAGAAATTAATTTGTATATAGAATAATCAAAATAGGGACAATTGAAACTAGTAACCTCCTCCAGGGCAATTTCAGATTTTGCGAAGCAACATACACCACCTTTAGGTCTGAAATTTTGGAGCAGTTGATAACCTGGAAAATTAAATCTAGATGTGTCAGATGTGGATGTTACTTGAGTCTCTGTCAAAAAAAGGAGAGTAGGGGATTCTGCTTGAAGAAATTGGTGTACAGAATTGATGTTAGAGTGAAGTCCCCTTATATTACTAAAGAAATAGCTGTACTGACAAGCAGCTTTGGGACGTTGCAATGCTCTTGACACAGTCGCATGATGACGACCGGGAGGGCCCTGTGTCAATAACCCAACCCTGCCGGGGGTGGATATCCGAGGGACCACCAGGTTTGCTCTTAACAATTGTACTGCCATATTTAAGGTAAGTGTATGGTGTTACATGTATGGTATGTAGTGGGAAGAGTAGTAAATTGGTTTATAAGTCAAGGGTGGGAGGGAGATTACGGATGCATAACAGACCCAGGACAATAGGACGGGAGAGAGGGAGACTATGATAACACAGTAGTGTCTAGTTGATTTGTAAAGGGGAAGTGGAAGGGTGGGGATATAATGAAAGTGCTTCCTAGAATATGAATTGTATGTATGTATATACTCAGGCCCATACCCCATAGCTGGGGGTGGTCGACTCGAGACACAGCCCAAACAGAAACAGCATATACAGTACAATGATTAGGGTTCAGGACCACTATTGCGTTCCTTCACATCATTATCTGTCTTGTCTAGTAGGTGAATTTTACAAGGGGAGGAAGATTCCTAGCACCCGCCCCCGAAGTAGGAACACTAGTACAGGAAAAGAAACCGACAGAATCGGCTAATGTTGGGTAGAGGATGCCAAACCTCACTCTGGACAGGACCAGCCCTCACCGCAATAAAATATGAATTAGAATCATAAAAAAGTAGTGATAAAATTATATACCGTATGTGCATGGTCAAAAATTCCTCCTATACATACTGCCATTTGAAAATGTCAGTGCTTTCTAAATCGATTTTTGCGATCTAGGGAATTTTGATTCGGCAAAATTTCCAATATACATAAGCTAGGACTCAGTCAACGAGAGGTGCATCAGTGTTCATTTATGATGTTGGCTCCAACATAACATTAACAATTTATTTGCACACGGCAGCGTGAAGTCTCCTTCCAGCTACAATTTGAATACACACATTTGTTTTGTTATTTAGCTGTGTGGGTGGTCCATATATTACAATTTTATATATACTCCTTAATCAATACTGAAATTTGCTTTGAATTACCTCTTTTAGCTAGTTTAGTTTATTTAATATTGGGACAAGTACCAGTAACTGTTTGCGGTGTAATGGTTAAGGTGGCAAAAATCTGTGTGTGATAACCCGGGTTCGAATCCCGGCGGATCATATATACTTTAATTAATTTTATTGGGGGTGTTTGGTGTTGTGGTGATATTAATAAAATATAGATTATCAGTAGGTTCAGGGATATTTCGTAGCGAGGCCGGTCTATATGATCTGTGCCCCATGAATATTCTTTCCTCTCACTTAAACATTAGGCCTACCATAGCGCGGTTGGGAGTATGAACATGATTAGATTAATATCCAGTATTCGAGAATGGAAAATAAGTCGTAGGCGTGTGTATAAACCTTCAACCGTCCTGGTAGTGTAATGGTTAAGGTGGCAAAAATATGTGTGTGATAACCCGGGTTCGAATCCCGGCGGATCATATATACTTTAATTAATTTCATTGGGGGTGTTTGGTGTTGTGGTGAAATTAATAAAATATAGATTGACCTTCACATCATTACAGTTTTTTTACATCTATTTCAACCTAAACGTATGCCTGATTTCCTGTATACTGCACTTCCTATATAATTTCCTGTATACTGCACTTCCTATATTATTTCCAGTATACTGCACTTCCTATATAATTTCCTGTATACTGCACTTCCTATATAATTTCCTGTATACTGCACTTCCTATATAATTTAATTTCCTGTATACTGCACTTCCTATATAATTTCCTGTATACTGCACTTCCTATATAATTTCCTGTATACTGCACTTCCTATATAATTTCCTGTATACTGCACTTCCTATATAATTTCTTTTCCTTCATTTATAACTATCCTCTTAGTGCCCTATCCTACAATCTGGATGCCTGATTTCCTGCATTCTGTACTCACTATATATACTACTTTTCTTTCATTTATCCTCTTAGTGTCTTATCCTACATTCTCCATTATTCTCCTTTGATGCTGTCAGTTTTTCCAAGGCTTGTATTGACCTCTGGGCGTGGTGGAGGTGTGGTGTTGGTGTGGTAGTGGCCAGGGTGTCAAACCCGAGCTATTTGGTTTGAAAACTTGAATGACTGACAAGGAATACAGGGAAATTAACGTGAAATTGCATTGTTTTGTCCATCTTACCCCGTACATAGGCGTGATTTGAACTATAAACCATAATTATAGCATTACATACACAATGATATATACTTCCATAGACGTGATTTGAACTATAAACCATAGTTTTAGCTATACATACACAATAATAATTATTCTTCCATAGACGTGATTTGAGCTATAAACGATAATTTTAGCTACACATACACAATTATAATTACATACTTCCATAGACGTGATTTGAACTATTAACCATAATTTTAGCTGCACATACACAATAATATATACTTCCATAAACGCGATTTGAACTATAAACCATAATTTTAACTATTGTATACTTCCATAGACGTGATTTGAACTATAACCATAAGTTTAGCTATACATACACAATAATAAAGACTAATGAAAATGGCCTCTGCTTTGGTTTGACACCCTGATGGTGTGGGCTTGTTATGTGTGCTGTTGTATGTGTTTGATAATGCCAGGTCTGAGTGTGGCGGAGGAGACACAATACACCCAACCTTCTCTTCCCTCTCATTGTGCTCGGCTACCTATTTTACAGTCGGATGCCATAGTATATAGCCCACTCATAAATATTAGTGGACCTCACTTATTTATAAAATGGAAGTATATCTCTGGACACGAATGTGTGAATAAAATTGTCTATACATCAACTGCAAAACTATATACTGTATACTCTTTATTGTAAATCAAGTTATATCCTAAATTCAATCCAGATTTTCATAATTACATAAAGAAAAACCTATGGGGTCCAGAAATTCTTAAAAGTGGGGTAGATACTATGGCATCGGAATGTACCTACCGACCCACATGTATCCAGACACACTCATAGTCGGGTAATGCCCCGTTCACACATAGCCGAATTTGAGGATGAATGTAGACCGAAGCGGCTTCGGGAAACGCTCGGCCGCCAAAATGAGGCCAATTCGGGCACTTCGGCAGCCTTTCGGGATGTTCCGTAGAGCCTCGGTGACGGCACCGAAAGTTTCATTTTACATGAAAAATTCGGCGAGTGAGCCCCGAAAGAAATTTTTCGATGTGACCTCGGTATGCATTCTAAAACTTCGGTATGCATTCGGTATGCATTCCATACTTTCGGTATGCATTCGCCGATCCATCCCCGACAAAATGACAGTTAAAAATCGGGGTAATGTCAGGGAGAATTCAGCGAATACAGACAGATTATTTACCGTATGTTCACCGAATGCACACAGAATGCGCACCTATTTTTGACATGATTACAATACCTCGGTAAGGTTATCGCCGAATGAAAAACGAATGCATAGCGATTTTTTGTAATGCAAACCGAACGCGTACTGAATACGCTGAATTCAATCGGCGTGGGCATACAGAAGCCAGCCATACTGCGCACCGAATGACCAGCGAAATGGCAACTCAGCCCCACCGGGCATATATATATGGCCCACTGTCTACCAAAGCAAGCAGGACCAGAGAGTGAAATCCTTTGTAGTTGAAGTAGTAGGATCAACTATGGTTGGGGGGACGTATGGCAATGTGTTTGCCGTCTATCGCGCCAATGGTGTCATGAAAATTCCACCTTTTTGAGAAGTCTTCTGCAACTTTTCTCCATCCCTCAGGTGTCGATGGGCAAACAATCACCTCATTCATGTACTCTGCGATGATGGCCTCACACGTTTCATACACAATCACAGAAATGGTGTTGGGAGGAACTCTGAACCCATAGGTTAGACTACGGTAGCTGTCCCAGGTGGCCAAGTACCTGAGGGTGATGGAAAACCTCAAACCTGGCTCCAAGGGCTCCCGCCAGAACGTGTGCTGCTTCTGGATGCGAGGACAAATTTTTTCTAGCAGTTCAGTGAAGAGATCCTCATCCATGCGCAGAAAATTGCGGAAGGATGTCTTGTCCTCCAATATGAGCTCCTACAGAAGGTTTTCCCATTGGCCGAATTGTTTTCTTCGTAATAGCCAGCCACGTGTCCAACATGATCTCTTCTTGCGAGCCTTGTCCTTTTTTATCTTTTTCTTCCTCCTCTTCCATGTACATTATATATTGCAAACATAGTAGGGTGTCTGCTTGAGCTTTGTTCCATAAAAGCACTACCTGCTTGTTAACATCACTTGGGATCACATCCTTGAGGTCCATTGTGGCCCTGCTTCCAGCGATAGAATGTGGGGTTATATCTGGACCACCATTATATATACCTGCAGGTGTGCGTACAAGCTTCCCGGTATGCATTTGTGATGTTATCGTGACACCATCTGGCTGCATTCGATATGCATTCGGTACACCATCGGTGAACAATCGCCGACACATTGCCGATGCTGTACCGAAAATAATTATGTCAAAATTCAAATTTTAGAATTCGGGAAAAAATCTGTGCGCATTCAGTTTGCATTATGTTTGCATTATGTTTGCATTCGGTTTGTATTAGTGTTCATCGGTATACTGTCGGCGATAGCGATTATACAGTAAACTGAAATCTGACATTCGGGCTATTCGGCCCCGATTGAAGGCCGAATCAGCTTCGGCCTGCATTCGGCCGCACATTCGGCTATGTGTGACCCAGGCATAAGACATATCAAACATAAGCACTCGGTGACCTGCCAGAATATCTATGCATGAACTGAACTCTCTCTCTCTCTCTCTCTCTCTCTCTCTCTCTCTCTCTCTCTCTCTCTCTCTCTCTCTCTCTCTCTCTCTCTCTCTCTCTCTCTCTCTCTCTCTCTCTCTCTCTCTCTCTCTCTCTCTCTCTCTCTCTCTCTCTCTCTCTCTCTCTCTCTCTCTCTCTCTCTCTCTCTCTCTCTCTCTCTCTCTCTCTCTCTCTCTCGCATTCATGCTCAAACATACATGCTCGCTCACATGTTAACGAATATGTTAAGTCTCCATTGAAAATCCGGTGAGCTTACACAATGGATGTAAAGTGTTGATCCCTTCACCACAATGACGCCTTTTTACCTTTGATTCTGGCTAAAATTTGGTTATGTTATACCTTTTAATTAGGACCTGTGTGATTAAGATGATTTATGTGAGATTGTATATACCCATTTGAGTAATATATTATTATGTTCTCTCCACTAACCAACTTTACTCCTAAACTCGATTAATGAAATCAACAAACACATGTGGTAGATTATAAAGCAAAGGAAATCGTCTAATGGTAACCAAAATATGAACAAAATTGCGTAACGGTGGTGAAAGGGTTAAACAAGTGTAATTACAAACAAGGATATATAAACACACACCTGGCAAAACAAAAACGCTAATGCAACGAAATCTAGACATCGTAGAAAGCTAACGCACCAGGTTAGCGTACCCTTTTTATACCGG
Organism: Paralithodes platypus; assembly: GCA_032716605.1. Taxonomy (NCBI): domain Eukaryota; kingdom Metazoa; phylum Arthropoda; class Malacostraca; order Decapoda; family Lithodidae; genus Paralithodes; species Paralithodes platypus. The sequence continues at coordinate 46,902,122 of CM064573.1, read as the reverse complement.
CAACCATGTGTACTCATTTGGTGTAAGAATATTTGGGTTTAACCCTTAATTAGCGGCGAGCAACATAAGTCGAGTTAAAAAAAGCTGGACTATGTGGCGGCGCTCGACATAGGTCGAGTGGCAATTTCAGCACGTAATGTGGCTGAGAGAGAGAGACAAGTGGTGGCAGGAGACTAGCGAGCGTATGACTGCTCCAGACCACCGCGGCGAACCTACTGACACAAATCTCAGCTCCCTCCTCCCTCTCTCACTCGCTACATACTCAATTATGTACCGAAACTACCGAATTTGCTTTTTTGCACTCGCGTTGCACGGTTATTGCAAGAAAACTATCCATCATACAAGGATCGTTATGGTGTCATTCGAAAGCTCTGTTTATGCCCTTTCAGGGATAGGTACTTGTTTTACGTTCTGGGTCTTATTTAGGCATGAAAATGATCACGTAAACAGCCCTATTTTGGCTAAAAACACCCCGCTGTGCGGTACATATAATAAACCGCATAGGCCGCTCGTAAGGTGTTAAAAACCTATTTTGTCCAACTCTCCAACCCAAGAAGTAGCAATTTTACTCAGTCTTCTACTCAACAAGTTAATTCTGGAACTCTCTCCCTCAATCAATAATTCTTTCTTCCTATGACTTAGAATGTTTTATACTTCGTGTGTCCAGGAATTATGACTCCAACGTCCCTTGAATTTGGCTCTCTTGTCACTCTTTTGGCTTTGATGGAGACACTCGTTACAAGCAGTCTGCCTTTTTTCTCCTTCATGCACATAGGCTATAAGAACAATATGATAATATAATACTTAACCAGCCATTCTACATTTATGGTAGCGTCTCTTACCTTTTGTGTGACAGTTCCCGATCAAGGGACAGTCGCTACTTTGAAGGAGTCAGCGCGTTCCAAGGATAGGTTTCCGATTATAATTATCGTCTGTCATTGCCAAATGCCTTTCTTGATGCCAACCTGCACGTGAACACCTGCAGTTACGTACTCTATTCTGTGTTGCCTTGTATGACCTGTTTGAATTTCATAGTAAGAATATTTCATACTCTCTTGATGGTGTAATGGTTAGTGTTTAAGATCTGTATGTGGTAACCCAGGTTCGAATCCTGGTAGGATCACATGCTTTCATTAATTTAATTGGGAGGTGTTTGGTGTTGGGAGTGAATAGATACATTTTATTCGATCATGCAGAAGCCCCTTTACCCCAGTCAAACAATAAGAGTGTATGTATATACTCTGGCACTTACCCCTTAGCTGGGGGTGGCCAACTCGATATATAGCCCGAACAGAAATATTTAAAGTTACAATTCTTAGGGTCCGGGACCACTTTAGCGTTCCCTCGCCTCTTTCTCGGTCTCGTCGAGTAGGTGAATTTTACAAGGGGGAGGAGGATTCCTAGCCACTTGCCCTCAGAAGGAAAAGTAGGACAGTAAAAGAGACAGACAGAAAAGGCTAAGGTAGGGTAGAGGATGCCAAACCTCTCTCCGGATAGGACCAGCCCTCACCGTCCAAAAGATAACATTACCTAGCTAACACATTTTTGTGAATCCGATTTGCCCAAATTTCGTAGTGCAAATGCAATAGCAGAACAGACTAATAGAAATGTGAAAGCAATTCCACTGAGCACTGAATTAATATGTAGGAAAACCGCTAGGGAGAAGTTAGAACAATGAATGAGTAAAGGGCCTGAGGTGAGTTGTGTGGGGTTATACTGGAATGTTGTTTGTTATGCAATGAAGCAAGGAGAGAGAGAGAGAGCGAGAGAGAGAGAGGAGCTACCAGCTAGCGAACGAGAGAGGAGAGCTAGCGAACGAGAGAGGAGGGCTAGCGAACGAGAGAGGAGGGCTAGCGAACGAGAGAGGAGGGCTAGCGAACGAGAGAGGAGGGCTAGCGAACGAGAGAGGAGGGCTAGCGAACGAGAGAGGAGGGCTAGCGAACGAGAGAGGAGGGCTAGCGAACGAGAGAGGAGGGCTAGCGAACGAGAGAGGAGGGCTAGCGAACGAGAGAGGAGGGCTAGCGAACGAGAGAGGAGGGCTAGCGAACGAGAGAGGAGGGCTAGCGAACGAGAGAGGAGGGCTAGCGAACGAGAGAGGAGGGCTAGCGAACGAGAGAGGAGGGCTAGCGAACGAGAGAGGAGGGCTAGCGAACGAGAGAGGAGGGCTAGCGAACGAGAGAGGAGGGCTAGCGAACGAGAGAGGAGGGCTAGCGAACGAGAGAGGAGGGCTAGCGAACGAGAGAGGAGGGCTAGCGAACGAGAGAGAGGAGGGCTAGCGAACGAGAGAGGAGGGCTAGCGAACGAGAGAGGAGGGCTAGCGAACGAGAGAGGAGGGCTAGCGAACGAGAGAGGAGGGCTAGCGAACGAGAGAGGAGGGCTAGCGAACGAGAGAGGAGGGCTAGCGAACGAGAGAGGAGGGCTAGCGAACGAGAGAGGAGGGCTAGCGAACGAGAGAGGAGGGCTAGCGAACGAGAGAGGAGGGCTAGCGAACGAGAGAGGAGGGCTAGCGAACGAGAGAGAGGAGGGCTAGCGAACGAGAGAGGAGGGCTAGTGAACGAGAGAGGAGGGCTAGCGCGCGAGAGAGGAGGGCTAGCGAACGAGAGAGGAGGGCTAGCGAACGAGAGAGGAGGGCTAGCGAACGAGAGAGGAGGGCTAGCGAACGAGAGAGGAGGGCTAGCGAACGAGAGAGGAGGGCTAGCGAACGAGAGAGGAGGGCTAGCGAACGAGAGAGGAGGGCTAGCGAACGAGAGAGGAGGGCTAGCGAACGAGAGAGGAGGGCTAGCGAACGAGAGAGGAGAGGGAGCTAGCGAACGAGAGAGGAGGGCTAGCGAACGAGAGAGGGCTAGCGAACGAGAGAGGAGGGCTAGCGAACGAGAGAGGAGGGCTAGCGAACGAGAGGAGGGCTAGCGAACGAGAGAGGAGGGCTAGCGAACGAGGAGAGGAGGGCTAGCGAACGAGAGAGGAGGGCTAGCGAACGAGAGAGGAGGGCTAGCGAACGAGAGAGGAGGGCTAGCGAACGAGAGAGGAGGGCTAGCGAACGAGAGAGGAGGGCTAGCGAACGAGAGAGGAGGGCTAGCGAACGAGAGAGGAGGGCTAGCGACGAGAGAGGAGGGCTAGCGAACGAGAGAGGAGGGCTAGCGAACGAGAGAGGAGAGGGCTAGCGAACGAGAGAGGAGGGCTAGCGAACGAATTAGCGAACGAGAGGAGGCTAGCGAACGAGAGAGGAGGGCTAGCGAACGAGAGAGGAGGGCTAGCGAACGAGAGGAGGGCTAGCGAACGAGAGAGGAGGGCTAGCGAACGAGAGAGGAGGGCTAGCGAACGAGAGAGGAGGGCTAGCGAGAGAGAGGCTAGCGAACGAGAGAGGAGGGCTAGCGAACGAGAGAGGAGGGCTACCGAACGAGAGGAGGGCTAGCGAACGAGAGAGGAGGGCTAGCGTTCGAGAGAGGAGGGCTAGCGAACGAGAGAGGCGGGCTAGCGAACGAGAGAGGAGGGCTAGCGAACGAGAGAGGAGGCTAGCGAACGAGAGAGGAGGGCTACGAGACTGAAGAGAGAGGAGGGCTAGCGACGTAGCGAACGAGAGAGGAGGGCTAGCGAACGAGAGAGGAGGGCTAGCGAACGAGAGAGGAGGGCTAGCGAACGAGAGAGGAGGGCTAGCGAACGAGAGAGGAGGGCTAGCGAACGAGAGAGGAGGGCTAGCGAACGAGAGTGGAGGGCTAGCGAACGAGAGTGGAGGGCTAGCGAACAAGAGGAGAGCAAGAGAGATGTAGAGGAAAAGGAGCGAAAGAGTGGAGAGAGTTAGTATCCAGTGTTAGTGCAAAGTAAGATGTTGAAGTGCTTATTATAACATAAATTCAAATATAGTAAGTTAGCTACCATGGCAACGTTAAGAACAATTACCTCCACGGCATATTATTCTTAACTTTGAATGATCAAATTTTGGTTGCTGATTACATAGTCTTGTTTTCTTCATGTTTAGCTTTCATCTATATTATGCTTTATAAATTTGCTAATGCTTTCTTAATTGTGCTTTAGTATTTAGTAATGTATTTATATATATATATATATATATATATATATATATATATATATATATATATATACTGTATATATATATATGCAGAATATATATAATGTGTTATTGTCGGAATCAGTATCAGTTTCTTAAGTTGAGAGGTTTGGATTTTAAGATTATAAATTGTCTAATTTTCTGATAGTGGAGTACCGGTACTAATTTCGATAGATAAATAAAAACAATACCAACAAAAATTACAAGATACACATTATAATTTGTTTTATAATTTGATAAACAAACCTGACAACGAATCTTAATTATACACAAATCATACAAGTTACATTTACTGGAGAGCGAGACTGATACATAATCGAGGTTCAGTGTGACTGTAGTAATTATGGTTATGGATAGATCACAGAAAACACGGTGGCGCTACTTTGTACATGTAGAGATAATAAGATGCACATTGTTTATCCAGAGTTGGCTAAGGAGTGAGCTAGCTATAGCTCGTCTTTGGCATAACAGAATGAATCAGTGAAACTTTAAATTAAGACATGAACAGCCTAATGAAGTATTGAATTATTACTTTTGAAGTTAGAAAGGAATTAACTGACTAATAATCTAAATTCACTTTGCAGCAGGGTAGAATTATATTAATCTTTGCAAAATTCTATGAACCGGTGAACCCCAAACTTAAACAAAACTATAAACATTATATCCTAATGTTTAAGATACCTAAGATGCAGAAAATATAAATAATAATTCTCACCAACTCTCTGGCTCCTGAATACCTAGGCCATAAGTCCTCCTCAACAACAGCCCCAGAGCACCCTGTTCGCTCGGAGCGTCATCAGCAAGACAGCTACTTCTAACCCAAAGAAAAAAATTAGCACCGCTCAAGCCCTTCTAGCCCGCACCACCACCACCACCACCACCAGGATAGCAGAGAGAATAGGCACTACCTTAGCCACCCTGATCCAGTCATCAAACACTTGAGGCATAATCCTGTTATTAATCTTGAGGTAGGCTCAATGCTGCCAAACAAGCAAGGTTTGAAACTGGAAGCGGTAAGCTCGACTGCCCACACAACATGAGGGAGGCTCGATGCTGCCAAACAAGCCAGGTTCGAGACTGGAAGCGGTAGGCTCGACTGCCCAAACATGTGTTTACCTCGATGCAGCCAAACAAGCCAAGTTCGAAGCTGGAACCGGTAGGCTCGACTCTGCCCAAACAACACTAGGTAGGCTTGACGGCCTCAAACAAGCCAGGTTTGAGACTGGAAGCGGTAGGGTCGATGGTGTCGACATAAAAAGAAAGCAGAAGACTTCCCCGATGCCGAATAGATCAGTCACCAATTATACTACTACCACTAGCAAGACTACTCAAGAGCCAGCCGACAAGAGCAGACTGAAGTCCCCCTTAAATCCCCTATATTCAGAGAACCGAGTATTCCCTTGATCCTTGGAAAAACCCTTGCTGATATACAGTAGTAGAGTAACTTTTGTCTCTTATTGTCGAGTCACTTTTTACCATCACTCATCATTCCCATTAGAAACAATAAAACACACTTTCTATCCTTACATCTCGTATTAAATAGGATGTATTATCGTTCGATCCTCTGTGACTACAATAAATAGTATATATTTTAATACTTAGGCTATAATTCAATTACATCACCACCTCTAAAACCCTATTCGTGATTGGGAGTTATTCCGTAATGTTCCTTACACCTACAATAGAAAACCATTCGCGAATATCAGAGAAAACGAGCACTCCATATTAAGGGAGTCAGGTTCAAGGGTAGACTAAATTAATTAAATGGATTTTCCAGTCAAAACACTTAGTAAGAGAACGGATACATCTTTTTCATGTGTTTTTCTCTTACAGAATATCCACATATATGTTCTAGTAATCATTTTGCAAGAAACAAGAGTCTGTATAAACTTAGTAACCAGATCGTTCCATTACCATTGTGTATTTACCTTTGACGATCTATATAATATCTTAATAATATATAACCCTTCCATTTATACTTAAGCATATGTTTAACCCTTTTGCGTATAAATAAAACTATTGTAGTCTATGATTATATAAATTGCCTTGTTTTAACATTTTATTTGTGTGAATATCTTGTTTCTTCCAGATAAATAAATTCACATAATTTGTTTGACTTGCTATCTAATAACAGATGCATGACATAACAGATAGATAGATAGATATAGATACTGTATATATCATTTTGTTGTGTACTTATCGATTATTCTTAGGTAATTTCTCTTATATCTAGACCACCCTGTATATAATAGTGTTCAGCATGTATAGCCCAGTAACATAAATAACTCCAATACTCTAATACCATGGTTTTTCATTTTGTTATTTTTGAGTTATTTCCCCGTGATTGTATTAATCATTCATACCCACTTTGGAACACGGGAGGTTTACCGGAAATGGGCTCGTTAGGCTGTATTTATTTTTAGTGAGTCGGCATTTGTCAGCGGTGTTTGAATGTAGGCATGGGTATGGTTTGATTCATCAATGGGTTTAGTTTATCTTTGTACCCTTAAAATATTTGTGGATGGCTTAATGTCTAGAAAATATTATTGAAGCATTGCAAGATCAGGAGCCGTTTAAGGGGGTAGTGGTATTTTTTTGGTCTGTTTATTTATTTGTATATTAATGTTTCCTCGCTAGACCTCCATCAAGCTTTAAAAAAAAACACCCCAAGACCCCCTTCGAGATAAATGTATGTATTTTTTGGTAGAAAAATGTCCCGGTCGATAGACAGTTCCTCCTAAATTTCAGGCTCGCCATCACTCGCCAGGAAAAAATGAACACCTAAATGGCACAAAAGGTCTTTAATTTGACAGAAATGGGTCGAATGGTCTTAAAATCGACAAATTAATGGGACAAACTTCTTAAAATCTCAAAACAAATAGGGCTAAACATGAGGGAATAGGGGGTCCACACAAAAATCCCTGAAGTGATAATCTCTCTCCCCTTAATTCAGTTTTTCTCCGTTCCCTTAACAATTCTGTACCGGTGACATCCATTTCTATATATTCTGTTAATTATTAGATGATTATATTCAGCTTAGGAAGGACCTCTAGCAATTAAAAGGCTACTGACCATCTTGTTTAATCCTTTTAGCTACCACAAATCATTCTTAAACTGCACATATTTTCTAAAACTCAAAATATAGCTGGTGATGCACTGGTCTATCGGAGTGAGAGTTGAGCATTCTCTGCCATAGCCATAGCTTACTCCGACTGATCCTTTTGCTTATATATATTCTAGATCTCAAGTGGTGGCGTCTCTTCCGTGGAATGACCTCTCTACTGTCAACCTAGGTTGGCAGACTAGGAGCCAAAGCGTCACATTTTCCTTTGCCCCTCAACTTTCCCTTCATAATTGTTGAGGGGCACAGGGTCCTGGTGTCCCAGGCGTTTCCGCACACTCCTGAGCCCCTCGCCTGGGAGCGGCTTCGGTCACCTGGGCTTTCTTAGTGGTAAAGCTGGGAGGGCTGATGCCTATAAAACTATCAACAACGACACACCAAAAACATTGATAGTGCATATTCCAACTATTCCTTTATATTGGTTAGTGATCCCAGCAACTAAATTCCAATCATCTTCAATGCTAATAAACATCCACCAAGTCTTTCCTGTTTACAGAAAGCGGCGGGGCCCTGTACCAAGCTTATTGTCACTTCCCTTCTAGCCTTTTTTTTAATTACCTGTATACACCCGAGATAACTTGATGAAATAAACTGTTACAATATAAAGTTTTGTGTGTAGAAGACCGTACAATTTATCTCCTGTAAGATGAAATGAACCTCACATTCGTACCTGGTATATGTATGTATGTATGTATGTATGCATGTATATACCCAGGCACATACCCAATAGCTGGGGGAGGCCGACTAGAGACAGACAGAACAGTCACAAATACATGTAGACGAGGACCTGTTTTCCTTGAATTTCAGCTTCTAAAACACCTTGCGTGGACACAGACCTTATCACAATCGATACTTCTAGCACACCGATATTAGTATGAAAGAAAAGGTTAGAAGCTTATGGAAGTGCCTGGCAACAAGCGGAGCGGCTCGGTGCTGCCAAGTCAGCCGGTAATAATAAAATGTATGGGTATGTTGCCCACAGTAAACATATGTTTTTACAAAGGACAAACCAGTATGTTGCCCGCAGTGACAAGGTTAAGTTGCTAAGCAACACATTTTTGTCTTCATAATCTGCCTTCCCCATGTAGGTTCACTGAAGGTGACCTTTCCTAAACACTTACAAGTCTTTACAGATTCTAAATTATTTTTTTAATTTGTTGCTATACTTGTCAGTCTTTCAAAATAATCTAAACAGCCAATGTGCTACCTAACCTGACACACTATTGAGAGTCGCTTGGCGCTTGCTAGGCAGCGTTGACTTTTTGTATATTCGGCTTCAATCTAATTCCAGCCCTTAACGCGTATATCTGGTCTGGTACACCTGAATGACTCATGTGGTATCAGCTTCCCTCCTCTCTGCTCCTCCATCACTCCACCTACACGGCCATCACTCCTTGGCCAGCCACACCCTCCTATCCAACACCAAGTAGTTACTTCAACTGTTGGACCGTTAGTCGATGAAAATGGAGAATACACCAAAGACGAAGTACAAATGAGTAATGCCCTCAATACCTTCTTTGCATCAGTTTTTACAACAGAAGACCTCAGTGATATCCCTACACCATCGCCGATTCAGATTGATAATTCAGATGTTCTAAGCAATATCACCGTTAGAGAGAGAGAAGTATTGAATTGTTTAGATAAACTCAAGGTAAATAAAACGCCTGGACCTGATACAATCTCGCCTAGAGTTCTAAAGGAAGCTAAGGATGAGCTCTCCAAACCACTGACATTACTATTCAATAAATCCTTGCAGTCTGGAACTATGCCTGATCAGTGGAAGATAGCCAACGTAACACCGATATTCAAAAAAGGCAGCAAATCCCTACCCAGTAACTATTGTCCAATTAGCTTAACCTCAGTTGTATGTAAAATGCTAGAAACGGTCATGAGAGACAGACTCGTAAATCACTTAGAGGAAAATAACATACTTAAAGATACTCAACACGGCTTTCGTAAAAAACTTTCCTGTTTGACAAACCTCTTAGACTTCTTCCACGATATCCTCAACCTCTACGATGAGAGTAAAGCTGTAGATATTATATACCTTGATTTTCAAAAGGCCTTTGACAAAGTTCCCCACAAACGTTTACTGCTAAAACTAAAAGCGCATTGAATACAAGACGGTGTGTTGAAATGGATAGAAAATTGGCTCGGCGACAGAAAGCAAAGAGTAGTCATAAACGGTAAGGCATCTAAATGGACCAATGTAAGTAGCGGGTTACCCTAGGGATCGGTACTAGGACCAATTCTCTTTCTAATTTACATCAACGACATAGATGAGGGTCTCACCTGTACAATCTCAAAATTTGCTGACGATACAAAAATTGCAAATAGCGTACTCTCAAAAGATCAAATTGACGATATGCAACACAATCTAGATAAATTGTCACATTGGGCCCAAATTTGGCAAATGAGTTTCGATGCGGATAAATGTAAAGTACTACATATCGGATACCTAAATGAGAAAGCAAACTATTCGATGAATGGCACTCAGCTTAAGAATGTAAACTGAGAAACCGATCTGGGAGTAACAATATCGAGTAACCTAAAACCGAGTCAAAAATGTTCAGAAGTTGTTAAGAAGGCAAACAAAATAATTGGCTTTATAGGCAGGTCATTTGAGCATAAATCCAAAGACGTTATCCTAACCCTTTACAATTCCTTAGTCCGCCCTCTTCTGGAATACTGCGTTCAATGCTGGTGCCCTTATTACCAAAAAGACATAAACAAGCTAGAACGAGTTCAACGTAGAGTTACCAAAATGATACCTAGCCTAAAGAACAAACCATACGAAGAGCGTCTTAGAGAATTAAATCTATTTCCTTTAGCCTAGCGCAGATTAAGAGGTGACTTAATTCAAGTGTTCAAAATCATCAAAGGCATCGACAATATGAACTGTAGTAAGTACTTCACTATCAACCAATCTAATTATACGCGGGGAAATGGTTGCAAAATTATTGGTAAATCTTTTAACTCACACGAATCTAAGAATTTCTTCTTCAATCGAGTTGTCAACTTGTGGAATGGGCTTCCCCGAGATGTTATAGACTGCAGCACCGTTGATTCATTTAAACTCCGCCTAGACAAATATCTCGCATCAAACCCGCGACTGACTGCGTTTGTAAATGAATAACTTTATTTTATCCTCCCCTCAGTTACTAACCCATATGTCCCCTACTAACTTCCTAGTCCTGCCACGGACATTAGTTCCAGGGCAGTAATTCCCTTTCCAATGTTCCCTTACCCACTCTAAACCACTGTTTGGACACTTGATCCTCAGTGTTTTGGAGGACAAGCAGCCTAGAAGGGTCATTAGATATGTTGTTGCTTGATTTCCTTTGTACTCCTTTGTACCTCCCACAGAGCCAAGTACTTCTTATCATCCTTTCCCTCTCCCGGCTTCTTCTGCTGTGTCATCTTCACTCTACAGGATATTTTACATTTCAATCGCTGGCCATTCAATTCTGCTTAATCTTTTATATTCAAACCTTTTCTGATAACCATAACGTGTCCCACTAACCTGATTAAGTTAACAGTGGTTAGCTTTGAGTAAATTATAAGAGGAAAATACATTTGGAGATTAAAATATTTTGATAGTAACCGGAATGCTAGATCCCTGATATATAAATTTCATTAAAATATTCGTGAGCAGAACACTTGATAATCAGTCTCTCTTCCTGCCACTACCATGCTCATTAAAGTATCATTCCCAGTACTTTAATAAACTAGTTGTCTATATTTACTTTGGCTTTCTGGCGACTTGATATGATTCACTTATCCCTATTTCAATTACTATCACAGTTTTCTTAACCCCTTCTGTACCGCTGACATATTATAATGTAACACTTTCAAAATAAACAAACCAAACGTATACGAACACAGTAAAAAGATAAAACAACTAATCAAAATCGCAATGTGGAAACAACGCTTAAGAAAAATAATAATTTATATATAAAATAACACAATCCATATTTAATGATATGTTAGCTATATTTAAACGATTCTATGCAGCTTAAGAAAGACCTCTATTATTCGGAGGGTTTATTGAGATTGCATTACCCCTTTGAATCCAAGAGGTAGTTTATAAGGTAAAGAAAAGCCCCTAATGGTAGCCCGAATATGATAATCATTTTGTCATGGTGCTGAAGGGGTTAACTTCTTGGGTTGGGTCATTGACACAGGGCCCTCGTCATCATGCGACTGTGTCAAGAGCATTGCAACGTCCCAAAGCTGCTCGTCGGTGCAGCTTTTTCTTTAGTAATATAAGGAGACTTCACTCTAACATCATTCTGTACACCAATTTCTTCAAGCAGAATCCCCTACTCTCCTTTTTTTGACAGAGACTCAAGTAACATCCACATCTGACGCGTCTAGATTTAATTTTCCAGGTTATCAACTGCTCCAAAATGTCAGACCTAAAGGAGGTGTATGTTGCTTCGCAAAATCTGAAATTGCCCTGGAGGAGGTTACTAGTTTCAATTGTCCCTATTTTGATTATTCTATATACAAATTAATTTCTGCTGGTAAATTTAAATACATATGTTGCATCTACCGTTCCCCAAATACTCCTCCAGAGCAAAGTCTTTTTTATTCTCTGTCCTCACAACTCAGTGTCCTCAACTTAAATGCTTCTTCTGAAATCACTGTGTTGGGTGATTTTAATGTCCATAATGTTGAATGGCTCACTCATTCAGCCAGGACTGATGATGCTGGTCTTGAATGTGAGCTATTTGCAGACTCATTTAATCTCACTCAACTAGTCAACCAACCCATCCGTGTACCAGATAATCCTAATCATAATTCCCACCTACTGGACTTATTTTTAACAACCAATTCAGAAAATTATGATGTTACAGTGAGGTCCTCGCTTGGATCTTCTGATCACTGTCTGATACAGGCCACCTGTCTATCACCTACCACACCTTCCCACTCTGAACCTGTGTTGGTGACTAAATGGCATTACGATAGGGCAGACTGGGAGGGTCTTCAAGGTTTCTTTATTGATATTCCCTGGACCTCTTTATTTTCTAATGATGCACACTCCACCTTGAGCCACATACAAGATTTTGTAAAAATTGGAATGGAAACTTTTATTCCTCATCAAAAGTACAGTAAAATATATAATTCACCTAAATGGTTTGACCATAATTGTGCTAGAGTAACTGAACAAAAAGCAATAGCCTACAATGCATACACAAGATCAAAACCACATGAAGCCTTTAATTACTTTAGAAACATCAGAAATCCTGCCAAAACTGTATTAAACTTAACTAAATCAAACTTTCTCCACAAACAGGCAAATACACTTCTAAATAATCCAAATGATAACAAAATATTTTGGTCTACTCTTAACTCATTCAAATCCATCTTCACTACTGCTTCATCCATTCCACCATTAAAATCTCCGACTGGCAATCTTGTAAGTGACCCACGAGATAAAGCTAACCTTCTTGCGGATATTTTCTCCACCAACTCAACCTTAGTTAGATGAAATAAATCAAGATGTCCCTGTACTTAATTTTAATTCGCCTGAAATTCCCTCACTTAAGATCCACACCAGACATGTCAAAACTATTTTGCAGAATCTCTCAGTAGATTAAGCTCCTGGTCCAGATGAAATTCCTCCAATAGTACTTAAGAATTGCTCCTTGGTGCTCGCTCCTGTATTGGCAAAATGTTTCCGTCTGTGTACTCATACCTCAAGCTTCCCAGTTTCCTGGAAAGAAGCAAACATCCATCCAGTTCCTAAAAAAGGTGCTTCTTCAGATCCATCAAACTACAGACCAATAGCTATAACTTCCACTCTTGGTAAAGTCTTTGAAATTATATTAAATAATCACATAATTAAGCATCTTGAGAATAATACATTAATCAGTGATAGGCAATATGGTTTTAGACGATGTCGATCAACTGCAGACATTCTTTGCCTTCTTAGCATCAAATCAACCAAGCTACAGACCAACATGGTGAAACACATACAATAGCACTGGATATATCAAAGGCATTTGATAGAGTCTGGCATCAATCCTTATTGTCGAAGATGTCACACTACGGCCTAGCATTATTAGTTCCACTAATTTCTTCTTATCTTCATAACAGAAATATACGTGTAATGGTAGATGGCCTTTATTCTCAATTTCACTCAATAAATGCTGGTGTTCCCCAGGGATCAGTTTTGGCCCCAACTCTGTTCCTCATTCATATCAATGATCTCATATCTACCACTCATAATCCAATACATTCCTACGCAGATGACTCAACACTCCACAGTTCCTTCACATTTACCAATTCTTTCACCCAACCCGATCTTATAAATTCAAAAATAAACACTGCAATTTCTCTGAACCAGGACCTTTCTAGAATTAATGAATGGGGACAAAAGCATCTAGTTTCCTTTAATGCACAGAAAGCCAAGTACATTAAATTTTCTAACAGACAGAATCTCAACGACTCCCATATATTTTTTAATGATGTAAATATTCCCACTTCCCCTAGTATTGACATTCTCGGTGTAACATTAACTACTAACTGAGCTGGACACATTATGTTAGAAGCATTGCTAAGAATGCCTCTAAAAAACTGGGACTCCTGTACAGAGTTCGAGAATTCTTCACTGACGAGCAGTTGGCCGTAATATATACAAGTCAGTGCGTTCTCAGATGGATTACTGTTCACCTCTGTGGGGTGGAAGTGGAGTGGTTGCATTGAGGCAGTTGGACAAAATTCAAAATATAGCTATTAGATTAATCAATAACCCTGCAATCACACAGGACCTTCCTACATTATCCATACGAAGAAACGTTGCATCCCTTGCATTATTCTACAGATATTTTCACATCAATTGTTCCGAGGAACTTGCTTCAATTGTGCCGCCTCTCCACATGTTTCCCCGTAGAACTAGGGTAGCTGAGAGCGCCCATGAATTTACACTTTCTCCTCCACAATGCAGAACTTCCGCTTATCAGAATTCATTTATCCCCAGAGCTACTACTCTTTGGAATTCACTTCCCTCGAATTGCTTTCCACAAACTTACAATCTACAAATGTTTAAATCCAGTTGTTACAAACATTTTATGAATGGAGGATGCCTTTAGGCACATGGACCTTTTTGTTTTATCTGTGTTTTTCCTTCCTCCGTTCAGTGTGTCTTAAAAAAAAAAAAAAAAAAAAAAAAATCACTATTCTCTCTGATCTTTCCTCACTCGATATGATGCAGTATTTATCTTTCACACCTTCCAGCCTCTGTTATATATCAATAGCCTTGACGTGTGTTTGTTTTGTAGAAGCCTACCTGTTCATACAGTAATCCTGACGCATCACTTTCATTGGCAACACTTCGCTAGTTTCCATGCATGTTATAATACTGTACATGGTAGATGAGAGAGATGATAATATTGTACACGAGTCATTTAACGTACCTTGAATGTGGCTCTCCTTCAGCCTTTCAACTTTGAGGCGGGCAGTTGTTACGGGCAGCTTTGCCTTTTGTATCCTTCATATACATAGAAACAAAACCGGATACACCTAATATATCTGTGCTCTTGTATTAGGTTTGTGTCTAACAATGGCTCTGCACATAAGCTGTGTTGGGGTTAGGTTTACCAGCGGTACATGGATTACAGTTATGGTATTTGTTGTTGTTGTGGCTGACTCCACCACCAGCCTCCAAGCTTGACTGACGTTTGGCTGACAGCGGGAGGGGGAGGAGGCTTGATGATGATAAACAGCTGCTGGCGCCACAAAAGGTGAATGATGAATTATCATATTACTCACCTGGTCTGACACTCCCGCTCGCCTGGATCACACACGGTAGCCGATGAGCCTCTCATGATGGCAGGCAAAAAACACCGATATCGAGGCGTAAACAGGATTTGGAAGCCGATGCCATCGTCCAGCAGAGATTTTAATGGGGCAATTGAACAATAGAATTTGCTTACTTTTCATTTGTTGCAATATTACTTGCATATGGCTTGGGTATAGTGACCTTCTGAATTCGGGCCGTAATTTCATTATATTATATTTTCTTCATAGAAAAAGCATACTTCTCAAAACCACATTGCAGGATTTGTCTCCTAAAGATAAAACTCCCATTGAAATTATGGGTCTAGGACACTCTATTTGGTCGTGACTTTACCTATGACACATCTTAATGCATACATAAAACCCCTTCAGCACTATAACGTAATTCTCATCATACTCGGGTTACCATTAGAGGATTTCCTTAGCCTTATGATTAACCTCGAGGCTCAATGGGGGTAAATACTATCCCAATAATAACATAGGTCCTTCTTAAATTGCATATAATCGTATAGTTTCACCAGGATCAAAAGGTAACCATACGTCATCGTGTTGAAGGGGTTGAAACCTAAAATTATCTGTGTAAGCCGTTATTGTTTTGTTTACGTTCATATCGTGGGGTAAGCTGCTTTGATTAATTAGGTTAATATACTCAAGCTGTACTTTATCAACAAAAGTAGGGGGCGTTGCGCAAAAAATTCCCGAGTGAGATGAACGATGAGGCGAAGTACGAAAGCTACCATGAGTGAGGAAGGGCTTTATTAGAGGCTATTAAAGTAATGTAGTGAAAGAGGCATTACACGTCCGCCGAGGGAGCAGGAACTGTCGACGGGATGGAGGAGGTGCCATGAGTGCTTTATTAAGAGTTAAATTCAGTACCAGTGCCGTCCTTTTAACTTTATTCTGGCTATTATTAGACGATTTGATTCAGTTTAGAAAGGGCTTCGAGCAATTAACAGGTTTCGAACGATCTTAATTAACCATACACAACACATCCCTAACACACACACACTCACCCAAAATCCTAGGAGTAACATATGATACTCTAATGACATTCAAACAGCACACCACAAACATGAAAAAGAAACTGATACCCAGACTTAACGCCCTCAGGTCACTTGCCCACATACAATTTAGACACAACAAAGAAACCACCACCATAGTTTACAAACAATACATAAGATCAGTGATGGAATACGCAAGCCCAGCCTGGGCTTCTAACCTATCTGAAACACATCATAAGACCTTACAGACTATTCAAAACAAAGCCCTAAAAATAATCACAGACTGCACAGCTACTACATCTACAGATCACCTACATCAAGAAACCAAAGTCCTCAATGTCAAAGACCATCTGGACATGAGAGGCACTCAATTCCTGGCAGCAGCCTCCACGAACCAAAACCACCCACTACACACTACATGGCAACACACCCACAGACACCAAGAAATATCAAAACGACACCCAGCATACGGTATCACACAAATACTGTCTTCTCTCCCTCCCTGCCCACCCCAAACCAGCTTCCAGAAGCACATTCATACTCTTATCTCTCGCCGTTCCATCCAATCACTCATAGACAACACACAGCTGCAGGCACGACCTCCCGAAATCCATCCTTCTTAATCCTCCCTTCCACGCGAGGACAGAGTCCACCTGGCCAGGCTGAGATGTGGACACCATCCAGCTCTTCTGATTATCAGAAGAGACTGGATGACTCCGTTGTCGACACCTGCCCGGGATGTAGCACAGCACCCCATACCATTAAACACATCATAGAAGACTGCATTTCACACAATCACTTAAACCAACAGCACAATCTACAGTCATTGAGAGCTCTGTGGGAAAGCCCGACCGTGGCCATGGCCTTCCTTAAGGTCTCGGGGCTGTTCGGCCAGGCAGCTTAGTGAACAACAACAACAACCATTATTACTACCACCGATCCTTCACAAACTCCACATAATCGTCTAAATATAGCTAGAATGAAATACAAAAATGACGTCGCCGGTGCAGAAGGGGTTATGAGAGTGATAGCGTGAAAGAGGTATTACACGCCGCCGAGAGCAGGACCGGCGACGGGAGGGAGTGATGGAGGTGGAGTGGAAGTGGAAGCTTGTGGGAATTGACCCCTTCTGTACCAGCGACGACCTTTTTTTTATATAATTTATTATAGCTCTATTTAGACGATTTTGTGAAGCTTAATATGGATCTGTGGTAATAAAAAGAGTTAATTAAGATAGTTCGAAAACCGTTAATTCCTAAACTGAATAAAATCCTCTATTTATAGCCAGTATAAAATGAAAAGGACGGAACTGGTACTGAACGGGTTAACTGCATCTAATCCTAGCGTGGTGTTTTGGGGATTCTCACTGTTTCGTTTCATATGTTTGGTGATCATAAGAAGTTTCGCACCATTAGTTTTAACGATTATATAACATTCCGCTCCATGCAGGCGTTGATTTGTATCCTTGCGATGGATATCGAGGCTGCTTTCAGCCGAAACATTTCATATCGACTGAATGACTGGATGTGGTGGTGGTTGTGGTTGAAGTAACAGGGAATTAAGCCATGAATCAAACTCTGAACGATGGAGAAATGAGAAACGTAGTAGGTGAGAGTCTGATGAAAAATGGTGCTGTGACGTGAAGGAAAGTTTCGAGGAAGAGAGTGTGAAGTGTTGGTGATGGATGAACAGTTCCTCCAGGATGAAGGGCCGACCCAGTACCTTGGTTGATGAATGAACTGGAAACTGGGAACAAAGTTGAGAATGATTGTTATAATATTACCTTCTTCAACCATTGATGACTATATTATTAATCCTGTATTCTTAGCCCTCTCAGTACGACAAACGTTTTAGTTTTAAAATCGTAGAGTGTAAGCTAAAATACAAGCTACAACACAAATAATTGCACTATTACAGCCAGAATAACTGACAAGTTGACTTCATCGTAGAACACAGTGAATATTATGTTCTCATAGATGAACAAATAAATCGTACATGATTTGTTGTCTTAGCCTCGTACACACCATCATTTATCACTGGCATTCTTGAATAACAGCTTGAATAATACTCGGCATTCAGAGCTGATGATGTGTCCACACTACAGGTAGCCTCGCCCACTGGTAGTATGTATAATAACAGCTTGAATAATACTCGGCATTCAGAGCTGATGATGTGTCCACACTACAGGTAGCCTCGCCCACTGGTAGTATGTATTATAACAGCTTGAATAATACTCGGCATTCAGAGCTGATGTGTCCACACTACAGGTAGCCTCGCCCACTGGTAGTATGTATAATAACAGCTTGAATAATACTCGGCATTCAGAGCTGATGATGTGTCCACACTACAGGTAGCCTCGCCCACTGGTAGTATGTATAATAACAGCTTGAATAATACTCGGCATTCAGAGCTGATGATGTGTCCACACTACAGGTAGCCTCGCCCACTGGTAGTATGTCAGTGACGTCCCCGAATAGAAACCGTGTAATCCTATATAATAGTATAACAGCCTTTTATTTTGAGAACTAATTATATATAGCAAAATTACTTAGCCAATCCTATATCATTGATCAGTTATCATTACGAAGTAAATAACAAGTACAAAATTAATGGTTCACGTACGTGATTTAAAACAAATATTCTAATTTAACACTCGGTTGGTTTCTCTGGACCCCCTTCTCCCTCATGTTAAGCCCCATTACTATCATTATTGTTTTCAGATTTTAAGACGTTCAACCATCTCCCCTTCAGCGGGTATCACACAAGTAGTAGTAGGGTCATTTGCTTGGAATCCGTGACCATTTTGTTCCTACCTTTTTCTCTCGATGGATTTGACAACCTGAACCATATTAAAGGAAAATTAGCTCCTATGCCCCTCTGAAAAATGACCGCTAACTCTGCTATAGCCCAATATTCAAAATGGCCGCCAACACCATCTTGAAAAACATGAAATGTAATATCTCTGGCATCAGATGAGCTACAAGGACGAATGAGGTGTCCTTTTTCACTAATTCTGGCATTACAAATCCACTGGAATGGTTATTGTATTGGATTGTATTGTTATTGTATTGTATTATACTAATTGTACATACTTATCTGCCACTTCACTGTCACTACATGATTCACTGTATGAGCCACTATCAGAATCACTGTCCTCACTTTCGCTGCTATCATCACTGTTGTTCTCTGCCTGCGGATTTGTAGGTAGTGGTATGGATGGGGGAAGTGGGGGCTGGGTTGAACGGACAGGCAGACATAGGCCATTTACAAGATGCCATCCATGGCCGATCGGTGAGGGGTGACTTTGGAGCTGGTAATGCTTTTGCAAATATGCAAGATAGTTTGCACGCTCCAAGTGTGGACGGAGACTGTCCAAGTCAGGCACAAGTCGGATAGTGCTTTTTTTCTTCTGAGCTCTCCACTTCGCTGCCCTCGCATCTCCCAGGGTCTTGCTTTTGGTATCACCATAGACATATCGAATGACAAACTGCTCCAAATCACTGATGACCTGTTCTGTGACTAGGAGCTGTGTACCACATGCTGCTAGCAGGTCGTGTGCCTCTTTAGACTTCTCCAGACGATCTGCGATGAACTTCTTGCTTGCTCCATAGAAGCCAGAGTTGTGGTCACACCCAGTGAGGACATG
Source organism: Paralithodes platypus (assembly GCA_032716605.1). NCBI lineage: Eukaryota > Metazoa > Arthropoda > Malacostraca > Decapoda > Lithodidae > Paralithodes > Paralithodes platypus. The sequence continues at coordinate 46,882,485 of CM064573.1, read as the reverse complement.
AAGTGGTACGATGGATGCAGCCATTGCCTCACTGCACAAACATCGGGCATCGATAAGCTGACGTTTGCGTTTCACACACAGGATTCCTGTTGTCTTCTGAGCAACATATGCCACTTGCACATAGTTGTCTGTGTCCTCTGTGTCAAGAACGACAGCTGCTGTGTAGCTGTCTGACCGGAGCACACTATATATGGTGAGCATTGCTGTATCTGCCTCTGCATGGGAGCATGTGAGCTCTGGCACAAGCTTGCCTGTGGTGAGATTCTTTGCAGTGCTGCCAACTACACAGTAGATGATCTCGGTGCTAGTTGTTGCTGCTGTTCTCTGGAATTCCATTTGAAGAAATGCCTGAAGGCGGATTTTGATCTCAGGTTTACCCAGGAGAGCATGGAAAACTTTACTAGAAGGAAATTTATCTTCTGTCTTCATGAATACATTGCTGATTGGCAGTTTTTTTTTGGCGCAGTATTCTCTCACTGTCCTTGATCGTGTAATTCTGATCATATGAATCATTAACGCAAATGATGCGCTCAGCATGCTTGTGTCTCGTTAGAACGAAGTGCACCAACTTCTCTGCATAATCTCCCCAGGTATATTTGGTACCGTCTCCCTTCTCTCTGTCTTCAATGGTAGGAGTTGTTAGGCGCCAGATGAGGCCCATATCAATAATAGACGTGTATACATCAGGCTCTGGAATGAGTCATAGTTAGTTTTTGTTGAAACTTGCTTTTCTGTGCCTTACGGATGGTTCCATTGACGTTGAAGATGGAAAGGCACTCGGCTGTAACACGATGCTGCAGGACTTCTTCAAGTTTGAGGGCACCACTCGTTTCAACCAGTCCGACAACAGAGGCCAAGGCATTACGCTCCATTTCCTCAGTCTTTCCCTTCAGGTTCTCACCATCTGCTTTCTTCAATTCCTGAGTTGAAAAGTTCAAACGCTTGCTACGGGGAACTCCGTCGTTGAGAGACTTGGTCTTGGAATACACACTCTCATTCAAGAACTGCTTCAGTTTGCTTGTGCCATCCTCCTTTGCCGATTTCAAGTCGGCAGCGAGAGCGTCTGAGGCTGGGATTCCTGACTGTAGGGATCGAAGTGTCTTGTTTGTATGGTCAAATGGATCACACTTGAATTCAGTGAGACATGCGCTTATAACCTGTACAGCTTGTTCATCCTTCTTCATTTTACTCGACGAGCAATCAGCATGCTTCCCTTTTCCTTGTTTCTTGCGATTAGCATGGCGATGGACCTTTGTTCTCACCCGATTGATGTTATTCACATTCCGAGTGTTTGAAAGGAGCTGCTTTTCATTGTTCAGAATGGCCAACCAACCAGACTTCAGCTTAGAGCCCTTATTCATTGTTGACTCTATCCATATCTCGAGGGCGACACACGAATATGGTTTTCCTGTCATTGACTGTGCAAACATACCACTCTCCATGAATGCAGCCTGATCGACAGGAAGGGTATCAAGCACTGCGGTGAAATCGGGGAGATGCCGACCATACTTGTCATTATCATAGATTTGCATCAAAGGAAGCATGAGCTTGAGTGAGGACTTGAACTCAGTCCAGTTGCTTGTTCTGCTTGCATGGATATTTTGAGTTAGAACCTCAACCATTTCCATGAATGACATCCAGTATTCTGCTTGTGGGGCACCCTCAAAGTCCTTGAAGAGAGCATCAACGAGGTCCTTCAGCTCCGCATTTCTCTATAGCTCTGCATGTTCATCTGCAAGTTCCTGTGCATCAATCGGATGTCGAAGCTTGGCAAGGGATGCCTTTACTTCTTCAGATAGAGGGGAATCTTCCAAACGTTTGTCTATGACATGGTGGACCAGAGTCTCGTAGAATAGTCGCAAGCTGCGAACCCCACGCTTAACATGTTTTCCACGAAGGGCCTGATCAACAGACCCGTCTGCTATAACACCAGCTGCCACCAACACATCTGAGATGCCAGATCCCTTAAACCTCTTGTATATAGTGTAGATGAACAACATTTGGATGTGGAAGGGTGCCATGAATGGTAAGATTTTGCTGAACAGCTCAGCATTCTCACTTTTCAACTCTAGCATGAGCACGTAGACAGGATGATCTCCAACAATTATTGCAAAAGGCATCTTTTTTTCTTCGATTGATTTTGAAAGCTTACACATCACATCATTGAGAATTGTCTTACTGGGTGAATTGGGATAGGTCATGTGGTATATTGTTCGACTCTTCTCATCTGCATTTGACATGCTGGCGTGAAACCCTGAAAACCCAGGCACAGTCTGTTCTTCTGGCTTAGGCCTCGTTCGGTCATCTTGCGCCCTGGCCAATGCATGGATCACACCACAAATTCTTTGCACCGATGTGTCAGGAGGAGGAGTACTTTGATCAGCTGGTGGCTTCCTGAGAGGTGGTTCCCCACGCTTCGCTGTCTTGTATGGGTTGACTTTTTGCATTTCACTTCCGAGCCCTTTGAGAGTTGTCGAGAGGTTTGATGCAAAGTTGGCACCGGGAACTGGTCTATCCTTGTGATTCTCGGAAGGAAGTTCTGTATCAAATGATTCTGGCTGCACAAACATGACATTAGTGCGGTGTGACTTGCCAGCACCGGTCAGTGTGTCGCTCTTGAAGTCATTGTTATCGACTATAGCGAGAGCAGGCTTACCCTCCGCTAGTTCGAAGGGGCAATCAGATGAGCACTTGAGGTCATTGACCACCCAAAAATCTCGCAGCATAAGTACGTCATTGTAACTGATGCCCAGTCCATCTTTGTGCATTATGTCGACTATCCCCCTACTCTTGGTCAGTCTATGTAGCAAGACAGAGAGATTTATCTTAAATGCAGTGTGTTTTCCAGTGATGTAGCTTGTGAGGATAGATGCAATCGATCAGACGGATGGACTGTCATCAATTTCAGACTTATTTGGGCGTTTCAGCCATGTGAGCAGCTTCAGCAGGAGCTCACTGAGGTCTTCTTCTCTCTCCAATTCGTGTATATATGGGAGCCAGGAAATAGTATTTGTCCTGATGACTTGCTCTTTGAGTCGTGCCGCAACATTCATCACCAACTGATCATTGCTGACACCCAATGAAGATATTGCCACCTCGATGTATGTACCTGCTGCTGTTGTATCATATACCAGTTCACTCACATTCTTTTGAATGCGTTCATGAAATCCGATGTCTTCCCCAAATTCATTGACGAGAATTTCCTTTAAGTAGCTGGATTTTACTACTGAGTTATGTCCGTGATTTGAGATAATGCGCTTATAGTCCTGCAGCAGGCCTTGCAGTGTGCGAATTTCATGGTCTTTGAAGATGACTTGACGAATATGATGGAAGAAGAGAGCTTGGGCCTCTCAGATGTTTACACGCTGCAGATGTTGAGTGCTTTCATCTGAAAGGGGCTTGTGGTAGCTTACATATTTGCGCCAGCATGCACGATGGTAGCGGATTTCCAACCCAAATGCTGTTTGACTATCTGGGATGGATGCAATCAGAGTGTCAAGTCTCAATCTCATGACCTCATCTTCCAGACAGACAGTATGTAACTTGAAATTAGTCCAGGCATCTACTATTGATAGGAGTAAAATCTGCTTGTCACGATCACTACTCTTGTATGCCCCTTTCATGCACCACACACATAGTCTTATCGTGAAGGACACCCATACTGGAGCGGAGCCTTTTAGGTGCACTAGCCTCTGGGGAAGGGTCTTGTTGATCTGATGCTTCATCTCTTTCAAGACTTTCCTCGGATTTGTGTTTGCGTTTTTCGGCTTGAGAGAGCTTGCGCTTACTGGATAATGATGTGTAACAAGTGCTATGCATGTGGTGACCCTTTGGTCCTTTCTCCCAATCCAAATTTTCATGTATATGTTGAAACTTATCAAGTTCTTTCCATTGTAAAGACTTTTCCCGGATGGATTCCCACTTCTCAGGTGTAATGTTTTCCAAACGATCATCTGCGGTACATCGCTTACCACAGAGTAAAATGCACTTGTATTCATTTAATGTCTTGTCTGGTAACTCTTCACTCTCTCTTCTATTATCCATTATTTCGGTCACTTCACAAGTCGGCGATTTTCATCAGATGGGCATGCGATCCATCTGAAACAGTAAAAAAGTAATATTAGATATACACCGCAGGCAGAGAACAACAGTGATGATAGCAGCGCAAGTGAGGACAGTGATTCTGATAGTGGCTCATACAGTGAATCATGTAGTGACAGTGAAGTGGCAGATTAGTATGTACAATTAGTATAATACAATACAATAACAATACAATATACAATAAAATACAATACAATAACCATTCCAGTGGATTTGTAATGCCAGAATTAGTGAAAAAGGACACCTCATTCGTCCTTGTAGCTCATCTGATGCCAGAGATATTACATTTCATGTTTTTCAAGATGGCGTTGGCGGCCATTTTCAAATATTGGGCTCTAGCAGAGTTAGCCGTCATTTTTCATAGGAGCTAATTTTCCTTTAAAATGGTTCAGGTTGTTAAATCCATCGAGAGAAAAAGGTAGGAACAAACTGGTCACGGATTCCAAGCAAATGACCCTACTAAAGGCCAATTTATCGCCCTTCTCCGTTCTTCGATCTCAGTTTTCAGCCGGTAGCACAGGCCGCTCCTAGCACATACGTATAGGCTTTACCCACTGGCTTTTCCACGGTTAAGCGATCTATATATTGTGGTGTTTCACCTAAAATATAGAGTAATATGGATTGATATTGACAAATTTAGTGCAATATAGGACCCAATCCATACGCTAAGGTTGCTATATTTTGCGTTTGAAGCTTATATAAGTAGCTACGAGGAAGTTTTTCGCAATATATACAACCTGACGGCGCCCCTGTCGTTACCGCGAACTTAAGCCAAGTTAAGCGATCGTTATATTGTGCTGTTTCACTTTTAATGTAGAGTAATATGGATTTATATCAAAACTTATAATGCAACATGACTCAATCTACACATTTGCGTTGTTACTCTATATATTTGGAGCTTATATGAGGAAATATGTTGAACTTTTCGGAGGTTTTAGAATGTTTTCGATTCATACCAATCACCGTGGCATAGGAACAGTGGTTATTTAGCTGCAAGTGGTGTAGCTATTTTAGCATTAATTCACCTAGTTTATGTCTATCCGCAGCCCTTTTCACAATCAAAACACACAATTTTGTAGCAAGATATATATTTCGACGCCATATGCTTTGTATCATTGAGAATAAATGCGAGGAGCCGTATTTAGGCTGACAATTTACTTTCGTCAAAAGATGTTTCCCACACATTGCGGGCTGCATCCTAGCTCCGTCAAACGGCGATATTTGTGCTGGGGAAGGGTGGTAGCTCAGTGTTTTTTTTTTTTTTTTTTTGCGGTAGAAAAGCGAAAATTGGCCCAGTGTGATGCCCCCTTTAAGAGGAAGCTGGAGGGAAGAGGCTATAGTGCATAATTAGGTGGATGATGTAGGTGTGGGTGATGTACGAGTGAGGAATGACTATCTATATAAGCTTATCTACCGGAGTGTGTGACATCTGAGCCACTGAATTATGTATCCTTTTGTCCCAGAAACACGGCTATCCTCGGACGGTCACTGATAGGCAACCGGCGATCTTGTTAGCCATTCGTATATCATTATATACTGTGTAGTTTCTATGCTAGGCCTCCGAGTTAGAGGATTTGTTTCGATATTATTATGTTCCATCCAACAACCAACTCTACTCCTAAAATCGATTAATGAAATATTACAAACACATGTGTCAGTCCGTGGATTCGAACCCAGGACGCTCACACCGAATATCAACACCTTATGCATTACACCACGAAGGCAGTTAGACGACTTTGCTAGCCAGTTTTAGATAATTATTTATTTGTATTTTCTATACTAGGCCTTCAAGCTAAAGGATTATGTTACGTACCGTATTATTATAGTACTGTACATTTAAATTGAGTTTCACAACATAATTTACTACAAAATGTTCGTATTATCCCAGTAAGTACGATGTTGACATGGCAATTTTCCGTCGACAAAACACAAATTTAAAACCCCTTTTTCCGGTTTCAGCTGCATATTGTCCTATGTGCATGGAGACAAAAGGCAAAATTGCCTGTAACAAGTGTGGGCCCCAACCCACCCTCCAACGTTGTAAAGATTGATAGAGCCAAAACAAAGGTACGTTAAAGGTAATTTAGGTGTGTTATAAAAAAGTGTGGCGTGCTTGTTAAGTGTAGTGAACTAAATAGTAGGAGGATGCGTTTGCGCCAGTTAACTGGATTATTCTCTGTCTAGGTGAGGCATTTATAAACAGTGGGGCCAGACACATGAAACAGGCTTTCCAGTAACTCCTTATCATATGCATATGTGCCCTACCCTGTGTATTGCATATTAATACTCTTTAAGCTGGCATGAAAGCGACCCACTCCGATAATCAATTCCACAGCAGTTCTCACATTAACAAGGCTAACGGAGCGAAAGAGTTTATCGTCTTTTCTGTATTTTAGCCCGTTTGCCACCTCGCTAGCCACTCTAGGCCAACGTCCTTAATTTTTCTCCATAACGACCCAACACAGCGCCGGAAAATATCACCCATTTTATCGTTGTACAGGCAAACTGTCAGTCCAGCTGACCGGCCTCCAGCGATTGGTATCACACTCTCTGATAATTGGTTATATTTTTCAATGAGCTACTACTAACCACACGTATTACCAACCATAATAATAAAGGATGAGCCTTTGAGAACTATGTATATATGCATGTATATACTCAGGCACATATCCCATAGCTGGGGGTGGCCGACTCGAGACAGAGCTCCAACAGAAACTGCATTCATTTCAATTCTTAGGGTCCAGGACCACATGTGCGACTCCCCTCGCCCCTTTCTCTGTCTCGTCTAGTAGGTGAATTTTACAAGGGAAGGAGGATTCCTAGCCACCCGCCCCCGAAGTAGGAAAAGTAGTAAAAGAAAAGAGACTGACAGAAATGGTTAAGGTTGGGTAGCGGATGCCAAACCTCAATCTGGACAGGACCAGCCCTCACTCAATTACCAGCCATTAGAAAATCGGATTTGCCTTTATGAACTGAATTCCAATATTTGGTATTATCGATAAAAATAAACAATTATAACTGCGTCCTTTTGATACCAATAAAAATACATATATTTACGATATAGTTTTCCTGACTGTAATTCCATTTGACTGTGTATTTTGAATAACAGATAACTTGCTTCTCTATACAACTGTGAAATATAGGACAAAATATATTGTAGGTACTACTATAAAGTATAATCATTATTGATATATAATAATATAATCTGTCTCTCTCACCCTTGCATATACGTATAATCTTTCTTACAAATTTGTTTTCTATTAAAAGTAGGCCTACCCAGTTTGCTCTATACTGTATATCTAATTAATAAACTCTACCCCCTTAACCAATTCAGCATTCGAGGGCGTACTTTAAATGTTTTATTCTGGCTAACATTAAACGATTTATTGTGTTTTCGAAGGGCGCAAGCGAATCAAAGGTCTATGTCAATTAACTTTCTGACTCGCAAAATATGCCTTAGCTGAAAAAAAAATACTCTACTAACAGCTAGAATATAATAAAGAAAAGTGAATTCGAGTACTGAAATGTACAAAGTACAAAGGAGTACAAAGGAAATCAAGCAACAACAGATCTAGTGACCCCCTCTAGGCTGCTTGTCCTCCAAAACACTGAGGATCAAGTGTCCAAACAGTGGTTTAGAGTGGGTAAGGGAACATTGGAAAGGGAACTACTGCCCTGGAACTAATGTCCGTGGCAGGATTAGGAAGTTAGTAGGGGACAGATGGGTTAGTAACTGAGGGGAGGATAAAATAAAGTTATTCATTTGCAAACGCAGTCAGTCGCTGGGTTGATGCGAGATATTTGTCTAGGCGAAGTTTAAATTAATCAAGGGTGCTGCAGTCTATAACATCTCGGAGAAGCCCATTCCATAAGTTGACAACTCGATTGAAGAAGAAATTTTTAGCTTCGTGTGAGTTAAAAGATTTACCAATAATTGTGCGCCCGTTTCCCCGCGTGTAATTAGATTGGTCGATAGTGAAGTACTTACTACAGTTCATATTGTCGATGCCTTTGATGATTTTGAACACTTGAATTAAGTCGCCTCTTAATCTGCGCTGGGTTAAAGGAAATAGATTTATTTCTCTAAGACGCTCCTCGTATGGTTTGTTCTTTAGGCTAGGCATCATTTTGGTAACTCTACGTTGAACTCGTTCTAGCTTGTCTATATCTTTTTGGTAATAAGGGCACCAGGATTGAACGCAGTATTCCAGAAGAGGGCGGACTAAGGAATTGTAAAGGGTTAGGATAACGTCTTTGGATTTATGCTCAAATGACCTGCCTATAAAGCCAATTATTTTGTTTTATTATGTGTCTCTCTCTCACTCACTCACACACACATTTATCCCGTTGACGTCTGTCTATGTGCCTCTACTCTCTGCTGCCCTACCCCCCCCCCTCTCTCTCTCTCTCTGCTTTCCTCTACTGCTTTCTCTATATACCCGGTACATTTAATTACCCTTTTGGATTATAACTTATATATATGCTTTAATCATTTGCCTTATTCCCATCTACTGTCTGCTGCCCCTCGCTCTGCTTTCTTTCTGTTTGCTCTCTGCTTAATTACCATTGTGGTTTGTAAGTCATGTTTCTTATATACTCAAACAGTTGGCTTATTCCCATCTATTGTCTGCCGCCCCTCTCTCTGCTTTCCTTCTGCTTTATCTGCTATATACCCCTGTGGTTTGAGCGTATTATATTGTTTACTTATTATTCTTATATTCTGTCAGCTGGCTTATTCCTTTCTACTACCTGCCGTCCCATCTCTCTCTCTCTGCTTTACCTGCTTATTTACCCTTGTGGTTTGCGCGTATTAAAATATTTACTTTTTATTTTGTATTGTCAGTTAGCTTATTCCTATTTTACTCCCCTGCTTGTTTGCTGTGGTCTTAACTCTCTGAAGATTGTGACTAATATTTGCAGTGTATGCTGGCTATTATTAGACGATTTTATACAGTTTAAGAAGGATTTGTGGGAATTATTAGCGTGAAGACTATCTCAATTAAGCCTCTGACTTCCATATATCCTTCCTAATCTGATTAAAATATTCTAACAATAACCAGAAAACAGAAGAAATACGTGTGAGGCCTTAAAGGTTAAACTGGCACCAATTTTGGGTTTTAATTTTGTTTTCCTAGACTCTGGCGTTTCCTGTTATCGCGTCCTTGCTTCCTTCATGCCGCCAATCGTGTTTGTTAGTTGTCATCTATTTGTACTATTTGATTAATTTTATTTTATTTTAAATTGTTCTAGTTTTTGTTTTCGCATTCATTATGGTATCGTAGTTTTTGTTCAATTAATATATTCATACCTATGTCCTTTAATTGCCCTTAAAATGCTCAGCTATTTTACTACTTTTCGCTCTAATTCTACATATAATACTGTTTTAATCAACAAAGACATTCTATTCTGTCCATTAACCCAATATCTGTACTGATCCTTTATATCCATTACGCATACCCCTTTCATATTATGTGTCGCTATCATAATATATTAATTTGTTGTAGGCCCCATTATTGTTACATGTGATAATTAGCTATATAACTCTCCTAGGCTTACTGGTGCATCCATAACCCATATTTAGGATCTACAAATTTATTAACCCCTTCAGCACGATGACGTAATTTTCTTCATATTCTGGTTACCATTAGACGACATACTTCAGCTTCTAATCTACTTCTATCACTCAAAGGTGTAACTACGATCTCAATAAACCCTCTGAATAACACAAGTCCTTTTTATACTGCATACAATCTTCTATTTTTAGCTAGAATCGAACGTAAAAAGGTGTCGTCGAGCTGAAGGGGTTAATACTACATTTATAATTGGTCGTAATCAGTTAACCCATTCATTACCGGTGACGTCCTTTTAATTATATTCGGACAATTACTAGACAATTATATTCAGATCAGGAAAGACGTCTACCAATGAAAGGGTTACACACTGTCTCCATTAATCGTTTTAGTTACCATGTGTCTTCCCTAAGCTTCATAAAATCGTCTAAATGTAGCTGAAAACCAATATAAAATACCTGTCCGGTACTGAATGGGTTAACTAAATGGACCACAAACAGGCTGGTGGCTATTATGTGGGACTGTTAAGGGGGAATCGTGATTACTTTGGCGATTTTAAGACCTTTCACCCCATTTTTGTTGTCAATATTTAAACCTTTCGTGCCATTTACGTGTTTATCTCTTCCTGGCGAGCTATACGCGAGCCTGTAATTTCAGGAGGAACCGGACATTTACCGACAAATTTACACATTTATTTCGAAGAGGGCTCTTGGGGGTGTTTTGTTTTTAAGCTTGATGGAGGTATAGCGAGAAAATTAGAAACAAATAAATATATCAATAGATAAATAGATCCACCAATAAACACTACCCCCATCATTGAAGCAGTGCCTTCTTTATTAGGCAGTGATGTTAGCCGTTTGTAGTAAGGACAGTTTACGTGGCTAATAGTTTGACATGTATATTATTCGTTGCATGGTTGTGTGTGTGTGTTTACATGAGCATGGGTCAAATTAACCCCTTCTGTACCGGCGACGTCTTTTATAATTTATTGTAGCTGTATTTAGACGATTTTGTGCAGTTTAAGAAGGATCTGTGGTAGTAAAAAGGGTTAAATGAGATATAGTTTGAAAATCCAACCATCCCCTTTTAAGGATGTGGTTGGTATGCCTCATATGGAGTTCGTTATTCTATACTAACGTTAATTGCAATAAGTTGTGTCTTATTTTATTCCTTGATTATTGTTGTATTCTTTATACCGGTATGCTGATATACCATAGTTTATTGATAATCTTGTATATATTATTTGTTATCAGTTTGTGTTCATATAGTCTAGTTGCCATCCCTATACTTCCTATAGTGAACCCTGCAATGTTTACTACTATGCACTTTTTTCACATAAATGTGTTCTTTGTGGTTAGAAGACCCAAATTAGCTTGGTTGCTACTTTTGCAACGTTGAGCAGTTCGCAGAATTCAAGATGGCGGCCGCCGCCATCTTGAATCTTCAACTTTTTTGCTCGATGACATAATGAGTCGTGTAATACCACTTTTTAGGGGTTTTAGAGGGCAGGGAGTCCATTTCTGGAATTACATTTTGTATATGGGGTCAAAGTTAAGGTCAAATCAAAGGTCAAAGGTAAAATTTGATCATAAATCAGAAAAAATCTACTTCCTTGACGAGTATAATTATGTTCTTTATATTTTCGTTCTTTAGTGGTTTACATCTCTCTTAGTAATTTCAGAGTACGGTGTGTCGGCGTGATCAGCATTAGTTCTGTGGTATCCCAGGCCGTCACAATCGTCATGGCTGCTGGAGAGGGAAAGTGCCTCTTCAGTCCGTGTAATGACAAGGGAACGTTACAGACATTCAAGACCGTGGCCATGCAGAAGATTGTTGCTACAAGCAAAGTAAAAAGTGATGAACTATACACAACTCTGTCAGGAAGTGATATTCTAGCTCACAAATCATGTTACTGTAGCTATGTATCGAAGAGTAGAAATAATATAAGAAAGAGAAAGGCGACATGGAATGATATTGGTATTTCCAAAATATTATTGAAATCCTAATGTAGTGACTTTGTTTCTTGTGTTGGGAAGAGTGTAAGCCAAAAGACAGTAACAACCTACACAGGTCGGTGCAGGTCAAACAATGTACAACTGTAGATAGGGGTGGTCATATCACATTCCAACAACAATTGGAAAACCTCAGTGATGAGAGACAGGACCAGTAGGCTAATGAGGTAACGTCAAGACTCAGTGGGTGCATACACTGAAACTGTTGTCACACACAGCCAATTGCTCGGCGTTTGTTGGAATGCCCTTCATATCTCCAGTACCCTTCCCATGCTTGATGTAAGTCTGCTCGCCGAACTGATCTGCTGGCACTGCAGTCCCACCATCAGTGTCGACAGATGTGCATCCCTGCCAGTAGGTCCACCTTAACACGCTGGGGAAGGTGGTCCATCTGTCGTACATACCAGCTCAGATAGCGGGCATAATTGTGGTGACTTGCGGTGAACAAATATGACTGCATCGCCTTGAGACAGTGATGTTGGAGGAGGAAGTCACCGTTTCGCTCTCTATGCAGGAACATGAGCGTCAGCAGTGTAGACTTAATGAGGTAGTCTACCCATAGCCTCCCGGTTGGGTGCTTACTGGCTGTCTCCAAGTAGTCGCTCAGCATCTTGTATGTCTTGGTGCCACTCGATTAGAAACTCTGCAGCAACACAGCGATGATGAAACGGTATGCCCATAGAGCATTGGTTCAGGCCTTCCTGTTGATGATGCTGGTTATGCCACCAAACGCTGCACTCATGAGAATTTCCACGCCTTTCTTAGTTCCCTAGACAGCCCAGGAAACTCATGAGAGTGTGCATCATGCCTGGGTGAGGTATGAGGTTGGTCCAGCACTGTGGGTTGTTCCATTGGACTAGGCATGCAGTCTGATGCAGTTGGAGGTCCACTGTGAGGTGGGTGTACTGCATCCCGAAAGTATTTAGAGTCCTTTCGAAGCACACCAGTGTAGTTAGGACGGTGTTGGGGTGAGCAGGCGGCGAGTCTATCATTGGTCTGAACACCACCAGTGACTTGGGCTTCTGGGTAGAGCCTGCCACCAGTCGGTCTTGCTGAGCATTGAAGCCCGCCCACTCAACCGGCTTGTCGTCCTCGTGGACTTGTGACAGCCTGCTGCGTCTCGCTGTTGACTGAACTTAACTGCAGCAGACAGTAGCTTGCCGAAAACAGAGGTGGGTTCAGCTTAGAAGGCCCAGTGTAGTGCTCTAACTGTAAAGCCTGATGGGTGAGTTGCAGATAGGATGCCTTGGTGTTTCTTGAGTCGAGGGATCTTGAGCTGCATCACATCAAATGTTTCCTGTGTTGATGATGCGGCAGGATGATGGGTGAACTCCATGACCATAGCGTGGGTGTTTTTCGCCCCATTGGGGTTTGCGATGTTAAAATCATATTTATCAGCCCAGCTGAAGATTGGGACGATCTCGGTGCTCAAGCCGAGTTTCTTGTGGTAATCTGACTGCTTGTCCAACACGAACTTGGCCACTGACTTCAGTAAGCGTAGCACTTCTTCATAGGTGCTTGTGACACCATGCTCGTTGGTCTACTTTATGTCTGCACTGCCAATGTGCTGCTGGATGCACTGGGCCAAGGTCAGTGACGGCTTGGTGATGGCTCCCTCTTATACGAGGCCAGAGACTAGTTTAAGAAGAGTCGCACTGGTGCTCTAAATCACCTTTTGATTAGTATAGGCACAGAGGTTATAGTCCCCAGGCCTAGGTGTTGCCATGACCTCACTCCGGATTTTCCTCACCAGCTTCTCCAGCTCGTCGTCGTTGCGCATGCTCTTCCTTATCTTGACAATTTTAATGAACTGCCGAGGCTGATTTTAAATCCAACTACACTGTCGCAGCCCTCGATGTGGAGCATGAGAAGCTCATCGCCGAAGTAGGCTATGATGGTGGACACGAACTGTCTTCTTGACACAGTGCCTGAGGCAGCGAAGTATATGGAGTACAGCTCCAATGTCGTCAAGACAACGGACCTCAGTGCCTCCTTCACAGGCGCCATAATGAAGGCGCGGTTCAGAGGAACAAAACGGAACCTGTTGTAACAGGGGACATGGTACTGTGCATCAGCAGCATGCAGATCAATGACCCCATTGAGTCTTGACGTTATCTTGTTAGCCCACTGGTCCTGTCTCTCATCACTGAGGTTTTCCAATTGTCGTTGGAACGTCATATCACCATCCCTATCTACAGTTGTACATTGTTTGACCTGCACCCACTTGTGTGGGTGGTTACTGTGTTTTGGCTTAAACTCTTTCCCACACAAGAGACAGTCTTGCTTGAAACAAAGTCACTACCGGTACATTAGGATTTCAAAAGCATTTTGGAAATACCAACATCAGTCTTTGTCGCCTTTCTCTTTCTTATATTATTTCTACTCTTCGATACATAGCTACAGTAACATGATTTGTGAGCTAGAATATCACTTCCTGACAGAGTTGTGTATAGTTCATCACTTTTTACTTTGCTTGTAGCAACAATCTTCTGCATGGCCACGGTCTAGAATGTCTGTAACGTTCCCTTGGCATTACACGGACTGAAGAGGCACTTTACCTCTCCAGCAACCATGACGATTGTGACGGCCTGGTGTACCACAGAACTAATGCTGATCACGCCGACTCACCGTACTCTGAAATTACTAAGAGAGATGTAAACCACTAAAGAACGAAAATATAAAGAACATATACTCGTCAAGGAAGTTTATTTTTTCTGATTTATGATCAAATTTTACCTTTGACCTTTGATTTGACCTTAACTTTGACCCCATATACAAAATGTAATTCCAGAAATGGACTCCCTGCCCTCTAAAACCCCTACAAAGTGGTATTACACAACTCCTTATGTCACTGAGCAAAAAAGTTGAAGATTCAAGATGGCAGCGGCCGCCATCTTGAATTATGGGAATGCTCAACGTTGATACTCAACCGGGCTCGAACCACTGTCAGTCAGGATGATTGTCCATACTTTTAACCCACGGCGTAATAAAGGCTACTTAACCTTTTCCTATTTATATGAAAAAGAAGGGAAATCCTACTTGTAGAAAGTAATTCAATTGATATAAAAGTCGTAGGATCCATATACAACCCCTTGACGGAGTTGGTTAAAGCATGAACAATTGTCCTGACATAAACATATGTAGTAGCTTACGTGTATTTGAGGGATTTACTTCATTTATTATAGAATAGTTCATAATATAATTATGAATACATAATTAATGAAGAAAAATATAAAAATCTATTTTGTATAAATCCTTAATATGGTTGCATTGAGAAATATTTATTTTCCAATTATTTTTTAACATACTTATTGCAAAGGTCACGATCAACATTTGGAAATACGGTATTGTTAATTATGATTTACTTATCTACACTTTAATGAACTGGAAATAAGTAATGTATTAAACACACGCCTTTTTTAAATGCTTTTATCCTAGCTTAATTCTCTGCATATAACTATTACATTTTCTGAAGACCAAGTAATCCGAAATAGTTTTTAGCTAATGTATATGATAACTCTTTCAATCGATGCAACTGCCCAATCTAGCTACAACTTTTGCAACACCCTTAACCCTTATATACATACAGTATATTGTGTGTATGTGTGTCCATGCATTTCATTACCGGTATATAACTTTTCTTCCTAGAAGGGCGATCCTACATTAATCTCTCCATCTATCTCTGCTCCCCCTTACCTTTCTCTCCGGGGGGTGAACATCCACTAACCCTTATTCTGGATACCATGATTGTCAACGCTTTAGCTGGTGTTGGCTGGTGTGTGACTACGGGTACGATTTGTTGTGTTCATGATAAAATTACACCTACAATGCTCTTCCTCCTTGTGTAGTACGATTTGTTGTTTCTGTGGTAAAATTACAAATACAATTTTTTTCTTCCATGTGTGTGTGGTATCTGACCCTATATATCTATCTACCTCCTGATCTCCTCCTAGATAGCCAGGTCTTCCAACTTATCCATACCTGTCTAGTACATGCCCGACTGCCTTACCTGTCACCCTACCTGCGTCACGTGCCTGTTTGCCATACCGTCTGGTTATCGCCCGGCATTCCTTTCCGTCTGGGTGCATGTGTTGTGTCTCTTCATCTTGGGTATATCTGCTGGACTTTCCATACCAAGACCCTCTACCCCATCTGGTTCATCTACTTGGTTTTCCCTATTAGGGAAGCTATTTTGTTCTTCCTTGGGTATTGTGTTTTTGATAAAACAAAGTTCTGAGTTAATGAATTTTGCAAAGAACTTTGATGTATATCATCGTAAATTAGTTACATAGATTAACAGATCATTAAAAAGCGCTAAAAGTGAGAATATTTACCGAAACTTGAAAGTTAAAAGCATCCTAAAGTTATAGTTATGTGCATTACTATCGTGTGCATATGTTATAGTCTCTACACTTGGCACACCAATATTTGCATTTTACTAGGTTCGATATGATATCAGGTTAGGTAATTATATACTCATTATAGGCAATCCATTACCTAAAGGCCAAGATCACCATAGTGCCTCAACCCTTCACTACCATTACGTAATTTTCATCATAGTCTGGTTACCATTAGACGATTTTCTTCAGTTTATGATTCACCTCTAGGACTTAAAAGGGTAAGTGATCAATAGACCCTCTGAACAACGTAGGTCCTTCTTAACCTGCATAAACACATCTGATACTAGCCAGCATTATAAGTAAAAATGCGTCAGGGTGCTGAAGGGGTTAACCCTTTGAGTACCAGCAAAGTGTTATATTTTATTCTAGCTAGATTTAGATGATATTATGCAGCTTATGAAGGATCTGTGGTACGGTAGTTGAAAGGGTTAATTGAGATAGATTGAAGTCTTATTTTTGCTAAAAGTCCTTTCTAAGCTGAATACAATGGTCTAATTGTTACTAGAATATGTTGAAAAGGACGTCCCTGGTACTGAAGGGGTTAAAGTCTGGATTGCTCCTGTCCTGTTATTTCTTCCACAACTCTTGCAGAAGTTAGTGAACGAGAACGTCTCTCTGTAGGCTCCTTAGTTGGTTGACAGTAACTTGAAATGTTTAACCCCTTGAGGATCATGACGCATTTTGACAGATTATTCCGACTATCATTAGACGATTTTATACAGCTTAGGAAGGATCTGTGAGAGTTAAAAAGGTAAAGACTATCTCAATTCAACCCCTGACTTCCAAATACCGTTCTTAATCTGAATCAAATCGTCTCCTAATAGCCAGAAAATATGAAATAAGTGGTTCTTAGATCCTCAAGGGGTAAACAAGTGCTCTTCATTATCATAATATCTACATAACAATTCATAGTTTCTAATCATCTTACCAAAAACTTTAGGCCAGCCTATTTTAGCGCGTTTACTGCAGTAGTCGTTTACTACTTTAGTTTTGATCATTTAATGGTGACCTCTATCAAGCTTTCATCTGCTTGTACAATAGTTAGATTCATCCCATTACCACCATGACGCCTTTTTACCTTTGATTCTGGCTAAACTTAAATGATTGTCTGCAGCTTAAGAAGGACCTGCGTTATTAAGAGGATTTATAGAGATCGTATTTACCCATTTGAGTCGTAGAGGTAGAATATAAAATAAAGAAAATTGTCTAATGGTAACCAGAATATGATGAAATTGACGTGTTGTTGGTGAATGGGTTAGTATGTCCAATGGTAAAATGTACCTTTAACTTTAATTCACTCTGACATTGAATGTATTGATCAATATAACTACTATACCCTGTTCCAAATCCGTAGACCAGAAATCATAAACCCTAACCTCTGTAACTCAAAATGGGCTACAACAAATGAACTGTAAATTTCGACACCTATGCCCTGGCGAACCCTTCCCAAATGGTAGCAATATTAACCGGATTACTTTAGTCCTTTGTGAGTTATAGAGGTTAATGTTTTGGGCTATATATTTGGAACAGGGTATAGTTCTGTGATTTTGAACTTAATCCGTGTACTAATTGGACCCCCCTCCCTCCCCCCGTACACATTGGCTATATCTCCCTATACACTTGATCCGTGTACTAATTGGACCCTCCGTACACATTGGCTATATCTCCCTATATACTGGATCCGTGTACTAATTGGACCCTCCGCACACATTGGCTATATCTCCCTATACACTTGATCCGTGTACCAATTGGACCCTCCGCACACATTGGCTATATCTCCCTATACACTTGATCCGTGTACCAATTGGACCCTCCGTACACATTGGCTATCTCCCTATACACTTGATCCGTGTACCAATTGGACCCTCCGTACACATTGGCTATATCTCCCTATACACTTGATCCGTGTACCAATTGGACCCTCCGCACACATTGGCTATATCTCCCTATACACTTGATCCGTGTACTAATTGGACCCTCCGTACACATTGGCTAGATCTGATAGATCACCCTATATACTTATGGCCCCTGTATGTATGTATGTATAATGACGGGCTGGTAAACAATCACTGTAAACAGTAAATGACACCATTGGAGCTGACTGGAGTACATGACCCTATAACAAACAGAACGGACAACTGACTGCATGGTGTCCTATGAATATAATAGTACACTCTGTGTGTATGTGTATGTATGTATATACGCAGACATATACCTCATAGCTGGGGGTGGCCGATTCGAGACAAAGACCGAACAAAACAAAAAAGAACATTTAAAGTTCCAATTCTTAGTGTTCGAGACCACTGCCGCGTTTCCTCGCCCCTTACTCTGTCTCGTCTAGTAGATGCATTTTAGAAGTGGATGAGGATTCCTAGACCTCCCGCCCACAAAGTTGGAAAATTAATACAAGAACAGAGACAGACAGAAATGGCTAAGGTTGGGTAGAGGATGCGAAATCTGACTGTGGACAGGACCATATATGTACAGTATATATTGTATATATACATATATATATAATACATACTATAATAGGTATTTTCCGACCATCAGACTCACTATGTCGGCATTAACCCTTTCAGTATACGATAACGGCATGAATTCTGTTGTCATTAAACAATTTTATAACTTTTCAGAGCTATAGTATTTATCAAAGTTTTACTAATTTGATTCCTGAAGATCTTCCTAACTTGGAACAAAGCTCCTCATGATATACCAAAAAATAAATGTGAACTTGCATCATAGGGCCTACTCAAGCAGTTACGACAGTTAGTGCTTGAGTACCTTTAACTATTTTAGCATGACTATCTTATTTCTTATTTTTGTTTTAGTTAAGATTAAGCGACTTTAACGAGTAAAACCTGTGATAGTCAAAACGTTAAGGGGGGGAAGGGCTTGTTTTTTGGTTGATTCGTTTTTCATTAATTTAATATTATTTTAGTTTCTTCCCTAGACCTCCATCAAAAAAGCATCCCCAAGATTCCCCTTCAAGATATATTTGTACATTTTGCAGTAGAAAGAAAATCCCTGCTGAAGGCCGATCCCTCCTAAAATACAGGCTCGCTATCGTTGACCAGGAAAAAACACCTAAATGACACAAGGTCTTAATATTGATAACACAAGCTGGCGATAGGTCTTAGAATCGCCAAACTAATGAGTCGAACGTCTTAAAATCGGAAAATTAATGGGGCTAAGCATGCGGGAGAAGGGGATCCACAACACCCCCTCCCCCTCTTAATAGATAGGGGTTACCCCTATGTTTATTAGTGGTTCCTTCCATACGGCATACAATTGTCTCGTGTTAACCATATTCTACCATCGTTCCTTTCAATCATATGACTCAAATTATTCCTTTGCTACCCATAGATGATTTTTGTTCAACTTAAATAGCACCTGTCTGAGTTAAGCCCCAGTCATATTACCCGATGTTAATGCTGATATATGCCAATCAGGGTATTTGTGTGTGTTCATGTGGGACCTGCGGCATATCGGCACTGAGGTCTAAGGCACCCGCTGTAAGCCGGTTTTGATCGGGACGTTGGCCGGCAAAATCAAGGAAGCTTGAATTGGCCGGTCAACTTTCCGATCATCCGGCGGACATGCCTTGGTCAAACCTTCGGCAGCCGTGGAAATACCACAGGCAGCTGCTGGCGTTACGGAGGCAGCCACATGTATTATGCAAACATCCACTGGCCTACGTTGGTGTCTTAATCACTCGCAATGTACCAGCGGTTCAGGTCACAACATGCCACAGGTGATGCTGCGGTTGCCGGCGCCAAGCGGCGGTGTATGTCGTAGGTGGTCTTTGTCTGACCCGAAGGATTAAGCACGTTGACAGTTACATTCCTAAGTTTGGATGCCGGTGCCACTGTTTTGTCCTCAGACGTGGTGGCGGCATACAGAGGTTTGGTAGCGTCGTCTGGCGGTTTACCCGGCGGCCCAATCAGCGAACAATAAGTCGCGTGCGTCCCCAACTGCTGCTTCTCGACGGGCCCCATAAATACCCCCTACCGGCCCACGCTGCCTCCGTCTTCATTTCGCCTTTCACCTGCGCACATCTACCTCAAAGCTCACCACTATGAATCACTGCCACAACAATTCGAAGGGCCTGTCCAAGCCCAGGTGCCCAAGGTAATCACACCAGTAGAAGAGGCGTGTGTGGTTGTGATATTGGTTGGATTGTGAGGGGCATCTCCGACCAGCCCCTATTTATGTACGCTCCCCCAGCAGGCGAATCTCTGCGTCCTTCGCCGGTTGTACCTACACCGTACTGCAGACGCGTCCCCGGTTTCACCTCGGACACCCGTAGGTGATCGCCTATCACCTCGCAGGTGCGGTGTCGACATGCAGCACAGGTACATTTGTGGTGCATGGCGGACCTGCCTGTGGGTTTATCTGCGGTACCCGCATGCAGCTGCTGGTATGTCGGTGTATATTGTGTTCCCTCGTGTATTGGAATTTATCTTATTTGTCTTGCACCATAGCATGCCGCTGGGCATGGTGCCGCGACCGCAGGTTGATCGCAGGTGTATTCGCCGGTTTGTATGCGGCAGCCCTAACTGCAACACTGGTATAAATTTTTTGGGATAATCCTTTCGTACCATTTACTGTAGGTGTTGATTATTTTATGGCGAGCAGTAGCGAGCCTGAAATTTAGGAGGAACCGGCCGGGACATTTATGTACCGACAAATGTACACATTTATCTCGAAGGGGTGTCTTGTTTTATTGTACTTATTCATATTGCAGTTCATATTGCAAGCCATGATGGTCATTCACTTTTCGGTATCGCTAGGTAAACATTCATATACACTCTCTTACATACACACATACAATTATCTCTCTTTCTCTCTCTTACCAAGGGAAGTGGTTGATAGTAATTCAATTGATACGTTTAAGAAGAGACTGGACGATCATCTGATTGAGATTGGATTAATATGAATTAATCAGTAGGTTTGTAAGTGTAAATCCCTTTCAGACTAATTTATGTCTACTCTATTAAAAAAAAATCCTTGTGGGCATTTCTTGACCTAGAAGATTACAATTCATCCTATGTTCCAGTACGGTTTTTTAGCCAGAGGGAGTTGATGGTTGGGAGAGAGCCTTATACTTTGCTGTCCTATGTTTCTGCTATAAACTATTCCTCTCTAGTAGTAATAAGGCCGCACCAACTGGTAGGGACTGCAAGGCCCATGTAGTCTGAATATCTGTGTAACTCTCTCTGCATCCACTGTATGGGGTGATAAATAAAGCTCATTAAGTCGAAGTCTCTCAAGGCGTTAACATAAATGTACATCAATATTTGTAAAACCCTTTGAAGCCTCCAAACCTGTAAAGGAACCTCCAAGATACAAATATCAAGTAAGGTATTAATAATAAGTTTCAATTCAACGCGAGACAGCTTTGAAAGTACATGTATCACCATTAATGACCGTAAATGTATGCGTAATTTAATGTATATATTTACTTAGTTACTTGTCTATGTATGTATATATTCATTAGCGTATTATTCATGTACTTATATATGCATACAGTTCTTTGTTTACTTACTTATGTACTTACATACTGTATATACTCATCAAATCATAATTTTTGTTTGAGCCTATGAATCGTGCAACACACAAACCCGGGAAGGTGTAGATATGGTTGAGTCTTTTCACATGCTATGTCTGTGTTCACCTAACCCTTTCAAGATCCAATACGCATTTCTTTTGTTTTCCGGCTGTTATTAGACTTTTTTATTCATATTAGGAAAGGTATATGTAAGTCAGAGGGGTAATTGACATAGTCTTTACCCATATAATTCCTACATATTCTTATTAAATTGTATAAAATCGTTTAATGATAGCCAGAATAAACTGTTAAAATGCGTTATAATCAACAAAGGGCTAATAGTAATTAGGAACCAGGAGTCGGTGGACATTGTTGACGTCCCACGTGTGTCAATAGTCTGTTGTAAAGCTTACCTAACGCTGGTAAATTATTCAAAGGAGGAAGAGCTGGCGCGTAATAAAAATAAATCTATTTCCCTACGGATTTTTGTTTTACCGGTTAATTCAGTATTCTTAATTACTGTGCAAGTGTATGTATACGTATAGCAAAAGCATGCGTGTGGCACCGATGAAAAGGTAAATTATATATTCACTAGTAAACTTGATAATCATGTTTAATTGTCGTTAGTTTACTCTGTCTGCATTTGGCCCTCAAACTACATGTCCAATTCGTGTTCCCTCGCCCCTCTGCCTCCTGTTCTGTTAACACCACCACTGTTCAGCTTTCTCTAGGCAGGTTCTCGCTTCCTCTCTTATTCCGTTTCTTGCTCTCACATCACACCAATTATCTCTCCCTCTCCCCTTCCGTGTCTCACATATGTGTCTCACTTCCCCTTTCCTTCACCCCTAACACCTTACCTCTTGTTATCCCTTATTCCATTTCGTACACGCACCCAATCTCCCTCTCTCTCTCCCTGTCTATCTCTCTCTCTCTCTCTATCTCTCTTTTTCTTCCTTTAGCACGCTAATTTAATATATTTATGAATCTATCAAAATCCATCTTTTAATATTTAAACTTTTCTTTATTTCCTTGTGTATTGTCCTATTTTCTATCTTCTAAATGGTCTTCCATTCCGTATAGGCTAGTTTAATTACTCATTCTATTAATAATACTTTGATTTTATTACTACTTAAATCGTACTATTTATTGTGTCCACCATTCTATGTCTTGTTTATTTCAATTTCCTTTATTACCAATGTTAGCTCCTTTTTCTACCGGTGATGACGTATTATTTGTTTTTATTTTAGCTACATTTAGACGATTTTATGGAGCTCATGAAGGATATGTGGTTGCAGAAAAGATTGAGATAGTCTGTAGCCTTTAAATGGATAAACGTCCTTCCCAATCTGAACAAAATCATCTAATAGTTGCCGAATATAAGGAAATAGACGTCACCGGTACAGAAGGGATTAAAAGGTTTGATTACTCGCACTACAAAGTTACATTCCAAGGACTCATGTATACCGTGGCAATCATCTGTTCTTTCTGTGGTGCTTCCCCCTTGGACAAATCTGCCTCTTGTTCCTCTTTTCTGAGTCTTGTCATCAGCTTAACCCCTTATGTATGATGCTGACGTTTGTGTTATATTCTGGCTAACGTTAAGTGATTTAAATTAGGATAGGACAAACCTGTAAGAATATAATTCTACTCCAGCAGGCATTCTTAATGAAGTGCATGCAGTGGTCTGATAACAGCTAGGATAGGATAGCGTCATTGTACTGAGAGGGTTAAAGCTCCCCCCCCCCCCCCCCCCCCCGACCACCACCACCACCACTACCACACACACACACACACACACACACACACACACACACACACACAGTTCATTGCAAATGGACACAGCCGCAAGGAACACTTTGGTGGTGGTCCTCTTGGTAGGCAGAGGTCCTAAGATAAGACTGGGGGGGGGGGGCGGTAGATGGAAAGATAATATGATATGCAGATCAAGATTAGTAGGTACAGGGATGTAAATAGCCGACCATACAACAAGAGACGGACATAAATCGGTAACAAGCACCTAATGACCTTGTATAGTGTATCCTAAGAGTGATGTTGGGAGTTAACAAGGGAGATAAGGCGAACAACAGAGCCGCGAGTAATGTCACCACCACTTATGGAGCCTCCTCGCTGGTAACTAAGGACCAATCATCCCCCATGTCTATGTCTGGCCAGGATCAGTCACTGTCACCCTATCAACCCTATTATCTTACCACCATCTCTCAAGACGGGCCTAGCGAGAGTCCATATACTTGTACTTCACCCGCTCTGCCAAACTTGACAATAAAACACTGCCCGCCACGATCAGAGAAAAGTTTGGTCATTCACATGCCTTCCTCGAGCTGCCTTAAGGTTACTTTGAGTTAAGCAACCCGCAACAAGTACACTAAACCTTGCAATATTGAAGATACTCCGGGCCCTAACCCGTTCTGACCTCCGGGAGTAATATGCTGGGTATAAATTAATGCGGGTGGTACTGTATCCCTCGCCTCTTGTCTGCACCAGGGTAGACTGACCCCATCTCCAGCTGAAAAAAAAAAACAATACTAGACCTTAGCGTTGGGGGCCGGAGAACCTATTACCCCAGCATATCGGCCCCCTGGAAATGGTAATATCGGGGTGCTTTATCAGTGAGGATCTCCACCATTGTCACCACAGCTTGGTCACCACCACGACAGGTCAAAAAGGGCATTTATTCGCATCATACGTTTCCTTTTATCCAGCGATATCGTAAGTTCTGAGTCATTAACCCATTCAGTAACGATAACATTCATTTAATTATATTCTGACAACTATTAGACGATTGTATTCAGCTTATAAAGGACGTCTGCCCATTAAAAGGCTACAGACTCTCTCAATTAATCCTTTTAGCTACCAATATCCTTCCTAAGCTTAATAAAATCTCTAAATGTAGCTGAAATCAAATAACAAAAGATGTCGCCGGTGCAGAAAGGGTTAAATTAATCTCTTCTACAAAAGCACCTAATTTTCAAGTTCAATTTCCGTTATGTTTGCTAGGTTTGTTTATACGTACGTCATTTAACATTAATCTAAATTAATTGGTTTTGGTTGCAACATATCGTCTAAAGTAGCAACGACATTTTTTGTTTCAAAGACAGGTTTTATGCAAGAGGCATTGCTTAACTATTGTACAAACCTGCACAGCAATAATTACAATAATATATTATGATCTGCACTCCCCGATTCCCTAACCAGATCTACTGTTTGTTTTCATAAGACATCCTAGCCAGTCACTGGAAAATTGCTCAATTATTTTTTTTACATTTTGCCACACCTTGTGCAACAATGACTTTCCTTCGTGAGTCAGACTTATCTCCGTCTATACAGTATGCTCGTAACATAGCACGGCCTTGTAGGCGGTTAAAAATTAACCTATGTAAAATTCAATATTCCCTATTTAACAGTTCTATTCTGATTATGCGCCCGTTCCTCTTCGTTCTAATAATTTACCAGCGTTAGATACGCTTTACAACAGAATATTACCCCACGTGAGACGTCAAAGATGTATACAGCCTCCTGGTTCCTAATTACTGTCAGGTGAACACAGACATAGAGAATGACAAGACTTCTCAGAAGTATCTCACCTGCCTTTGTTTGTGTGTTGTAAGAGTCTTATGCTCAACTGATTAATGTCTTATGATTTGATTAGCAAATATATACACATACGTAAATATTTAATCAAACAACTGCATACATAAATTATATAAGTGAATAAGTAAGTGAATACATAAATAAATACGGTAATAAACACATAGACAAGTAACTTAGTAAATATATACAGTAATTAACACATACAGTTGAGGTCATTAATGTTGATATATATATACTGTCAAAGCTGTCTCGGGTTGAATTATAACTTCATATTTATTCCTTACTTGATATTTGTATTTAGGAGGGTCCCTTACATGTTTGGAGTCTTCCAATGGTTCCAGAAGTATTGGTTCCGACTGTACATTAATATTTACGCTGAGAGACTTGACTTTAATGACCTTTATTTACCGCTCCCAAAGTGGATGCGTGCAGAGAGAGAGAGAGAGAGAGAGAGAGGGGTATTTGATTCATAAATAATACAGAATCAATACATTACAGCCGCACACTTCCTGTAAGAGTAAGGAGTGTTGGGTATTAAGGAGGAGGTAGTTGTTTTTTGCTGAACACCTTTTTACCTCATGTTTAGCCCATTAGTTTTGAGATTTTAAGATGTTCGTTAAATTACTTTGGCGATTATATGACCTTTTGTACCATTTAGAGGTTAATTTATGATAGGAATGGAAATAAATAGATATACTGTATGATTTGAACGATTTTCGAATCAGTAATCGGAATTCTGATACATTGTGACTTAGTGTGCGTCGCCACGTAAGCTACCGTGACCTGGCGTGTAGAAATACTTCTAAGATCTCCGGCCGTAGCCATAAGCTCGACCCAAGGGAGCTAACGTTTATGGATTGTGAGTGTACCCTGCGCATAATCAAAGCTGGAACAGCAAGTAGAGTGCCCGCTTGCTAGTCAGTGAATATACCCGCTATAGATAGATAATATATCACTGAATCAAATTCCCTGAAGTCTGGGGCTTACTCGAGAAGTGAACTATACATACGTATTGAATATATATAAGCCTAGCTGAACACGTGGAAGGTCTACTCCCTGCATCACACACACCCATACACAAGAAGGTACGGATGAGGGTAGTGTGTGTTCCCATGTCACACACCGTCCCACTCACCTGTCACCCGTGTCTCACCTGTGCCTCCCGTGTTAGGACAACAACACGCACAAAAACACACACGGGGTTTTACGCTCTCAAAATTGTGGTATAGGTCGTGTTTTTTTAAGACCATCTACTTATTACCTTTTTTCTATCCGTCTTGAGTTTTACTTCTTTAGATTGTAATGTTTTCATTATTGCCACAATGTATTTTGTTTATTTAGTTTTTATCTTATCTTTCTCGATAAAAAACGTCATATAAAATTAACCAAAGGACTTTATCCTGCAATGCATTATACATGGCCTTGGGGTGCTGGTGATACTTATTTCTTTCTTATATATTTGTGAGTTGAATTTCCCTAGTTCATGAATATTTATCAGTGCCCACAATTCTATTATACAGAGTAGCTTGCCCTAAATACAAATTTGCTCTGTGTATCAAATCAAATTGTTGTTTTGCTTTAGATGCTTAAAGTAAAATATAGTGTAAGTTAATTTAAGTATGTAAATTGTATGCATTTCCATGACAAGATCAACAAGAAATGGTAGTCATGAATTATACATGTAGAGAATGGGCAATATCTTCCAAGGTGGTCGATCAGAGTACGGTACCAGATATATGTTATGCTAGTATTATGTCAAACATCGTATTTTAGCAAAAAACGATTGTATGATTGTATTATAAAGTAGTTATTATGTTGTGTGTTGCCCAATATAACCCGGATGTGATGAATACAAAGTGTTAGAGTAACCGAATACATTGGGTATTGTTAAATGCAATGAACTGGAATTCCCTCTCTCTGGTGTTTGTTTTGATAGGCATATATTGCATGGGCTTTCCATTTAATTAACTGCTCAAACTAATTGTATTACATCCCAGACCTACCTTATGTTAAACACCGTTTGGGCACGAGCAGATTATGTCACTTCTGCCAATAAAGCGCTTCTCCTTAATAAAGGGTGTAGCTGCCCATTCTGTCTCCTTGGAGTTTACATTAACACAATCTTCCACTCCTTCATTTCTAGCCGCTTCATCCAATAAAAATCCCTTAATAAATGGAAGGCTGTGGGTGTTTACCTTCATTAAGCTGTGGGTCTTTGTGTGCTTCCTCAAGTTTACTGCAATATTACTAGTCAGGAAGGAAGAGCCCAGAGTCGGTGTCACATGAGATCTTTTAGTAAATTTGTACGGGCAATTGTAGTCTGGTAGCTTAAAAATTAAAGTTCTGTAGGAATTAAACTACCCAACTTGATCTACCTTCGATCTAGTTTCCGATTCCAATGCGAAAGAGCCTCAAAATAATAAGAGAATCATTGCCGTAACAGCAGCATAGGGATTATACGTATGGCCGGTGAGCCCGTATTTGCATATATATTTAAACTGATCCGGACCCCCTGGCCCGGCCAACACCGGTAGACCGGCACCGTGTTTGGTAGACCGGACGTGTGTGAGGGCCTTGGTCAATATGGGATTGGGTATAAGTAATTGGGAAGGGATTATCGATGAGTGGCAGTATGGCGATCCGGTCTATTTGCCCATCTCGTGCCAGCCTATTAACCAGCTTGTAGCGATAATTTATTGCTAAATAATGGAAGGATGGTCTGCAGATAATGGAACTACAGGAATACAACTAGTTTACAGTATACTTAGTATTGTAATACATTAATTAACACTTAATATGTATGATGACATGCATAAATACCATTAATATATTGCTTAAAGGTTAACAGCGGGGTATTATTAAGAGTAGTTCCTTATCTCTTGAAGACAAATTTAATATTTTTTACATTTCACAACTATATCTACTGACTCTCTTTTCTGTCTTACATGAGCAAGTTTTACAAGTGCGTTTATCTTATGTTTCCTGCCTCACACAACATTCAATAATATTTGTCCACATCAAAACTAGTACATTCACTTCCTTCCTGCATACAAGCTGCACCTTATTACAGAATGAATATCGACCCTTTAGAGGCAGTCCAAAGAAGAATGAAGAAAATGATACATAATATTAGAAACTTATCGTATGAGGAGAGGTTGAAAGTCTTAGGCTTGCACTCACTAGAAAGATGAAGATATAGGGGAGACATGATATAGGTATTTAAATGGATAAAAGGTATACATAAGGGAGATACAGATGAGGTATTAAAGCTAAAGAACTGCGACATAACCCGCTCAAATGGTTTAAAGCTAGATAAATTTAGATTTAGGAAAGCGCTGGTTTGGGAATAGAGTTGTTAACATGTGGAATGGACTACCCAAAGCAGTGATTAGCTCAGAAACAGTTAAAAGCTTTAATCGTAAGTTGGATTCCCATATGGATGATATGGGTTGGGTGTGAATGGGAGCTGCCTCGTGTGGGGTGCATGGCCTTATGCAGTTTCCCGCGATCTTATGTTCTTACGTTCTTATTTACAATTATATGTAATTGTTATATACTAATATCATTATAATTATAATTAAGATTTCTAACGAATCCCAAGCAACTGACAATATATGAATGAATATGTATACATCTTTATGGGAAATGTCTTAGCTTACTTTTCAATAAATTCTGAAATGCATACATTGTATTATGCAGTGAAAAGCCCCAACCTCAAGCTGAAATTTAAACCACCAAAAGATCCATTTCCATAGTCTTCTTTCGGTATGCTTAAATGTGGAATGCATTGCCTTGAAATATTTATAATGCAAACTATTAATAATGGTATTTTTGTTTTCGGTTAGTCTAGGACTCTAGGCTATCATCCTTGGTGGCCTATTTCTGCAATACTTGTATTGAGTATTGTTCACATGTGTGGGGAGGTTCCTCTCACACCGCTCTCCTAGACAAAGTTGAAAGGAAGGCCTTTCGTATCATTAACTCCCGTCCACTCACCAACTCTCTGCAATCTCTCTCTCTCCGCCGCAATGTTGCATCTCTCTCGCTATTCTATCGCTACTATAATAATCAGTGTTCCTCAGAGCTATCCCAGTGCATACCACCTCCTTTACGTAGGGCACGTGGTACCCGTCTTGCAACTCAATCCCACCCCTACTCTGTGCAACTCTCCAACCCAAGAGTGAAACGTTACTCTCAAACTTTCTTCTACTCAACAGCTGAGCTCTGGAACTCTCTCCCAGAATCAGTCTTTCCCTCTTCCTATGACTTAAATTGCTTCAAACTCCGTGTGTCCAGGCATTTTGGCTCGAACGTCCCTTGATTTTGGCCCTGTCACTCTTTCAACTATGGGGGAGGCACTCGCTATAGGCAGTTATGCCTTTTGCCTCCCTCAATCACATAGAAAAAAAAAAAAAAAAAAAAAAAAAATACTTCAATTTTTTAATTTTCAGTTAGGCTATCACCGCTGGTGACCTATTTCTGCGTACCAGTATTTCATAATTTTTGTTTACGGTTATTTTTGTTTTCGGTTAAGATAGGCTATCACCCCTGGTGGCCTATTTCTGTTTAAATAAAAATAAAAATAAATTCGGTTCGGCTATCACTGCACATTTAAATTTAATTTTGTTTTGTTTTAATTTTCGGTTAGGCTATCACCGCTGATAACCTATTTGTGCATATTTCAAAAATTTTGTTTTCGGTTAGGCCTATTTAAGTAAGTGAAGCGACCTGAAGTGAGTGAAGTGTTTTAAAAGTGAGATAAGTGTTTTTAAAGTGAGTGAAGTGTTTTTAAAGTGAGTTAAGTGTTTTTAAAGTGAGTTAAGTGTTTTTAAGTTAATGAAGTCCTCTGAAGAAAGTGATCGTCACCATGCCTCGTGCCTGTACGAACTGCGCCGGTAGGTTTGGTGCTTCCATGTTTGCTCCTGCCGATTCACAAGTCTGCCGACTCTGCCAGCAACGAGCGGATTTGACAGCGAAATTGGATGAAGCCCACAACAAGATCAACGCCCTCACCAGGAAGATGGAATCACTCCAAGAGTTTGTAGCACTCAACGTTGGAGTATCACTAACTCCAATTGTTTCAACTCCAGCATCTACCACCGCCCCAATGTCATCTGCCAACAATCCAACACCTGCAGTAGCCACTGCAGCAGATGCTTCTGATGAACCTGAGCCGGCATCAAACCAGGACAGCCGCCCTGTTCACCTTAGTCTCTCCCCCAATCCTCGTGCAAGAAGCCTGCTAGCACGAATAGTACCAACCCCTCGCCCCCGTTCTAACCACTCCTCTCCCCAACCTGTATGCAGAGTCTCGCCACCACAGGTTTCCGGATTTACACCAGTGAGGAACGGTGCACGGCCAACACAGAAAAGTTCTCATCTACCAGTCACAATGTCAAACAGATTTAAGATCTTGGTAGAGATGGAAGACGAACCAGAAGAGACCAGGCTCGTTGGGGATTCCATCCTACGAGGACAGGTCGAAGAGTCCCAAATCGACGAAAAAGGTTTTGCATCCCAGGAGCTGGACTGGACGACATTGTGGAAGCCTTTGAAGATACCACAAAGGATGCAAACGTAAATGCCCTTTTTGTCATCCATGCTGGTTCAAATGACGTCATGTGCACCATATCCGAAGAGTTGATGGAGAAATATCGCAACATGATCCAGCACTACAAAAACAAGTCAAGGAATATCATCATTCAGGCATTCTCCCCAAGATCGACGCACCTGACAAATTCTACGACAAGGCCTTCAGCACAAATAGCCGACTAAAATATTTGTGTCTGAAGGAAGAAGTTGAATTCATCAACCTTTGGGATGATCTCTATAACCAGCCTACTCTGTTCCGCAAGGATGGCACTCCTCTAAACCCTGTGGGTTCAGCACGCATGGGTCGTCTCCTACACGAAGCAGTCCGCAGCCATGGAAAAAAAAACGCCATCCGAGAAGAAGCAGCAGTCACATAAATCATTTAACGCCAAGCAAAAAGCAGAGGCAACCGAGGACCACCAGCGATAAGGACCGAAGCCACCGAGGACAGCCATGAACATAAATGTAGATCCGACAAGAACCAAAAATATTATTAAAGAGCGTTCCGTGAGTTCTAAAATAACAAATTTAAAGGTTTTCTATGCAAACGCTCGTAGCATACGCAATACATTTTCAGATTTAGAGGAACTAGTGTTTACAGAAAATTATGATGTGATTGGCATAACAGAATCTTGGCTCAATACAGAAGATAGATACTTTTTAGCAGAATAATCACTTCCCGGTTATGTAATGTTTGAGAAAAGCCGAATAAATAGAAATGGAGGTGGCGTTTTACTTTATATCAAAGTGCAAACTGACCAAGAAATTTACGAACAAATTGCAGATTTAAGTAACTCACAAGATACCGTAATTTTTGGCGACTTTAATTTACCTGTGACCAAGTGGGGCGATACTCTTACTTCACACTCCGGACATGACTTGTATACGAACTTGCAAGAGAGTTCGCTTTATCAATTTGTTCGAACGCCGACCCGTGGTAATAACGTTCTTGACATTGTACTTGCAACAAAGGAAGAATTAATAGAGAATTTGAATGTTGGTGATGAATTCAGTAACAGCGACCATCGTACGATAACTTTCACTTTAAAGTTTACCAGTAACGAACCAAATAGTAGCATTGAAAAAGTCCCTAATTTCACGAAAGCAAACTTTCATAAACTTAGAGCTATGTTTAAAGAAACTGACTGGAGCTTTTTAATTAACAATAACAACATAAATACATCTTGGAAGTTATTCTAAACCACTTACCTAAAAGCAGTGCAAGACTGCATACCATCGAAAATACGACGTCCTGGCCATAATAATAAGCCCAAATGGTGGAATAAAGATATTTCAAACTGTCTGCTTTCTAAAAAAATTGCTAATGATAGATTAAAATCCTCACAAAATGATGAAGAACGGGTGAAATTTGTAGAGCTACGACGCAAAGCCAAAAAGTTAATTAAGCAAAGTAAAAAGACCCTAGAGTTACATATTGCGAATCAAAGTAAAACAAACCCGAAATAATTCTATAGTTATATCAGAAAGCAAAAAGTAGTTACTTCAACTGTTGGACGTTAGTCGATGAAAATGGAGAATACACCAAAGACGAAGTACAAATGAGTAATGCCCTCAATACCTTCTTTGCACCAGTTTTTACAACAGAAGCCCTCGGTGATATCTCTACACCATCGCCGATTCAGATTGATAATTCTGATGTTCTAAGCAATATCACCGTTACGGAGAGAGAAGTATTGAACTGTTTAGATATACTCAAGGTAAATAAAACGCCTGGACCTGATACAATCTCGCCTAGAGTTCTAAAGGAAGCTAAGGATGAGCTCTCCAAACCACTGACATTACTATTCAATAAATCCTTGTAGTCTGGAACTATGCCTGATCAGTGGAAGCTAGCCAACGTAACACCGATATTAAAAAAAGGCAGCAAATCCCTACCCAGTAACTATCGTCCAATTAGCTTAACCTCAGTTGTATGTAAAATGCTAGAAACGGTCATAAGAGACAGACTCGTAAATCACTTAGAGAAAAATAACATACTTGAAGATACTCAACATGGCTTTTGTAAAAAACTTTCCTGTTTAACAAACCTCTTAGACTTCTTCCATGATCTCCTCAACCTCTACGATGAGAGTAAAGCTGTAGATATTATATACCTTGATTTTCAAAAGGCCTTTGACAAAGTTCCCCACAAACGTTTACTGCTAAAACTAAAAGCGCATGGAATACAAGACGGTGTGTTGAAATGGATAGAAAATTGGCTCAGCGACAGAAAGCAAAGAGTAGTCATAAACGGTAAGGCATCTAAATGGACCAATGTAAGTAGCGGGGTACCACAGGGATCGGTACTAGGACCAATTCTCTTTCTAATTTACATCAATGACATAGATGAGGGTCTCACCTGTACAATCTCAAAATTTGCTGACGATACAAAAATTGCAAATAGCGTACTCTCAAAAGAACAAGTTGACGATATGCAACACAATCTAGATAAATTGTCATGTTGGGCCCAAATTTGGCAAATGAATTTCAATGCGGATAAATGTAAAGTACTACATATCGGATACCTAAATCAGAAAGAAAACTATTCGATGAATGGCACTCAGCTTAAGAATGTAAACAGAGAAACCGATCTGGGAGTAACAATATCGAGTAACCTAAAACCGAGTCAACAATGTTCAGAAGTTGTTAAGAAGGCAAACAAAATAATTGGCTTTATAGGCAGGTCATTTGAGCATAAATCCAAAGAAGTTATCCTAACCCTTTACAATTCCTTAGTCCGCCCTCTTCTGGAATACTGCGTTCAATCCTGGTGCCCTTATTACCACAAAGATATAAACAAGCTAGAACAAGTTCAACGTAGAGTTACCAAAATGATTAAAGAACAAACCATACGAGGAGCGTCTTAGAGAATTAAATCTATCTCCTTTAACCCAGCGCAGATTAAGAGGTGACTTAATTCAAGTGTTCAAAATCATCAAAGGCACCGACAATATGAACTGTAGTAAGTACTTTACTATCGACCAATCTAATTACACGCGGGGAAACGGTTGCAAAATTATTGGTAAATCTTTTAACTCACACGAATCTTAAGAATTTCTTCTTCAATCGAGTTGTCAACTTGTGGAACGGGCTTCCCCGAGACATTTTAGACTGCAGCACCGTTGATTCATTTAAACTCCGCCTAGACAAATATCTCGCATCAAACCCGCGACTGACTGCGTTTCTAAATGAATAACTTTATTTTATACTCCCCACAGTTACTAACCCTTCTGTCCCCTACTAACTTCCTAATCCTGCCACGGACATTAGTTCCCTTTCCAATGTTCCCTTACCCACTCTAAACCACTGTTTGGACACTTGATCCTCAGTGTTTTGGAGGACAAGCAGCCTAGAAGGGTCACTAGACCTGTTGTTGCTTGATTTCCTTTGTACTCCTTTGATTTCCAGTGTATCCCACTAGCTTTTCATACATTTTTTTTTTTTCTATGTGAGTAAGGGAGGCAAAAGGCAGAATTGCCTATAGCGAGTGCCTCCCCCATAGTTGAAAGAGTGACAGGGCAAGGGACGTTCGAGCCAACATGCCTGGACACACAGAGTTTGAAGCTATTTAAGTCATAGGAAGAGGGAAAGACTGATTCTGGGAGAGAGTTCCAGAGCTCAGCTGTTGAGTAGAAGAAAGTTTGAGAGTAACATTTCACTCTTGGGTTAGAGAGTTGCACAGAGTAGGGGTGGGATTGAGTTGCAAGACGGGTACCACGTGCCCTACGTGAAGGAGGTGGTATGCACTGGGAAAGCTCTGAGGAACACTGATTATTATAGTAGCGATAGAATA
Source organism: Paralithodes platypus (assembly GCA_032716605.1). NCBI lineage: Eukaryota > Metazoa > Arthropoda > Malacostraca > Decapoda > Lithodidae > Paralithodes > Paralithodes platypus. The sequence continues at coordinate 46,847,860 of CM064573.1, read as the reverse complement.
GCGAGACAGATGCAACATTGCGGCGGAGAGAGAGAGATTGCAGAGAGTTGGTGAGTGGACGGGAGTTAATGACACGAAAGGCCTTTCTTTCAACTTTGTCTAGGAGAGCGGTGTGAGAGGAACCTCCCCACATGTGAACAATACTCAATACAAGGACGCACTATGTCCCTGTACAGAGCAAGAAGCTGTGTTGGGGAAAAGAACCCCCTAAGGCGGTTGAGGACACCCAGCTTCTGGGAGGCTGCCTTAGCAAGACTGGTAATATGGTCCTTCCAAATGAGAGCAGAAGAAAAAGAGACACCAAGTATATTGAGAGAAGATGAAGGGTTAATTTTTGTATTGTTGAAGAATAAGGGAGATCCTGACGGGTAGATAGATGGAGAAATTGGGTTTTGGAAGCATTAAAGGTAACTAGGTTTTCTCTGCCCAAATTGGAGATAGTATTTAGATCAGAATTTAATAGTTCTATGGCTTCATTACGTTTGTCATTAAGGGATTGCTGGCTGGGGTGTTCTGAAAAACTAATGGAGTAGTGTTAGGTTGAGTCGTCTGCGTATGAATGGATGGGAATTAAGGTACAGTTAAGGAGATCATTTATAAAAATTAGAAAGAGAATAGGAGATAGGACAGAGCCCTGAGGAACACCAGAGTTTATAGGGTGAGGAAGTGAACAATGGCCATCCATAACCGCGGCTATGGAACGGCCGGAAAGGAAATTAGAGACAAAGGCACATATGGAGGGATAGAAACCGAAGGAGGGTAGTTTAGAAATTAAAAATTTGTGCCAGACTCTATCAAAAGCTTTCGATATGTCTAGTGCAATAGAAAAAGTCTCACCGAAGTCCCGAAGGGAGGATGACCAAGAGTTAGTAAGATATGAAAGAAGATCACCAGTAGAGCGACCCTTAAGGAAGCCATACTGGCGATCTGAGAGCAGATTATGAGAAGAGAAATGCTTAAGAAATTTGGAAGCAAGAATAGTTTCAAAAACTTTAGAAAGACAAGAGATGAGAGCAATTGGACGATAGTTGGAGGCTTGAGAGCGGTCACCCTTCTTTGGGACAGGTTGAATGTGAGCAAACTTCCAGCATGAAGGGAAAACGTTAGAGGATAGACAGAGACGAAAGAGTTTGCCTAGGCAGGGAGTCCGCACAGAAGCACAGTTTTTGAGAACAACAGGAGGAATACCGTCCGGACCGTACGCCTTATTAGTGTTAAGCCCAGAGAGGGTAGAAAGTACATCTTTAGAAGAGATTAGGATATTAGACATAAGTAAGAGAGAGGAGGGTGGAGAGGGAGGAATAGCACCGGAATCATCCAAGATGGAGTTTCTAGCAAAAGTTTGAGCGAAGAGTTTAGCTGTGTCAGAGGAAGAAGTGATGGTTGTACCATTAGAGTGGGAGAGGGGAGGGAAAGATGAGGAAGAGAAATTTTGTTGGAGAGGTTTTTGGCTAGATGCCAGAAAGCTTGGGAAGAGCTAGAGTTGGATAGTTCATTGCATTTATTATTGATGAAAGAGTGTTTGGCAAGTCGAAGAACAGATTTGGCTTGATTCCGGGCAGACACATAGGAAGAATGAGAGTCTTGAGTTTTAAGGCGACGGTACCGTTTGAATGCTTCCTCCTTATTGCGGACAGCAGTAGAACAGGCGTGATTAAACCAAGATTTTTTAGCATTAGTCTGAGAGAAAGAGAATGGAATGTATGCTTCCATGCCCGATAGGATTACCTCGGTAATTCAGTAATGCCTCGCGTTCAGCACTCTCCGAGGGTCCCCAGCTACGGAAGCAGAAATCATTCCATGGGAAATCAAAGAAGTACTGCCGGAGAGCCTCCCAGTCGGCAGCGCCAAAGTGCCACAAGCGCCACCGGCTAGGAGGATCGGGTGGCCGTACTGGAGAGATAGGACAGGTGACAAAGATAAGTTTATGGTCGGAGGAGCCCAAAGGAGAGAAAAGATTGACAGTATAAGAAGAAGGGTTAGAAGTTAGAAACAAGTCAAGAATGTTAGGCCGATCTCCGATGCGATCCGGGATACGGGTGGGTTGCTGAACTAACTGCTCTAGGTCATTTAGGATAGAAAAGACGTAGGCTTGTTGACCAGGTGGATCAGTAGTGTGAGAGGAGAGCCATTGGCGGTGGTGAACGTTGAAATCTCCTAAGATGGAGATTTCTGAGAAAGGAGAAATGGATAGAATGTGTTCCACTGTAGAGTTTAGATAGTCAAAGAATTTGGGAAAGTTGGTAGAGTTAGGGGAAAGATAGATAGCACAGAAACATTTAGTAAGAGAATGACAGGAAAGTTTGAGCCATAAAGTTGAGAATTCAGAGGAGTCGAAATCGGGAACACGAGAGCAAGTGAGTTTGTTGTGCACATATGCACAACATCCGCCTTTGGCTTTGAAACTAGGATAGAGAAAGTAGGAGGATACAGAGAAGGGGCTGCTGGATGTTGCTACAGATATCTGAGTTTCGGTGAGGAAGAGAAGATCAGGTTTGTAGGAGGAGAGATGGTGTTCAACAGAGTGATAGTTAGAGGAAAGTCCGCGAATGTTGCAGAAATTAATAGAAAGAGTAACAGGCCGAGGTCCAGGTAATGTTGTAAGGTCGTCAGGGGATGGTCGTTCGGGTGTGGCGGCATTTATGGTCCCCCCCTGGGGACTCCGAGGCTGGGCAAGAATTCATAATTTTGTTTTTTTAAATTTTGGTGTGGAGGAATGAAGTGTGGTGTGCATGTTTAGTAATTCATTACTTTTAAACTAAGTTGCTGCGATAGACGCCTTACAATTTATACTGTGATTGTATTATCTTCCACGGATGCCAGACGTCTTGTCAGTTCACTAAACTAAAGAGTGTCCGTTCCATTATAAAAGGAATATTTCTCCATGGAATCAAATAGAGGTGCAGGTGCGATCCATAGTTGTATTTTAGACATTTACAAACTAGTGGGCAGATTTATTTTTCTATATTCTATATTCTTAAACCAAGTAGTTGTTTTTAATCTTTGAAAGGCGTACTTAAAAAACGTTAATTTAATATTATCGTAGAAAGGATATTTAGAAACTTTCATTTAATATTCTCGTAAATCTTAGGAAAGACAGCGACGTTCACTCTGTTGTTCCAGCACCACCTCATGTGAAGGGATGAGATTCTGTTTTAGTTATTCTATAAATATGTTCAAAACAAAATTTTGTTTGTTATCTTTGTACTCTCATCACCAGCTAAAGAAGGGAGAACTACTAAATACTGGTATACTGTGGACCGTGGTTGTACACACACACACACACACACACACACACACACACACACACACACACTGGCCTGGTAATCCAAAGGTCCCAGGTTCAAATCCCGATGTATCAATGGGAAGATATTATTGGGATGGAATTTGTGCTGTACCTAGTATCAGTGCATTACCACAAGCCCACCGAAACGTCAATAAAATACCCTCATTGTTCCCTGATTAAATAGCACTGTATGAATATTCCCATATTCAAAATATGCTATAGGGGTGCAATGCCTGGTGAGTTATCTACTCAACAGGTGGCGTTGTGTGTGTGTAAGTGTGAGAGTCCGAGTGTAGGGGATGAGACAGTGAAGCACGGGAACGAGGTGGCTTCAGAGATGGGGTCGTTTCGGGCCATGAGTGAGCACCGTGCCTCATGTGAAGGCAAGATGGCAGATGCTCGTTGTACTCTACGTGCTTCACATGTCTCACTCCCTAGACTGGAACAAGTCCTCACGGGCTTCACTGTTCATTGTAAAGCGGTGAATGTTAAGGCTCTCAGCCTATGCCCGAGAGGAAGTAAGTTGGAATATAGAAAAAAAAAAAAAAAAAAAAAAATCCTGCCTACATTAACTTTTAAGAATAGTCGACACCATGAATTAACAAAAAGGATTAGCTTCACTGCCACATTTGCAGCTCAATATTTATTCACCAGAACTTAAATTATTAGTGTCTCTCTGGCATAATAGCGCGGGCCGGAGTTTTCTTGACCTATTAATTCATAATTTCACCATTGGAAGACCCAATCGATAACAGGAAAGACATTGTTTTTCGAATATCACACTACTGTGCCTTGCAATCACGAATATTATGTTTTCTAAATCCAGGCAATTAACATGATTTTTGCTTAAATATAAACATACGCTGGTGGGCAACTGGGCCCCGTGCATCTTGCGAAGGCAAGATAGTGGGGAGGTGGTTGCATCTCAAAGTGCTTCACATATATCACTCTCTAGACTGGAACGAGACCTCACGGGCTTCACCGTTGAATGTACCGGTACGTACGTATGAATGTACAGGCTCTCAGCCTATGTCCGAGAGGGAATAGTTGGAAACAAATATAAATATATATATTGCATCTTCTAAATTTTGCTTAAGTTTCATTCATTGTAATTTCATAAACTCTTCATTATTCAATAGCTCTCACTGTATACCCATGTCTCGTACTTGCAATTACATTATTTGTTTCACCTAAACATTATTCAGGTAAGTATAAGCTAGATATAAATATTTTAGTTTGTCTCTTAGACGTCTCCAGATGACATGTGGGTTGTTGAAACATATGGCCCTAAGAAATAATCAAGGAACTGTTCGTGACTTCTCTTATTCTGTTATTCCTCTAGAATAATGTAATTACTATATTATGCATTGCTATACACCGATTTCATTATTCAAACAGTGTTCCATACAACACCTGAGTTCACAAAAAACGTTCGTTCAATCCCGAATTTCGACATATGCCAACATTTCCTTTCTGAGATGTATTAATTGTTTACATAATATGTATAACTTTATACTTCACTGATTATATATCACTTATTTGTTCCTTTTGTATGTATTAATCATCAGAAAAATATTAGTTTTTATATTGAAATATATTTCAATCAAAATTGTTGATAACAAGTTACCAAATAAAACACTTTGAATCCGCCTTTACATACAGTAGGAAGCGTACTTTTTTGTCAACCAAATATGCTGAATATAATTATTAAGTTAATGGTATGCTGGTGTATGGGCAAACTAAAATGGTGTCTAGTGATCTATCACTATCAGCCCGATACTGACATTGAATATTGAAGCTATACACTGACCAAACTATTGCCCAGTAACACATTTCCTCCATACACCAAGATTTGCACTTACAATAATAGACTTACCTGTCCAATTTATTAACCACTGATATTTTTTTTTAATATGTGAGTGAGGGAGGCAAAAGGCAGAACTGCCTATAGAGAGTGCCTCCTCCATAGTTGAAAGAGTGACAGGGCCAAAATCAAGGGACTTTCGAGCCAAAAAGCCTGGACACGGAGTTTTAAGCAATTTAAGTCATAGGAAAAGGGAAAGAGTGATTCTGGGAGAGAGTTCCAGAGCTCAGCTGTTGAATAGAAGAAAGTTTGAGAGTAACGTTTCACTCTTGGGTTGGAGAGTTGCACAGAGTAGGGGTGGGATTATGTTGCAAGACGGGTACCACGTGCCCTACGTAAAGGAGGTGGTATACACTGGGAAAGCTCTGAGGAACACTGATTATTATAGTAGCGATAGAATAGCGAGAGAGATGCAACATTGCGGCGAAGAGAGAGAGATTGCAGAGAGTTGGTGAGTGGACGGGAGTTAATTATACGAAAGCCCTTCTTTTCAATTTTGTCTAGGAGAGAGGTGTGAGAGGAACCTCCCAACACATGTGAACAATACTCAATACAAGGACGCACTATGCCCCTGTACAGAGCAAGAATCTGTGCAGGGGTAAAGAACCCCCTAAGGCAGTTGAGCACACCCAGCTTCTGGGAGGCTGCCTTAGCAAGACTGGTAATATGGTCCTTCCAACTGAGAGCAGAAGAAAAAGAGACACCAAGAATATTGAGAGAAGATGAAGGGTTGATTTTTGTATTGTTGAAGAATAAGGGATAGTCCGCCGGGAGTTCCTGACGGGTAGATAGATGGAGAAATTGGGTTTTGGAAGCATTAAAGGTAACAAGGTTTGCTCTGCCCCAATTGGAGATAGTAGTTAGATCAGAATTTAAGTGTTCTATGGCTTCATTCCGTTTGTCGTTGAGGAATTGCTGGCTTGGGCGTTCTGAAAAACTAATGGAGTAGTGTAAGGTTGAGTTGTCTGCGTATGAATGGATGGGAGTTGAGGTACAGTTGAGAAGGTCATTTTAAAAAAATTAGAAAGAGAATAGGAGATAGGACAGAGCCCTGAGGAACACCGGAGTTTATAGGGGAGGAAGTGAGCGATGGCCGTCCACAACCGCAGCTATGGAAAGGCCAGAGAGGAAATTAGAGACAAAAGCACAGATGGAGGGATAGAAACCGAAAGAGGGTAGTTTAGAAATTAAAGATTTGTGCCAGACTCTATCGAAGGCTTTCGATATGTCTAGTGCATATCCCTTTTAACTAGAGACAAAAACATACCGAATGAAAAGAGCTTGACTGAATATTTTACACATCTGCACTTTCAAATATATATACAATATTTTGTATTAATATTATTTGTTAACTCTGCAATGAACATTGAGTGAAACATTTATATTTTCCAAACAAGAACCCCATTAATTCCAATATATATATATATATATACTGTATGCAGTATATATAGTATACTGTATATACAGTATACATACGGTACTGTATATATATATATATATATATACTATATATATATATACATATATATATATATATATATATATATATATATATATATATATATATATATATACCGGGTATATTTATATAAATATATATATATATATATATATATATATATATATATATATATATATATATATATATATATATACTGTATATATCATAGCATATAATAGGTTTCTTTCAAAGCTCCAAAAACCCTTTTATCCTAGCCATCCTATCATTAAACTGTCACACCCTTATTTGTTTTCCTTGTTCTACTACTAAGTAATTTCCTTCCTTCTCGACCACCTCTCCTTTACCCTCGTTTAGTACAAAGGAGTACAAAGGAAATCAAGCAACAACAGGTCTAGTGACCCTTCTAGGTTGCTTGTCCTCCAAAACACTGAGGATCAAGTGTCCAAACAGTGGTTTAGAGTGGGTAAGGGAACATTGGAAAGGGAATTACTGCCCTGGAACTAATGTCCGTGGCAGGACTAGGAAGTTAGTAGGGGACAGATGGGTTAGTAACTGAGGGGGGGATAAAATAAAGTTATTCATTTACAAACGCAGTCAGTCGCGGGTTTGATGCGAGATATTTGTCTAGGCGGAGTTTAAATGAATCAACGGTGATGCAGTCTATAACGTTTCGGGGAAGCCCATTCCACAAGTTGACAACTCGATTGAAGAAGAAATTCTTAGATTCGTGTGAGTTAAAAGATTTACCAATAATTTTGCAAAACCGTTTCCCACGCGTGTAATTAGATAGGTCGATAGTGAAGTACTTACTACAGTTCATATTGTCGATGCCTTTGATGATTTTGAACACTTGAATTAAGTCACCTCTTAATCTGCGCTGGGTTAAAGGAAATAGATTTAATTCTCTAAGACGCTCTTCGTATGGTTTGTTCTTTAGGCTAGGTATCATTTTGGTAACTCTACGTTGAACTCGTTCTAGCTTGTTTATATCTTTTTGGTAATAAGGGCACCAGGATTGAACGCAGTATTCCAGAAGAGGGCGGACTAATGAATTGTAAAGGGTTAGGATAACTTCTTTGGATTTATGCTCAAATGACCTGCCTATAAAGCCAATTATTTTGTTTGCCTTCTTAACAACTTCTGAACATTGTTGACTCGGTTTTAGGTTACTCGATATTGTTACTCCCAGATCGGTTTCTCTGTTTACATTCTTAAGCTGAGTGCCATTCATCGAATAGTTTGCTTTCTCATTTAGGTATCCGATATGTAGTACTTTACATTTATCCGCATTGAAACTCATTTGCCAAATTTGGGCCCAACATGACAATTTATCTAGATTGTGTTGCATATCGTCAACTTGTTCTTTTGAGAGTACGCTATTTGCAATTTTTGTATCGTCAGCAAATTTTGAGATTGTACAGGTGAGACCCTCATCTATGTCGTTGATGTAAATTAGAAAGAGAATTGGTCCTAGTACCGATCCCTTGGGTACCCCGCTACTTACATTGGTCCATTTTGATGCCTTACCGTTTATGACTACTCTTTGCTTTCTGTCGCTGAGCCAATTTTCTATCCATTTCAATACACCGTCTTGTATTCCATGCGCTTTTAGTTTTAGCAGTAAACGTTTGTGGGGAACTTTGTCAAAGGCCTTTTGAAAATCAAGGTATATAATATCTACAGCTTTACTCTTATCGTAGAGGTTGAGGATATCGTGGAAGAAGTCTAAGAGGTTTGTTAAACAGGAACGTTTTTTACGAAAGCCGTGTTGAGTATCTTTAAGTATGTTTTTTTCCTCTAAGTGATTTACGAGTCTGTCTCGTATGACCGTTTCTAGCATTTTACATACAACTGAGGTTAAGCTAATTGGACGATAGTTACTGGGTAGGGATTTGCTGCCTTTTTTTAATATCGGTGTTACGTTGGCTAGCTTCCACTGATCGGGCATAGTTCCAGACTGCAAGGATTTATTGAATAGTAATGTCAGTGGTTTAGAGAGCTCATCCTTAGCTTCCTTTAGAACTCTAGGCGAGATTGTATCAGGTCCAGGCGTTTTATTTACCTTGAGTTTATCTAAACAATTCAATACTTCTCTCTCTGTAACGGTGATATTGCTTAGAACATCTGAATTATCAATCTGAATCGGCGATGGTGTAGGGATATCACTGAGGTCTTCTGTTGTAAAAACTGATGCAAAGAAGGTATTGAGGGCATTACTCATTTGTTCTTCGTCTTTGGTGTATTCTCCATTTTCATCGACTAACGGTCCAACAGTTGAAGTAACAACTTTTTTCTTTCTGATATAACTATAGAATTCTTTCGGGTTTGTTTTACTTTGATTCGCAATATGTAACTCTAGGGTCTTTTTACTTTGCTTAATTAACTTTTTGGCTTTGCGTCGTAGCTCTACAAATTTCAGCCGTTCTTCGTCATTTTGTGAGGATTTTAATCTATCATTAGCAAATTTTTTAGCAAGCAGGCAGTTTGAAATATCTTTATTCCACCATTTGGGCTTATTATTATGGCCTGGACGCCGCGTTTTCGATGGTATGCAGTCTTGCACTGCTTTTAGGTAAGTGGCTTCGAATAACTTCCAAGATGTATTTATGTCGTTATTGTGAATTAAAAAGCTCCAGTCAGTTTCTTTAAACATAGCTCTAAGTTTATGGAAGTTTGCTTTCTTGAAATTAGGGACTTTTTCGATGCTACTATTTGGTTCGTTACTAGTAAACTTTAAAGTGAAAGTTATCGTACGATGGTCGCTGTTACTGAATTCATCACCAACATTCAAATTCTCTATTAATTCTTCTTTTGTTGCAAGTACAATGTCAAGAACGTTATTACCACGGGTCGGCGTTCCAACAAATTGATAAAGCGAACTCTCTTGCAAGTTCGTATACAAGTCATGTCCGGAGTGTGAAGTAAGAGTATCGCCCCACTTGGTCACAGGTAAATTAAAGTCACCAAAAATTACGGTATCTTGTGAGTTACTTACAACTGCAATTTGTTCGTAAATTTCTCGGTCAGTTTGCACTGATTGAGCTGGAGGTCTGTATATTAATGCAAGTATTATTTTGGTACTTTTATTATTCTTTATTAGCACAAAAGATGCGTCGACGTTCACAATTTGAGGTTTTGACAAGAGGGTAGGGTTAAGACTTTCTTTGATATAAAGTAAAACGCCACCTCCATTTCGATTTATTCGGCTTTTCTCAAACATTACATAACCGGGAAGTGAATACTCTGCTAAAAAGTCTCTATCTTCTGTATTGAGCCAAGATTCTGTTATGCCAATCACATCATAATTTTCTGTAAACACTAGCTCCTCTAAATCTGAAAATTTATTGCGTATGCTACGAGCGTTTGCATAGAAAACCTTTAAATTTGTTATTTTAGAACTCACGGAACGCTCTTTAATAATATTTTTGGTTCTTGTCGGATCTACATTTATGTTCATGGCTGTCCTCGGTCCTCGCTGTCTTCGGTCCTTATCGCTGGTGGTCCTCGGTTGCCTCTGTTTTTTTCTTGGCGTTGGATGATTTATGTCACTGCTGCTTCTTCTCGGATGGCGTTTTTTGATCCATGGCTGCGGACTGCTTCGTGTAGGAGACGACCCATGCGTGCTGAACCCACAGGGTTTAGATGAGTGCCATCCTTGCGGAACAGAGTAGGCTGGTTGTAGAAGTTGTCCCAGAGGTTGATGAATTCAACTTCTTCCCTCAGACACAAATGTTTTAGTCGGCTATTTGTGCTGAAAGCCTTGTCGTAGAATTTGTCAGGTGCGTCGATCTTGGGGAGAATGCCTGAAACACACACACACACACACACACACACACACACACACACACACACATACACATACACACACACACACATATACGAAGGAGGAGTAAACTAAAAAATGCAGACTAAATAATCAGGTTAATGGAATATCCAACCACATAGTTACACAATCAGCAAACACACGCGAAGATATACAAACACATACAACTGCATAAGAACAGTTGAATACAAAAACAAACTATATTGATAATCATAATAATAACATTACCTCAACACACTCTCTCTCTCTCTCTCTCTCTCTCTCTCTCTCTCTCTCTCTCTCTCTCTCTCTCTCTTTCCCGGTTATGTAATGTTTGAGAAAATTCCGAATAAATAAAAATGGAGGTGGCGTTTTATTTTATATCAAAGAAAGTCTTAACCCGACCCTCTTGTCAAAACCTCAAATTGTGAACGTCGACACATCTTTTGTGCTAATAAAGAATAATAAAGGTACACAACTAATACTTGCATTAATATACAGACCTCCAGCTCAATCAGTGCAAACTGACCGAGAAATTTATGAACAAATTGCAGATGTAAGTAACTCACAAGGTACCGTATTTTTTGGCGACTTTAATTTACCTGTGACCAAGTGGGGCGATACTCTTACTTCACACTCCGGACATGACTTGTATACGAACTTGCAAGAGAGTTTGCTTTATCAATTTGTTCGAACACCGACCCGTGGTAATAACGTTCTTGACATTGTACTTGCAACAAAAGAAGAATTAATAGAGAATTTGAATGTTGGTGATGAATTCAGTAACATCGACCATCGTACGATAACTTTCACTTTAAACTTTACTAGTAACGAACCAAATAGTAGCATCGAAAAAGTCCCTAATTTCAAGAAAGCAAACTTTCATAAACTTAGAGCTATGTTTAAAGAAACTGACTGGAGCTTTTTAATTAACTATAACGACATAAATACATCTTGGAAGTTATTCGAAGCCACTTACCTAAAAGCAGTGCAAGACTGCATACCATCGAAAATACGGCGTCCAGGCCATAATAATAAGCCCAAATGGTGGAATAAAGATATTTCAAACTGCCTGCTTGCTAAAAAATTTGCTAATGATAGATTAAAATCCTCACAAAATGACGAAGAACGGGTGAAATTTGTAGAGCTACGACGCAAAGCCAAAAAGTTAATTAAGCAAAGTAAACAGACCCTAGAGTTACATATTGCGAATCAAAGTAAAACAAACTCGAAAGAATTCTATAGTTATATCAGAAAGAAAAAGTAGTTACTTCAACTGTTGGACCGTTAGTCGATGAAAATGGAGAATACACCAAAGACGAAGTACAAATGAGTAATGCCCTCAATACCTTCTTTGCATCAGTTTTTACAACAGAAGACCTCAGTGATATCCCTACACCATCGCCGATTCAGATTGATAATTCAGATGTTCTAAGCAATATCACCGTTACAGAGAGAGAAGTATTGAATTGTTTAGATAAACTCAAGGTAAATAAAACGCCTGGACCTGATACAATCTCGCCTAGAGTTCTAAAGGAAGCTAAGGATGAGCTCTCCAAACCACTGATATTACTATTCAATAAATCCTTGCAGTCTGGAACTATGCCTGATCAGTGGAAGATAGGCAACGTAACACCGATATTCAAAAGAGGCAGCAAATCCCTACCCAGTAACTATCGTCCAATTAGCTTAACCTCAGTTGTATGTAAAATGCTAGAAACGGTCATAAGAGACAGACTCGTAAATCACTTAGAGGAAAATAACATACTTAAAGATACTCAACACGGCTTTCGTAAAAAACGTTCCTGTTTAACAAACCTCTTAGACTTCTTCCACGATATCCTCAACCAGGGATCGGTACTAGGACCAATTTTCTTTCTAATTTACATCAACGACATAAATGAGGGTCTCACCTGTACAATCTCAAAATTTGCTGATGATACAGAAATTGCAAATAGCGTACTCTCAAAAGATCAAGTTGACGATATGCAACACAATCTAGATAAATTGTCACATTGGGCCCAAATTTGGCAAATGAGTTTCAATGCGGATAAATGTAAAGTACTACATATCGGATACCTAAATGAGAAAGCAAACTATTCGATGAATGGCACTCAGCTTAAGAATGTAAACAGAGAAACCGATCTGGGAGTAACAATATCGAGTAACCTAAAACCGAGTCAACAATGTTCAGAAGTTGTTAAGAAGACAAACAAAATAATTGGCTTTATAGGCAGATCATTTGAGCATAAATCCAAAGACGTTATCCTAACCCTTTACAATTCCTTAGTCCGCCCTCTTCTGGAATACTGCGTTCAATGCTGGTGCCCTTATTACCAAAAAGACATAAACAAGCTAGAACGAGTTCAACGTAGAGTTACCAAAATGATACCTAGCCTAAAGAACAAACCATACGAAGAGCGTCTTAGAGAATTAAATCTATTTCCTAACCCAGCGCAGATTAAGAGGTGACTTGATTCAAGTGTTCAAAATTATCAAAGGCATCGACAATATGAACTGTAGTAAGTACTTCACTATAGACCAATCTAATTACACGCGGGGAAACGGTTGCAAAATTATTGGTAAATCTTTTAACTCACACGAATCTAAGAATGTCTTCTTCAATCGAGTTGTCAACTTGTGGAATGGGCTTCCCCGAGACGTTATAGACTGCAGCACCGTTGATTCATTTAAATTCCGCCTAGACAAATATCTTGCATCAAACCCGCGACTGACTGCGTTTGTAAATGAATAACTTAATTTTATCCTCCCCTCAGTTACTAACCCATATGTCCCCTACTAACTTCCTAGTCCTGCCACGTTAGTGGCAGGGCAGTAGTTCCCTTTCCAATGTTCCCTTACCAACTCTAAACCACTGTTTGGACACTTGATCCTCAGTGTTTTGGAGGACAAGCAGCCTAGAAGGGTCACTAGAACTGTTGTTGCTTGATTTCCTTTGTACTCCTTTGTACTCTCGTGTACTATTTCTTAATCCACCAGCTCGCCCGTAGCACTCTCTCACACCATTCCACAGCAGCACTCCTCCCTCCACTCTCGCCTGAGCGCTCACAAATAGACAAACCAGCAGACATCGCACACAGACTATCTAATTATCGATAATAAGAGCGCCCAAGGCCAAAAAAGAGGCTTGCCGTGGGGGAGTCTTGTTGTGAAAGTTCGGCGCTCTCGAGGAAAGCTGGAGGGGAAAGGTATTGGAGGGGAAAGAAGAGGAAGAAGAGTTGGGAAAGAGGAAGAAGGAACATAGGTAGGATTGGGGAGGGAAACAGAGAGAGAGAGAGCGAGAGCGAGAGCGAGAGCGAGATTACAGGTAGGGTAGGAGACGAGGATGTTATAGACATTTTGCTACCGGAACACATCGCTATCCAGTACGAAAATTCATCACCAAATCTAATGACACGTAAAAATACTAATATAACCTACCAAATCCTAACCAAACGTATATTTACCAAGCTGGAGCCAAGTTATTCATGTTCTCAATTAACCCTTTAAGAATATATAATTATATTGAACGTAAACGAAAAGATAAGGGAATCTTTGTAGTGACCCTATCTTAGGTGTGAGAGTGAGAACGGAGAAATGGATAGGCGACAAGCAGGGAGGTTTTAGGAAGGGAAGAGTATGTGTAGATCAGATTTTTACCCTGAATTGTGTTGTGGAGAAATATCTGGAGAAGCAAAAAAAAAGGTGTATGTTGCCTTTATGGACTTGGAGAAGGCCTATGACAGAGTGGATAGAGAAGGTATGTGGAAAGTACTTATAATATACGGAGTAGATGGCAAGTTGCTGAAAGCAGTGAAGAGCATGTATGAGGGTGCAAAGGCGGCAGTAGTGTGGAGAATGAGCAGAGCGAGTTCTTTGACCTGAATGTTGGGTTGAAACAGGGGTGTGTGATGTCCCTGTGGTTGTTTACTGTATATAAGGATGGAGTCATGAAAGAAATACTAGGAAGAGCAGTGGATGTTGGTGTATCGCTGAAAAGGGAGGGAAATGAGTGGAAGCTACCTATACTGCTGTTTGAGGATGATACAGTTCTGATGAGCGATAATGAATGGGAGTTGCAGGGTCTGGTAAATGAGTTTGGAACAGTGTGCGAAAAAGGGAATTTGAAGGTAAATGAGGGGGAGAGCAAGGTTATGGTCTTCGAAATTGGTGAAGTCACAGTGTGAGGTGAAGTTGAACGGTCAGGCTATGGAGATCGTCAGCTCTTTTAAGTATCTGGGCAGTGTGTTGAGTAAAGATGGGACTATGGATGAAGAAGTGCGGGACAGGGTACAACAGGGGAAGAGGGTTGTAGGAACGCTGAAAGCAGTAACAAGAAATAGGGTGGTCGGTATGGAAGTGAAGAGGTCCTTGCATGACAGTGTGGTAATCCCGACACTGACTTACAGAAGTGAAGCATGGACGTTTGAGAAGAGACTCAGACCAAGAGTGAGAGGGGTGGAAATGAGTTACTTGAGAAGTGCGTGCGGAGTTACATGGAGGGATAGACAGACGAATGAGGAAGTAAGAAGGTGAAGTAGAGGTAGATGTGCTGGAAAGTGTGAAAAGGATCACCTTGAGATGGTTCGGCCATATGGAACGTATGGGAAGCGAGAGAGTGACTAAGAAGGTGTACGAAAGCGAGGTGGAAGGACAGAGAGGGAGAGTTAGACAAAAAGAGAGGTGGAAGGATGGAGTGAGGAAGTATATGCATGAAGGCGGTGCTGGTTGGGAAGAAGGGCGTCGACTGTCTGGGGACAGAGGTGCATGGGGGCGGTTCGTTCGTCGTCACCCCTTCGGGGATCACGGCGTCAGGCAATAGATAGATAGGTAGATCACTTTTCTTTGTATGTTTCTATGTGTATGAAGGAGACCAAAGGCAGGCTGCTTGTAATTAGTGTCTCCCCCAAAGCCAAAAGAGTGACAAAGATCCAAGTTTCCAGAGATTTTGGGATCAAAATGGCTGGACACACGAAGTCTTGTTTTACAGTAAATATTAAAGTAACTAAACCTACCTAATCTAACCTAATTGGCGGTAATTTAATCTAGAACATTTAGGTTCACCAAAAATCTGTGCGGTTTTCGGTTTTTGGTAACGAAGTGGTCATGTAGCGATATGACTTGATAACGGGAAGGGATGAGAGGGATAACTTGGAGGATATCGAGAGCGTACGATTGGATATGAAGGGGGTGGGAGGAGAGCCCATTTACTATGATGACGCCATATATAATATTATTCTGGCTGTCATTAGACTATTGTACACAGCTTAGAAAAAATATGTACACAAAAATAATCAAACTAGTTTGTACACCCCTTTAATTCTTTAAAGTTATTCATAAGCTGAATAACATAGCCTAATGTTAGTAAGGTAGTTTTTTTTTTCTGGACTCCTTCTCCTCCATGTTTATCCCTATTAGTTTTGAGATCTTAAGAGGATCGCCCCATTAGTTTTTCGATTATAAGACCTTTCGTCCTAATTCTTTATCAATATAAAGAAGTTACGTGCCATTTAGGTGTCGATTTTTCTGCTGTCAAACGATGAACTCGTTAGAGGGAATGTAGGATATTGATTAGGA
Source organism: Paralithodes platypus (assembly GCA_032716605.1). Taxonomy (NCBI): domain Eukaryota; kingdom Metazoa; phylum Arthropoda; class Malacostraca; order Decapoda; family Lithodidae; genus Paralithodes; species Paralithodes platypus. The sequence goes on along the minus strand of CM064573.1, from coordinate 46,831,869 downwards.
TCTTTGAAAGAAACGAAGTGAATCAGGAACAAATAAGGTGGACTCTGGATGCCTTTGATAAGGAAGTACATGAGATTATCCCTTTCTGTACCGGTGCCGTTCTTTTAACTATATTATGGCTACTATTAATTTTTTTTTTTCATCTTCTGTTTGCCATTAGATGACTTACTGTAGCGTATAATGTATCTGTAAGACTCAAAGGAGTAAATGCATATTTGATAAACCCTCTGAATACCATTGGTCCTTCTTATACTGCGTAAACTCGTCTAACTTTAACCAGATTCAAGGGTAAAATGACGTCATTGTGCTGAAGGGGTTAATAACCATCTCTATTTATTTTTTTATTTTTTTGTATTCGTGGTTTTGGCCAACATTATGTAAAGCTACCGCCAACGATTGCATTTATCTTAGAAAGGTTCTGGAAGGGTTGTATAGGTAAACACATGTGTATCATCGTAGGGTAGAAAGTGGATGTGGCATAAATAAACAGAGTGAAGGAGAGGAGCAGAAGTGAATGGAGTTCTCGAAAAGGGGCTCCAGTCCTGACGCTATTCTTGACATACAGTGTGCTGGCTTAATAATCCAGAAGGGTTGCTAGCCTCTGAAGTCCTATTTTAACTAACTAAAGAGAGGAGCGTTGGGTTGTTACCACTGGAATGCCACCAAATAGTTATGGTGAAGCGGAATGAAAGCAAATGAAGTAGTACTAATTGAAGAGAATGAAGATCTTGAAAATCCTAGTTCATAAAAGAAAGAAGTAAACGAATTAGTGGAATGGCAGAACATGGAGCAAATAAAACAGTGATAATCGAAGAGGAATGAAGTAGACGCAAACAGTCTTGGAATGGTACAAAGAAGTACAAAGGAAATCAAGCAACAACGGGTCTGGTGACCCTTCTAGGCTGCTTGTCTTCCAAAACACTGAGGATCAATTGTCCAAACAGTGGTTTAGAGTGGGTAAGGGAACATTGGAAAGAGAACTACTGCCCTGGAACTAATGTCCGTGGCAGGATTAGGAAGTTAGTAGGGGACAGATGGGTTAGTAACTGAGGGGGGGATAAAATAAAGTTATTCATTTACAAACGCAGTCAGTCGCGGGTTTGATGCAAGATATTTGTCTAGGCGAAGTTTAAATGAATCAACGGTGCTGCAGTCTATAAGGTCTCTGGGATGCCCATTCCACAAGTTGACAACTCGATTGAAGAAAATTTTTTTAGATTCGTGCTAGTTAATAGATTTACCGATAATTTTGCAACAGTTTCCCCGCGTGTAATTAGATGGGTCGATAGTGAAGTATATACTTACTACAGTTCATATTGTCGATGCCTTTGATGATTTTGAACACTTGAATTAAGTCGCCTCTTAATTTGTGCTGGGTTAAAGGAAATAGATTTAATTCTCTAAGACGCTTCTCGCTTCTCCTATGGTTTGTTGTTTAGGCTAGGTATCATTTTGGTAACTCTACGTTGAACTCGTTCTAGCTTCTCTATATATTTTTGGTAATAAGGGCACCAGGATTGAACGCAGTATTCCAGAAGAGGGCGGACTAAGGAATTGTAAAGGGTTAGGATAACTTCTTTGGATTTATGCTCAAATGACCTGCCTATAAAGCCAATTATTTTGTTTGCTTTCTTAACAACTTCTGACCATTGTTGACTCGGTTTTAGGTTACTCGATATTGTTACTCCCAGATCGGTTTCTCTGTTTACATTCTTAAGCCGAGTGCCATTCATCGAATAGTTTGCTTTCTCATTTTGGTTTCCGATATGTAGTACTATACGTTTATCCGCATTGAAACTCATTTGCCAAATTTGGACCCAACGTGACAACTTATCTAGATTGTGTCGCGTATCGTCAACTTGTTCTTTTGAGAGTACGCTATTTGCAATTTTTGTATCGTCAGCAAATTTTGAGATTGTACAGGTGAGACCCTCATCTATGTCGTTGATGTAAATTAATAAGATAATTGGTCCTAGTACCGATCCCTGGAGTACCCCGCTACTTACATTGGTCCATTTATATGCCTTTCCGTTTATGACTACTCTTTGCTTTCTGTCGCGGAGCCAATTTTCTATCCATTTCAACACACCGTCTTGTATTCCATGCGCTTTTAGTTGTAGCAGTAAACGTTTGTGGGGGACTTTGTAAAAGGCCTTTTGAAAATCAAGATATATAATATCTACAGCTTTACTCTCATCATAGAGGTTGAGGATATCGTGGAAGAAGTCTAAGAGGTTTGTTAAACAGGAATGTTTGCTACGAAAGCAGTGTTGAGTATCTTATGTATGTTATTTTCCCCTAAAGGTACTTTCACGCATTCACGATGTTGGTCCCGATGTACCCCGATTTGAATATCGGGACACAACGTGGTGCAATCCCCAACATGTGTCGTGGTTATCGGGGAGCGGCGTGTTACCCACGATGCGGGACATGGCAAATCGGGCTTGGCCACCAAAGTTTTGGATTTGTTCAAAAATTTTGCACGATGGACTTTTGGCGTGGTAACATCGGGTACATAGTGTTGTTGACTTATGGACGGCGTGTGTGTTGAGCACCGGGTTTCATCGGTATATACGTGTTCGCATCTGGGTGCATCGGGAACATTAAAGGGTTTTTAATCCCCAAAAAAACAAAACAAAATATGTAATGTGTTGGTCATGCTGCCTAAGCCAAACTGCAGCTGAATCCATGCGATAGGTCGGAGTTATCGGCGTTTGAATTCAAATTATTAGCGCCGCGGTGAAATTACCCTGCGGCGAAATTACCCCATCTTACCCAATCTATTTTTTATCGGTAAAAATGGGGAGGGAAAGTACGGGCGGGCGGACTGAACAGTAACTTTCACCTACGGTGAAATTCCACATATTATTATTGTTTTATTTGTTTTGAAATCTTATATAATAAGCTTTCCTCTTGCCATTCATACAAAATTGAAATAAAAAGAAAACAAAAATATTACTGGTGAAAACCAACTGAGGGCGAATATTTTGGTGCGGCTGGGATTCTAAAAAAAGCGAAAAACTATTGTTATAGATTTATTTCTATAAAGCCCAATATTGATGATAGCATATTCTAAACACCGCCATCACGTTCAGCGGAAAAAAATTAGCTGTGATTTAGTATGAAAATAAAAATAACTATTAAAAAACGATATACCGATACCGGTATATCTCATACAGTTTATAATATAACAGTGCGTTTAATCTCCTAAGGCAAGGGTCTAAACATAGCTACAATAAAATATAAAAGACGTCGCCGGTACAGAAGGGGTTAATGCGGCCCTACAATATTGTACGGTGTCAAACATGGCCCGCCAGAGCAAATAAGTTTGACACCCCTAGTGTAGAGTGACGTGCAGGTACCATATCCGCACAAGATAGGTTTATATCAATACATTTTACCTTCCACAATTAGAGAAAATATGATTCATCACGTAGTGTAGCCTACCTGTGGAGATTAAACGCACTGTTATATTATAAACTATATGAGATATACCGGTACTGGTATATCGTTTTTTGGTTATCGTTATTTTTATTTTCATTCTAAATCACAGCTATTTTTTCAGCTGAACATGATGGCGGAGACTCCCCTGTAGCCAGGTAACATAGGGTGATAGCCAGGCGCATATCAGGTGGGACGGCTTTCCTTCAAAACGTGTCAAAACGTGTCGTGCTTCTCCACCAGTGGGCCAACACGTTCAAGCAGCTCTCCGAACATGGCTTTATCCACCCGCAGGAAATTTTTGTAGGAGGTAGTGTCTTCCACAGCCAACTCCTTCAACAGGTTGTCATAGTGGCCGTACTGCCCTCGCCTCAACAGCCACTTCCGGGTCCAGACCTACCTTCTCCGTATCCTGGGTGGCACCTGGGCATCCTGCCCATCCTGCAAGGCTCTGTACAGGGCAACATCTAATCTTGCCTGATGTGCTGCCAGATCTACCTGCAGCTGCAGGACCTCGAGTTCATCCATGGTGTAGGGTAGGGCGAGTGGTGCTGACGTGTGGCCGTGGCTTGGGAGGTGTGTAGAGTGAGGAACAGGTACCAGAACCAGCCCCTTTATATCGAATTGTGTCTGTCACCCCGTCTGTCGTTGTGGCGTCGTGTTCGCCGTGTCACACACGTAACACCATCGTAAGTCCATCCCCCCTCGTCGTCTTCCACTCGTGCCACGTCGGGGTACGGTTTTGACCGTTCTATCTATCTATCTATCTATATGCTCAGGCCCAATCCCCATTTTGGGGGTAGCTGACTCAAGACAGAGCAAGAACAGGGAAAACACAAAAACAACATAAAACAAAAAATAAACACAGATAAAAAACACAAACTCACACACATCCAGGTCACCCAGGAGAAGAGACAATAAACGGAGGAAGGAAAAACAAAGATAAAACAAAAAGGTCCATGTGCCTAAAGGCATCCTCCATTCATAAAATGTTTGTAACAACTGGATTTAAACTTTTGTAGATTGTAAGTTTGTGGAAAGCAACTCGAGGGAAGTGAATTCCAAAGAGTAGTAGTTCTAGAGATAAATGAATTTTGATAAGCAGAAGTTCTGCATTGTGGAGGAGAAAGTGTAAATTCATGGGCGCTCTCAGCTGCCCTAGTTCTACGGGGAAAGATGTGGAGAGGCGGCACAATTGAAGCAAGTTCCTCTGAACAATTGCTGTGAAAATATCTGTAGAATAATGCAAGGGATGCAACGTTTCTTCGTATGGATAATGTAGGAAGGTCCTGTGTGATTGCAGGGTTATTGATTAATCTAATAGCTTTATTTTGAATTTTGTCCAACTGCCTCAATGCAACCACTCCACTTCCACTCCACAGAGGTGAACAGTAATCCATCTGAGAATGCACATGACTTTTATATATTACAGCCAACTGCTCGTCAGTGAAGAATTCTCGAACTCTGTACAGGAGTCCCAGTTTTTTAGAGGCATTCTTAGCAATGCTTCTAACATAATGTGTCAACGAATTTTGACCGTTAGGGCATTGACGTGGCGCCCTCGTGTTGCAACCGTGGTACCATCTGGCCCGTCGTGGCTACGACATGTCACCGTCGAGGCTTCGTCGTCAAACACGTACATCGTGTCACTATCTCTGCCGATGTACCAATTTGTGTACCTCGGGGTACATCGGGACCAACATCGTGAATGTGTGAAAGTAACTAAGCTAATTGGACGATAGTTACGGGGTAGGGATTTGCTGCCTTTTTTTTTAAATTGGTGTTACGTTAGCTAGCTTCCACTGATCAGGCATAGTTCCAGACTGCAAGGATTTATTGAATAGCAATGTCAGTGGTTTGGAGAGCTCATCCTTAGCTTCCTTTAGAACTCTAGGTGAGATTGTATTAGGCCCAGGCGTTTTATTTACCTTAAGTTTATCTAAACATTTAAATACTTCTCTCTCTGTAATGGTGATATTGCTTAGAACATCAGAATTATCTATCTGAATCGGCGATGCTGTAGGGATATCAATGAGGTCTTCTGTTGTAAAAACTGATGCAAAGAAGGTATTGAGGTCATTACTGATTTGTACTTCGTCTTTGGTATATTCTCCATTTTCATCGACTAACGGTCCTACAGTTGAAGTAATTACTCTCTTCTTTCTGATATAACTATAGAATTATTTTGGGTTTGTTTGGGTAGAAGGATATGGGAGCAAATAAAATAATGATAATCGAAACGAAACCAAGGGAGCAGACAAACAAGATAATATGTCTGGGAATGAAGCAAATGAGATAAATCCGAGGTAATAATCAGGTATAAATAAGGGGATATGGAGGAGGGAATGAGAGAGGGTATGGTCGGGATCTTCATGGGGGGCGGTGGTATTATGGCTGGGGTTGTCTGTAGGGAGAATCACGCCATATTTCTCCCTGTAGCCGCCATGTTGCCTACCTTGCCCTGTTAACCCCTTCTGTACTGGCGACGTCTTCTTAATTATATTCTAGCTATTCTTAAAGGATTTTGAGCAGTTAAACCCTTGTCTAGCGGGGGTGGACTTAAGTCGGGCTAGAGAACCAAGGACTATGTGGCAGGGCCCGACTTAAGTCTGTGTGCAATTTTGGAGCAATAATGGCTCTGAGAGAGAGACGAGCGGGTGGAGGAGCGTAGCTCGGCTCATGACCACTCGGCACGGGTCCCACGCGACTACTGACGTTTACTCCACACACACCCACACTCACTGCCTGGCTACACAGGGAATTATGTAAGGAAATTAACGTATTTTAGGGATTTTGCACTCGTCTTGCACGATCGTTGCAAGAGAACGCGTGGTCGTAAAAGGATGGTTCTGGTGTCATTGGAAAGCTCAATTTACGCCCTTTCAGGGATAAATAATTGTATTACGCTCTGGCTCTTGGTTATGCATGAAAAAGAGCACGGAAACAAGGTCGTTTAGGGTAAAACCACCCGCTTGCTGGGTAGTAGAAGTTACTGACGGGCCCGCTCGTAAGGCGTTAAGAAGGATCTGTGGTAGTAAGAAGAAGACCACATAATGAGACACAGATACGGGCGAGTGTAATAACAAAAATAATTCCTCCTTTATGCCACGGGGAAAGCTGGTAGCGATCATATTAGTAGGATATCATCAAATAATATTTTCTCTATGAGTTGAGCCTATAGCCAATCTGATTGCTACTAATATTATTATAGTATTATAAATTGTCATTATCATGAAAATATAGATATAATATCTATCTATTGAAAGACACCTCAGTTCACGTAATGATTATGAACTAATGTATTCAAGCGGTTATATCCAGTCAGATGTCAACTCTCCTACAAATGCTTCACTGGTCAACAGATAAACCATTCGAATGCGAGATACCTTATATGATTTTTGACCGCGAATTTTTTAGTGTTTGGATTTTGGCTCCTCCACCAACCTCTTGGGAGGAAAGTTTATAGTTCCACTGCCTTAACTCCTTCACCACCATTACGTTATTATCATCATATTCTGGTTACCATACGACGATTTTCTTTAGTTTGTAATCTGCCTCTACGACTCTAATGGGTACATACGATCTCAGTAACCACATAGGTCCTTTTTTAAACTGCATACAATCGTCTAACTTTATCCAGAATCAGAGGTAAAAAGGCGTCATGGTGCTGAAGGGGTTAACCCCTTCTGTACCAGCGACGTCTGTTTGATTTTACTCTAGCTATACTTATACCTTATTATGCAGCTTAGGAAGGAACTGTGGTAGGTAAAAGGGCTGATTGAGAAAGTTCGAAGCCTTCTAGTTAGTAGAGATCCTTCCCGGCCGAAGGCCGATTCCTTCTAAAATTAGAGGTTCGCTATCGGTCGCCAGGAATAAATCGACACCTAAGAGTAACGAAAGATCTTAATATTGACAACAAAATTAGGCGAAAGGTCTCATAATCGCCAAACTAACGGAACGAACGTCTTAAAACCTCAACACTAGTATGCTAAGCATGAGGGAGAAAGGGATCGACAAAAAGCAAATAGCACCCACTTAATGCTTCCTCTTCATATTTATCCACACAGGGGTACCGATATTATAGGCTAAGTGGAACTGTCGGTTCCAGTCGTTAAGAGTGGCAGGGTTTAGTTTTTGGTCTAGTTAGTCATTTTTGTTTTTAGTTTCCTCCCTAAACCTCCATCAAGATTATAAAAATATTCCCTAGACCCTCCTTCGAGTTAAATGTGTAAATTTTTCGGTAGACAAATTTCCCGGCCGAAGGCCGGTTTCTCTTAAAAATACAAGCTCGCTATCGCTCGGCAGGAAAAAATAGACACCTAAATGGCACGAAAGGTCCCAATATTAACAAAGAAATTGGGTGAGAGTCTTAAAATCTCAAAACTAATGAAGTTAAGCATGAGGAGAAGGGGGTCCAGAAAAAGTAACCCCCCCCCCCTTAAGTACGAATTGCTTTAGAAGATAATTATGTTGTCAGTGTTGAAGATTCTACTATATTCCATGTTGTTACAAAGACTAGTAATGTTTTATCTACGCCTAATTAAGTAAATGGCACATTAATTAACTATCATTACCCACATTAAATATATCTTAAATGTCGTAATAAAGATTCTCAAGGAAACACATATCTGCGGCAGATTACAATGATATAAGCGAAAAGGTTAGAGCTTTTAGTGCATTGGACGACCAGCACAATTTCACTCACATAACATATAATTAACAGCCCCATTAAAACACTCCTGAAATAATTAATGATTCCCAGTCTGTCACGAGCCAGCAGCAGGTCATTATCCAAGCAATTAAACACTAGGCCCAGATATCACCGGTTTGTGGGAATTATAATGGTAAAGACCCTCTGACTTCCATAGACATTTCAAAATCTGAAAGAAAATGTTTCATAATAGCCGGAAAACAGAAAAGAAATGCGTATTGGATCTTGGAAATATGTATAAACTAGGGCCAGATATCACCGCTTTGAGGGAATTATAATGGTAAAGAATATCTCAATTAACCCTCTGACTTCCATAGACCTTTCCTAATCGTAATAAAATTGTCATATAATATCCAGTAAACATAAAATAAATGCGTATATGTTGTTGAACGGGTTATAAACTCGGGCCAGATATCCCCCGGTATGCTTCCAGGGGAGTTGATTGAGAAGGGTCGGGCTCAGCAGGTAACACAGGCCCACCTTACTCCTCGGGCCCAGAGTGTTGTTTATGATCAGAGGGAGCCTAAACTTAGTTCGTCTGAAGGGGGTAGAGTTTTTTAATTAGTTTATATATTATTTTGTTTATTATGTTTTTAAGTTTCCTCCCTAGATCTCTATCAAGCTTAATCAATTATCCTCAAGATCCCCTTTCCAGACAAAGTTTACATTTTCGGTAGAATATGTCCCTGCCAAAGGCGGGTTCTTCAAAATGACATTCTCACTATCGCTCGCCAGGAAAAAAAACGACACCTAAATGGCACGAAAGGTCATAATATTGACAAAGAAATCGGGTAAAAGGTCTTATAATCGACAAAGTAATGGGGCGAGCGTCTTACAATCTCAAAATAACGGGGCTAAACATGAGGGAGAAGGGGGCCCAGAAAAATCAAACCTCCCCATAAGGAATATGGGGCCGGATACACAATGCAACATGAAGTTTAACGTAACCTTAATGCTTCCAAAACCACAGATAGAAACTATACAATATATTTGGTACACGTCGTCTCCAATAATACATATGTAGCATAAACTCAACATAATTATGAAAATCAAGCATGAAGAGTGAAAGTAATATAATTAATATGCTCATAGATACACTTACTTTATGTTCAGGATTACATAGCATTATTTAGTTAGTGTAATTAATATTATAGTAATGTGTACTTACAACTAATAACAATATGCGTAAATATAGTGGCGCCAGCTTTTAACAAAATGTATGTTTGTCCAATGAAATAATGTTTATATTTTTCAATATTAATACAATAACTTTAATTATTACGTAAGTTATTATAGCGTAACTATTCTCCGTGTACTTGACCCATAGTTTTTGTTGTTGTTCCCCAGATTTTTCTGGGCGAACAGTCCCGATTCCGGTTGACCGAAGCCGTTCCAGATGATCGGGACTCCGAAGGGGCCAGGGTGAGATGAGATTTATGTCTGAGAGGGCAGCGGGAGAGGGGATCATCAGCCCACAGGCTTGCACCCCTGGGCCAATGCCCCACGGTTCGCAGCCCCCCTTGCATGGCCACCCAGTTGGGCAACCTCGCCAGCACCTAGGAAGAGTAGTACATTAAAAGAGGCAGACCAAAACTTTTAAGGTTGGGTAGACGATTCCAAACCTCCCTCTGGATCGGACCAGCCCTCACCCTACCCATAGTTGTTAGAGATAGATATGATATATGAAACTAGGAGTAATCTGAGACCGGGGGCCGTACAGCCTGCGCATCACGGACTTCCTACCTTCCATCTTTCTTCCTGACGCGGTAGATAAAAACCGCCAGGCGCTCATTAATTAAGGCCCACAATACTCCGCTAAATCCCCGAGGGTGACACGTGGTGGGAGGACACTATTAGTCAGGGAGGCGGGTGGGGTAGGACTTGGTCAATTTTGGTGTGTCTGCGGCAGGTGGTGTCCTAGCCCCCCCTCCCACACACAGACACACACACACACACCCACCACCTGCACTAATTACCCCAGCACCTTACCCACCATTACCCTTCACTACTTCTGTCGTCTCGGGCCGGAGTCACCCAGGCGTCTTAACTTCTATATTTTATGAATATTCTGATTTCCGGTCGTCATTTAACCCCTTCTGTACTGGTGACGTATATTTTGTTTTATTCTAGCTCTATTTAGGCGATTTTGTGCAGCTTAAGAAGGATCTGTGGTAGTATAAAGGTTAATTAAGATAGTTCGAGGACTTTTTGAAACTGAATAACATCGTCTACTGGTAGCACCGGTACTGAACGGGTTAACACATTCATCCATATTTTGGAGAATTGCCCTTACATATGTTCTACTAAATTATATATTTTTTTATTTATTTATGGTATTTTTTTATGTCAATATTATCGTTATTCTTGTCAATGGGTGAGCACATCTGTTAGGTGTGACATCTGATAGCAAACTGCAAATATTCGTAACTCCAAGAAGGATTCGTAGCCCATACAGGTTAAGGGTAGATGTGGTGAGAGGTCAGCCACCTAACATTCGCAAACATGATTAAGACACCTATTATTTGGGCCCCTAGTTCCTTAGTAGGTTGGTGGATCAGGACTATATATATTTTGTCTGTGTGGATGAGGGTGACAAAAGGCAGAACTGCCTGTGATGAGTGCCTCCCCTAGAGTTGAAAGAGTGATAGGGCCAAAATCAAAGAATGTTCGAGCCAAAATGTCTGGACACACGGAGTTTGAAGCAACTTAAGTCATAGGATGAGGGAAAGATGGATTCAGGGAGAGAGTTCCAGAGCTCAGCTGTTGAATAGAAGAAAGATTGGAAGTATCGTTTCATTCTTGAGTTGGAGAGTTGCACAGAGTAGGGGTGGAATATATATACTTTCTATATCTTAAACACTTGTACCATTGACGTCATATTATATATATATATATATATATATATATATATATATATATATATATATATATATATATACATTCCAGCTGCATATACTTATTTATTTATTTTGTTTTGCAGTTTAACAAGGATCTGTGGTAGAAAAAAATATTTAAATAGTTATAAGCCTGTTATTTTCAGGAGGCCCTTTTTAAGCTAAATAAAATCGCCTACTAGCAGGCAGAATAGAGTTAAAAAGATGTCACCGGAACTGAATGAAATTATGAAATTATTTTATAGGCCAATAATTCTCTTATTAAACCTACATTATGATATCTGATTACCACAGTCGCCTATATATATATTATATATAATAGTTGTCAATCATTTTGTGTGGTGAAATCAATTATAGTTTGTTCTTCAAAATTTGCCGTCATCATTATACGGCATGTGTCCTTTCACATCTCTCCTGGCATCATATATTTAAAAAGAAAACAAAATCAGCCATTGTTTTCTTTGAGTCTATATTAATATTGGACACTATGCTTTCAATGTCTTTACTCTTTCGCTTTATTTCCTAGTTTTTTTTCACAATCTCCTTGACATCCGTATATTGTCAACCTCTCCCATTTTACCTTCACTCTTCATCCATGTCCCTCTTCCTTCTCTGCTTTCAATATTTGTTTCCTAATTTATATTGTATCACCCACTGCTCCGATTCTCCAAAATATCCCTTCTTCCTTAAATTAAGAGGGACATGGTTGTTTTTTTCTGACCCCCATTCTCCCTCATGTTTAGCCTATTTAGGCGATTTTAGATCTTTCACCCAATTTCATTGACAATATTAGGACGTTTCGTGTCATTTAGGTGTCGATTTTTTTCTTGGCGACCGAGTCGGGTTTTTTCCTGGTGAGCGATGACCAGGCTATAGCTTTAGGAGGAAATATTTTCTACCGAAAATGTACAGATTTATCTAGAAGGGGGATCTTGGGGATGTTTTTTAAGCTTGATGGAGGTCTAGGGAAACAAAAATAAATTATAAATAAATAAGCAAATCGTTCCTCCCTCCCTTGTCCCTTAATCCTTAAACTCCCACGACACACACCAACATGTCAGCAGAAGTCCAGGGCCTGGTTTTGATTTAGATTAATTTTGTTATTCCAGTCATGTTTTTCCCATTGTTCCTCCCTAGCCCCTCCCCCCTCCCTTTCTTTCTCTCTCTCTCTAGGTAACAAAAGAAAACAAAAATAAAAAAAAGTTATGAATCAGTAGTATACACTATTTCTCAACATCCTGTTTTACTATGAATTTCCCATTATAAATGATATCATTCTGCTGGGGGCCTTGTTTACCCAAATAAATGTTAGGCTATGCCGACCCAAAGTTGGAGGGAGTGGTGGGTGGGGAGAGAGCCTTCTACTTGGCTATCCTTACCTTTTACTGTGTAGCAAATTCTATGTTCGCATAAACTTCGGACTACATATTAGGGACCGCAAGGTCTGTACCCATTGCCTGACACTTTAAAGAAACAATAGGCCTACTCATTGCCTTTTTTGTATTTTTGTATTTTTTATTTTTGATGGGGGGGGGGGGGCTATGATTAAACGATTGTGTTCCGATTAGGAAGGGTATAAAGGGTATATGGATGTCAGAGGGTTAATTGCGACAGTCTTTACCCATATAATTCCCACGGATCTTTCCTAAACTGTATACAATTGTCTAATAAGAGCCAGAATAGACTGTCAAAACGAGTCATGATCCTCAAAGGGCTAATTGGATCCATCAGCTCTGCCACAAACCAACCCATAACCCCAACCCACCCACCACGGATACACTACCAAAGCCAACCACATAATATAAGCTTACACTTAAAACATAAGGTAACATATGATAATAAAACATAAGGGAACATTGTGATAATAAAACATAAGGTAACATATGATAATAAAACATAAGGTAACATATGATAATAAAACATAAGGTAACATATGATAATAAAACATAAGGTAACATATGATAATAAAACATAAGGTAACATATGATAATAAAACATAAGGTAACATATGATAATAAAACATAAGGGAACATATGATAATAAAAGATAAGGTAACATATGATAATAAAACATAAGGTAACATATGATAATAAAACATAAGGTAACATATGATAATAAAACATAAGGGAACATATGATAATAAAACATAAGGGAACATTGTGATAATAAAACATAAGGTAACATATGATAATAAAACATAAGGGAACATTGTGATAATAAAACATAAGGTAACATATGATAATAAAACATAAGGTAACATATGATAATAAAACATAAGGTAACATATGATAATAAAACATAAGGGAACATATGATAATAAAACATAAGGTAACATATGATAATAAAACATAAGGTAACATATGATAATAAAACATAAGGTAACATATGATAATAAAACATAAGGGAACATTGTGATAATAAAACTTATTACCAATATTGGAGCGTACATCGTTAAGCCTAAAATATCGATGTAGTAAGTTACATTATGCAAGACTTATATTTTGACTATTACCTTCGGCTATGGCGTCGATATTTTGGTTTTGTCGTCAACTCTGTGGGAGCTACTCGTTACAGGCAGTTCTGCCTTTTGTCTCCCTCATCCATATATAAATAACATACAACAGAAGAAAAAACATTGAGACGAAAAATATCGCACTGTGTGAGAAATATGTGAGATATAGTTAAAATAGGACTTCAGAGGCTATCAAACCTATTGGATTATTAAGCCAGCACGCTGTAAGTCAAGAATAACGTCAGGACTGGAGCCTCTTTGCAAGAACTCCAGTCCCTTGTATGTGATAGTTACGCTAACACTATAATATATAAACAAACTGCCGCACCACTGTTAAGAGATATCACGAATTAACGGCACCAGTTCCCCAGACAAGCCCGAGGTGAAGAGCAGAGCAGCTGCGACTTGGGAATATTTCTGTATATATGCATCAGGGTCACGGGTACCAGACAGAACATTATGTGGGTGTTTCTACACTATTTATTTTGGTACACAAGGAAGAAAATAAGGTGACTCAATGCTAAGAAAGTAATTTGTTTATATTACCTTTGTGGGAAATGTTAAAACATATTTTTGATTAATATAATATGTATGTATAATTGTATATACTCCGGAGCATACCCCATAGCTGGGGGTGGCCGACTCGATAATATTCAAAGACAGGGAAAACTCTGTCTCTCTCTCTCTCTCTGCTCTCCTCTCCTCTCGTCTCTGTCTCTGTCTCTGTCTCTGTCTCTGTCTCTCTCTCTCTCTCTCTCTCTCTCTCTCTCTCTCTCTCTCTCTCTCTCTCTCTCTCTCTCTCTCTCTCTCTCTCTCTCTCTTGTAGAAGGGGACACAATGTAATACAAATGACACATTCAAAAGGAGTCTAGACATACATTTCGAGGAGGTTGAAGTAATATACAGGAGGTAAAAACAAAATAAAAATATTAATGGTTAAGCATCAATATCCCAGTAGAATTGTTCTCATTCTGCTGGGGGCCTTGTTTCCCCAACTGAATGTCATGCAGACCCAAGGTCGGAGGGTGTGGTGGGTGGGGAGAGAGCCTCCTGATTTGTTATTATTACCTTCCACAGTGTAGCAAATTCTATGTTAGAATACAGTCCGGACTGCCTAGTAGGGACCGCAAGGTCTGCACAGTCTGTGTATCTATGTACCTTTATGTAACTCTCTACTCGCCTCATTGTTTTACCTTTCTATATCTGCCTCGTCATACTTCATGGTAATTTATCCCCAGACCCTTCCTACTTCATCCTTTACCATTCGTACCGTTATATCAAAATTTCCCTCCCTTCATCACTTTCATCATCATTTTTTGTTCTGGCTCTATCCAATGTCTCGCTCTCTAACATTCGCCTCCCAACCGTGGCAGTCTCCGAATGAAATATGGCTTGTCCTTTTTGTTAGTGATTTGGTATAATTAGCTTAACCCTTTCAAGATCCAATATTCATTTCCATTTTTTGTTTTCTGGTTATTATTAGAAGACTATATTCAGATTTTTTTTTTTTTTTTTTTTTATTTAAAAGAGACAATGCACGAAGGAAGGAAAAATACAGATAAAACAAAAAGGTCCATGTGCCTAAAGGCATCCTCCATTCATAAAATGTTTGTAACAACTGGATTTAAACACTTGTAGATTGTAAGTTTGTGGAAAGCAATTCGAGGGAAGTGAATTCCAAAGAGTAGTAGCTCTGGGGATAAATTAATTCTGATAAGCAGAAGTTCTGCATTGTGGAGGAGAAAGTGTAAATTCATGGGCGCTCTCAGCTGCCCTAGTTCTACGGGGAAAGATGTGGAGAGGCGGCACAATTGAAGCAAGTTCCTCGGAACAATTGCTGTGAAAATATCTGTAGAATAATGCAAGGGATGCAACGTTTCTTCGTATGGATAATGTAGGAAGGTCCTGTGTGATTGCAGGGTTATTGATTAATCTAATAGCTTTATTTTGAATTTTGTCCAACTGCCTCAATGCAACCACTCCACTTCCACCCCACAGAGGTGAACAGTAATCCATCTGAGAACGCACATGACTTTTATATATTACAGCCAACTGCTCGTCAGTGAAGAATTCTCGAACTCTGTACAGGAGTCCCAGTTTTTTAGAGGCATTCTTAGCAATGCTTCTAACATAATGTGTCCAGCTCACGTTAGTAGTTTCACCGAGAATGTCAATACTAGGGGAAGTGGGAATATTTACATAATTAACAAATATATGGGAGTCAGTGAGATTCTGTCGGATAGAAAATTGAATGTACTTGGTTTTCTGTGCATTAAAGGAAACTAGATTCTTTTGTCCCCATTCATTAATTCTAGAAAGGTCCTGGTTCAGAGAAATTGCAGTGTTTATTTTTGAATTTATAAGATCGGGTTGGGTGAAAGAATTGGTAAATGTGAAGGAACTGTGGAGTGTTGAGTCATCTGCGTAGGAATGTATTGGATTATGAGTGGTAGATATGAGATCATTGATATGAATGAGGAACAGAGTTGGGGCCAAAACTGATCCCTGGGGAACACCAGCATTTATTGAGTGAAATTGAGAATAAAGGCCATCTACCATTACACATATTTTTCTGTTATGAAGATAAGAAGAAATTAGTGGAACTAATGATGCAAGGCCGTAGTGTGACATCTTCGACAATAAGGATTGATGCCAGACTCTATCAAATGCCTTTGATATATCCAGTGCTATTGTATGTGTTTCACCATGTTGGTCTGTAGCTTGGTTGATTTGATGCGTAAGAAGGAAGGGTACCGGTACATGGAAGTCAGGGGGTTCATTGAGATAGGCTTTACCCTTATAATTCCCACAAATCCTTCCTAAGCTATATAATATCGTCTATTGATAGCCAAAATAAATTGACAAAATGCATCACAATCTTCAAAGGGTCAATAACTTGTTCTCCTCCTAAGGTTACTGATTAAGGTATATTATTAGACGCACAATCTACGCAGTTTCAACAGTTTTGTTTAACTATAATCATATATCTTACTGTAATTATGTATTATACCCTGTTCCAAGTAGGTAGGCCACACATTGATAACCTTAACACCTTACGAGCGGCCTATGCGGTTTATTTATGTGTACCGCCCAGCGGGGTGTTTTTAGCCAAAATAGGGCTGTTTAGGTGATCATTTTCATGCCTAAATAAGACCCAGAACGTAAAACAAGTATCTATCCCTGAAAGGGCATAAACAGAGCTTTCGAATGACACCATAACGATCCTTGTATGATGGATAGTTTTCTTGCAATAACCGTGCAACGCGAGTGCAAAAAGCAGGTAATTCGGTACTTTCGGTAAATAATTGAGTATGTAGCGAGTGAGAGAGGGAGGAGGGAGCTGAGATTTGTGTCAGTAGGTTCGCTAGTCTCCTGCCACCACTTGTCTCTCTCTCTCAGCCACATTACGTGCTGAAATTGCCACTCGAGTTATGTCAAGCGCCGCCAAATAGTCCAGCTTTATTTAACTCGACTTAAGTGGTGGGCCGCGTTTTAAGGGTTTTTTAATCTCTGTAACTCAAAAAGGGCTAGAGAAAATGAGCTGTAAATTTCCACACCTATTCCCTGGCTGACCCTCCCCAAATGGTAGATATATTTGCTCGATTACTCTAGTCGTTTGTCAGTTATAGAGGTTAATGTTCAAAAGTTTTGGCCTACTTATTTGGAAAAGGGTATAACCGAAGCCGTGACCCGCCTCCCAGAATTCGACCCTACCTTGGCGGTGGTTTTGGTGGGTTACAACCCTGAGTGGAGGAGACACCCGGGAAGATCACGTGACTCATGGTGGAGGAAAGTCCACCATTTATGTCGGGACCTACTTGGGATGAACCGAGTCACCTGGTAACTTGCCCGGAGAGACTCCCGGGAATGGAGTTGGAGGGTGTGTGTATCTACGCATCGCCGCGGCATAAGCCCACAATGAGTGAGGTAGTCGCACTTTTAAAGATGTATAGAGAAGTCCCGATCATATACCGGTCTTGATCATAGCCAGAGGTTGTACTATGGTTATAAATCCAACGAAGATCACATACCGAGCGTGAGTAAAGTCAGTGTGATGCACAATATATATAAATAAATAATACTTTTTCAGAATATTGTTAGCTAAAAATCTGTTCAGGGAACCCCTGAGTACCCATGCACATTATCATATCCATAGTCTATAGCCCCACACCCCCACTGCAGATTGATTGACTGTATATTGGTTATAATAACATTTAGTAATATTTTCTATCTCTCTTCTTACATATGACGGGTTTTTGGCGTAAAATGTGCCGAATGCATGTGTTTGATTACACACGCATTTGATTATGTATTTATGTGATAATGAATGTACATTGAATCCTACCAAATGTTTGACTACGATGTTTTCCATTTTGCAGATTGCAGAGCAGATGAAACTACTATACAATCGGGAGGTAAGTGTTCGGCAAACGTATATTTCTCCATGTTTTCCAAATTTCCAAAACGTGTACATTACCTGTAGCATATTCTAATTACCCCTTGAGGATCTAATACGCATATTGGTATTTTATTATGGTTATCATTAGACGAATGTGTGCGATTTAGGAAGGATATCTAGGAATTAAAGGGCTAAACACTATCTCAATTAACTCTTTAGCTCCCACAAGTTCGCCCTAAGCTGAATATTGTCTATTGATAGCAAGAATTAATTGTGTTAACGCGTCATGATCGTCAAAGGGTTAACAGATATGATGGTGTTATGGTTTTCTATGATGTGGAGACGTGGGGGAACTTTCGTATTCCTAAGTGCGGCTTTTTTTATTATTTATATTATTATTAGCAGTAGTATTTTCATTTTATTTTTTATTTTTTTGTTTCCATAACATATATATACTGATTGACACATGTTTTGGCCTACATCGAAGGTAGGCCTACAAGCTTATAAATAATCAACATTGTTCTGTTAATGTTGTTAATAATCTGCTTAGGGATAATTAGAGGTGATTGGTGGGTAAGGTAGTTAAGATTGTTCGCCTTATTTGTCGAAATATTGAGCTAATTTTTAATTACGGCTATATCATTTGTCAACATCAGCATCGTGTTTTAGGGCTACATAGCTTATTACATCGATTAGTGGTCTGAGTTATGGGACTAGATGAGAGTTTTTGATATCTTTTAGTGGAAATGCGCAGACTACGAAGTCAACTCATTGAAGTGCTTACTATAGTTATTAGGTTTGACAATGTGGATTACAGCAAAACATGTAAGTCTCAATGTAAATACAACATGCAGCCATGACTGGAACTGTGAATGAAAAGGTTAAGCACCAGTATTTGTGGACACTTTTTCGCATGAAAGATATGCATCACCACGAACGAACTTCCCTCAGAAGTTGTAAATAGTTCTTCAGTAGAGCAGTTCAAAAGGAGAGTAGATATTGTTTGCACACTCTGCAATGATTATAGTGCACTACAAAATATCTCTCTATCCACTTTGAGCATCTACCCAAAATGGTCCGCAAGGTCTTTGAAACACTAACTATTATTTTGTACCTTCTCGTAAATGTCTGTTTCTCTCTCTCTCACACACACACAGCCCGTAGCCTAGTAGGTAGAGCTCTCGTCTCACACACGAGGGGTCGGGGGTTCAATCCCCGGCCGGGCGGAGACAAATTGGGCTTGTCTCCTTTCATGTGTTAGCCTCAGGTCACCTAGCTGTAAATAGGTACCTGGAATAAGTGGACGACGTTGTGACGTCCCATCTGGGGTTGGCAAAAAATGGTACAAGGCGAGATGGGTATCATATGGTTCACCTAAGCTGATGGCTACCTAAGCCTTCGGGCGAGACGGTACCGTCTATAGTGAGAATGGTACCATACAGATCCACCCTAAAGCCTTCGTTTCCGATGTCGCCAATTGGCTAAATACAGACTACACACAATCCACAGCCATTCCAACAGTACATAAAACACTTAACATGCATTTCACGCAATACATTCCCAGTTAAGGAGGCGCGATAATAATGAGCTTAGCTCGCATTGCGTGGATTCCCCTTGACGAACAAGTAACTGAGTAACTCTCTCTCTCTCATCACCAGACTCCACCTACACACACCACTCAACTCCTCCCACAATGTTCACAGCTGTCAAGGTATCACACTCGGGGGTTCAGGGTTACCAAATCCACTATAGTCTATCCATTATAAGTAGGCTAAACTTCTTCACTGCTAACCTCTATAATTTCATATCACCAACTCACCTATTAACTCACAAATATACCTAATCAATGAAATCAATTAAACTAATGAATACAAGTGGGTGTAAGAAACGACTATAGTAATCGAGCTAATATTTCTACCATTTGGAAAGTGTTAGCCAAGGAAAAGGTGTGGTAATATACAAGTAATTTGCTCCAGCCCTTTTAAAGTTACACAGGTTAGGGGTTACACAGTCTGGCTTACCTATAATGGATGAACTTATAGTACATAAATGCCAAACATCGATAGAATAGTGCCACAATTTCTACATTATCGCTATAAGATAGCTCAAATCTCCATAATATTGCTAGCATAATGCCACAATTACTACATTATTGTTCTAAAATTGCTCAAATCTCCAGAATATCGTTAGAAAATATTGCCAGATTCTCCAATTTTGCTCTAAAATGGCTCAAACCTCCAGAATATCATTAGAAAATAATGCCACAATTTCTACATTGTCGCTCAAAAATGGCTCAAACCTTCAGAATATAGCAAGAATTCATGTCGCTCGATGTAAAATAAAGCGTCTAGATCGAAGAAAATACCTCTAGATAAAGCGGGAAAGTAGCTAAATAGGCAACACTGCTCCTCGGCATCCGGGTTCATTTTCTGTAGTCCAGTTCTGATGGTAATACTGAGATTAGCCCTCCTTAACCCGTACAGAAGGGGTTAATGATTATGCCGCATCTTGACAGTATATTCTGGCTATCATAATACTATTATATGTCTATAACGAGTTTCTCCCCCAAAGCTAAAAGAGTGACAGAAAGACAAATTCAAGAGACATTATGGTCAAAATCCTGGACACACAAACTTTAAAGCTAAATCAGGATGAAAGAAAGATTGATTTAGGGAGAGAGTTCCAGAGTTTACTAGTTGAGTAGAAGAAAGACAGAACATTTGCCAATTCTTGGATTGGAGAGTTGAACCGAATAGGATTGGGACTGTGTTGAAAGGCGGGTGCCTCGCACTCGCCGCAAGGAAGAGGGTATGCACTGAGAGAGTTCTAAAGAACACTGACTGCTGTAATAGCGATAGAGCAACTAAGCACAAAGTAGAATACTATAGATGACATGTTTCATATACCAATACATCTTCTATATATAAGTAGCCAGACCAGAGATGCTACATAATAGGTCGCGTGTGACCGCCTTGATGCATCCAACTACATTCATGTTATTGTCATAATTATAATGTTCTCTTCTTCAACTCTTATACAGTTTACTATTTTGTTCTTCCTCTCATATTATCTCTGCCCTCTCCACCTTCAGCAGGCATATATAGCGTAAAGTTCATTTGGTGATGCCTTCATCATGACTGTTCAGAGTCACATTATTAACCCCGACAACCATCTGGTGTGACATACAAGGTATAAAGCACCAACCCTTGGTGGAAGCCGATAAATACGGAAAATGTCCGTATCTGTTAAGTTTATTCTGCATCATGTACAGTCACTCATATAAATTCGTGGACCTCACCTATATCTGTTGATATACAATGAAGCAACTTGGTTGAGTCCGAGAACTTTCAGTCTTCTACTGTACTCTCACGTCTTAGCTTGTTCTTCCTCGGTCAAATTACTCTTCTTTCCTATTTTACTCCAGCCATCTGGTCTGGTTTCTGTTTATGGAAGTAAATAATAATAATAATAATAATAATAATAATAATAATAATAATGACAACAAGAATAACAAACACGATCCATACGCAAGCCATACAAATATAACCAACGTCCCGTAATAAAAAACCCACAACCCTACCTACCAAAAGAAGGAGATCATTAGTTCCACTGTTTAATAAGGAAGGACCAGACACCGCAACGGAGCCTGTCACAGAGTCGGAGGGAGGGAGAGGAGCATAAAGGGGAGATAGTCGCTTCTTGTCAACTTCCTTCTCCCTCATCTTTAGCATATTTGTTTCGAGATTTTAAGACGTTCGTTCCACTAGTTTGTCGATTTTAAGACCTTTCGCATAATTTCTTTGTCAATATCAAGACCTTTCGTGCCATTTCGGTGTCATTTTTTTCCTAGCGAGCGATAGCGAGCATATCATTTGAGAAGGAATCGGCCTTTGGCCGTGATAGTTTTCTACTGAAAAATTTACACATTTATCTTGAAGGGGGTCTAGGGGGTGCTATTTTAAGCTTGATGGAGGTCTAGCTTGGAAACTAAAAAAAAAATAAGTTAATAAATACATAGACAACAAAAAAACAAAAAAACAAACATTAACCCCTTAAATCCAGTACGGTGACGATTTTCTCTCTCCCCCCCCCCCCACCACCTAACTTGTGGAACAACAGTTATGGGGAAAACACGATAATCGCTCCTGTGATTCCCGTTTTACTCTCCCTTCCTTCCCCGTTCCCGTAAGCATTTGTTTGTTCTTAATTAATCGACATTACTCAACCGAGCTGAAACCTGCCTAGCCTAACCTAGTCGAACCTACTTCAACCTATTCCATATCTAACATTTCAATAAAAATAATGAACATCGGAGCATCAGGTGTATGTATATAATGTAGAGGCATAGAGAGGCAGTCATATGATGTACACAGTCATTCATAAAAGCTAGTGTACCTATTTTACTTAAATTTATGCAAATAGGACCACTGGGGAGGATTTATTGGTGTATGTTGCTTTAGGCAATATTATTTGTGCATATAAAGCCTCTGACCGTACCGTAGTTTGTAGAGCACTGGCCTGCAAACCGAAAGGTTGAGGGTTTGAGGCTCTGGCCAACCAGTGAGTGTTATTGGCAGACGACAGTGTTGTGGTAGACGGTGCGGCGTAGCAAACTATGGCAACTGTCCACTGAAGTCCCTGACACTTCAGGGAACCAACCCTAGCCCTGCTATTGAGCAGGGAGTGCATGGTGGTAAAGAATGTCTCATCATCAACCGCATCATCATACTCAATCAATATGAAATTACACTTATATTCAACTTTTCTTACACATACTTGCATAGTAAAAAACACGTCATTGAATTTTCAGTGACTGTAGGAAAGGTCTGAACCTGGTTGCCTAATATGTAGTGGGCCTCCGCAGCCCCAGATACACTTAAACATGTCTGCTTACCAAGGCACGTCCCCTGCGGCTCACTACCCCCCACACCCACTGCCAACCTCACTCCCGCAGGCCTATATGCACGGACACTCAACGCTATTTTCCGCTTTATTCAGGCTATCATTAAACGATTTTACTCCGCTTTGGAAGGTCTGTAAAAAATCAGTATATCTCAGTTATCCTTCTGACTTGTAAAACTAATTCCAAAACTAAATAAAATTGCCTTCTGATAGCCAGATAAAAGGAGGAAATGCGTCCTGAAGTACTGAAGGGGATAATCTTTACTATTACTTATATTCTGAGAACACTAGGAAACGGGGATTATTAAACATATATAATTATGTATCTGCATGTGTTCTCTTTTTTTATATATATACATAGATAGATGTTTTAGCACTCAACGAGCGGCTAGTTTTGTAACGCTACTACCTGCCCAGCGGGTAGTTTTACCCTAAACGAGCTTCATTCCATGCTCTTTTTCATGCATAAAGAAGAGCCAGAGCGTAATACAATTATGTATCCGTGAAAGGGCGATAATTGAGCTTTCCAATGACACCTGAACCATCCTTGTACGACCAAGGGTTCTCTTGCAACGATCATGCAACATGAAGGGAAAATCCCTAAAATACATTAATTTCGTCAGATTTTACCCTGTGTTGCGGGACCAGGGATGTGGTGGGATGTGATGTTACCCTCAGTGGTGGGACTGGGACCATGTCGAACGGCCAGAGCCCACCCGCGCTCCTCCCACCGCTCGGACTCTCTCTCAGAGCCGATTATGTGCTAAAAATCGCATACGACATAAGGCGGTCCCCACTTTTTAGGCCTTGGTTCTCTAACCGACTTAAGGCGGGCGCCGCCAAAGAGGGGTTAAGTCAGAGCTTTAAACATAAATATGATCATGTGTTTTCATCTAATGTGCAAATATTATCAATCATCATATAGAGAAAACAAATGTAATTCCTGAATCCGATTACCCACCACACAATGAACTGAATTTTGGTCCCTATCATATGTTTGCCTTAATGATTCCTTGAGTTACCTACATTTTTCCCTTTCATATGTTCACCCAAATGATTCCTTGAGTGACTGATTGAGCGAGTGAAAGATGACGAGTGACGTACCCACAGAGTAAGAGTACACCCAGCGGACCCTCTCCCGTTACTGAGTTAGTGAGGTTACCGTGATGCAGGGTGACCACAGACCAACACACACACACACACCGCACTTATAAAACACTGCTACCTCAGTTCTCCTCGTATCACTAAACCCATAACTCAGAAGCGTATTCAACACTTTAGATACCGTGACGAAGTTGCAACTTTATAGCTGCAACCAAGGACTTTCAGATTCGTTTAGTTTACCAGAGTGTGTATCTATTGTTCTATCTGTTGTTTAGTTGGCACCGATTAGCATGACGCCCATTGGCCAAAAGTGACAACCAAATTCAAGGGATGTTGGGGTCAAAATGCCTGGATACTTGAAACAGTCTAAGTCATAGGATGAAGGAAGAAATGATTGAGGGAGAGAGTTTTATTCCTCTGGACAGGTTGCCGATCAAGGCTGACGAGCTTCATCCATCCGTATTTTGAATAGGCTATCTCACCAAGATGGGTTGACGACCAAGGCTGACTATAGTCAAACCATTATATGAGCGACCCGGAGTCCTCCAGTTTTGGCTATACTGCGATCCTTCCCACGGCCTTCCGTAAACACATTAGCAGCTGATATTGGACAGTTTGGTTGATAAGCGTATATGACCTGTTTCACCTCCCATATACATTGTCATTCTTTCTCTTCTTCCCTCATTCAATATACTTCTATTAATTAATCATTAGATAAAGTGAAGACACCCAAGTGATTTTGTTCAAATTAGGAAGGACCATATATATATACAGTACTGTATATATATATATATATATATATATATATATATATATATATATATATATATATATAATATATATAATATATATAATATAATATAATATATATATATATATATTCTTCTCTCTCGTTTTCTCTCTCTCTCTCTCTCTCTCTCTCTCTCTCTCTCTCTCTCTCTCTCTCTCTCTCTCTCTCTCTCTCTCTCTCTCTCCACCTATCCATCTATCTTATTATGTCTATCTATCTATCTATCTATCTGAGAAATGCAGGAATGCCAACACTTTAATTTTTAATAAATAAATATATGTTTGCTTTTATTGTACGGTTTTCTTTAATAAGAATGAGAGAGAAAGCGAGAGAGAGAAAGAAATACATACATACAGACAGACAGACGGATGGGCAGACAAACCGGACGGAGAGGGAGAAAGAGACAGGCAGACACACATACATAAAGACAGACACAGTAACAGATAGATAGATATATAGATCAAGAGAGACAGACAGAAAGGTAGAGAGGGAGACAGAAGCAGACACACAGACATACATAAAGAAAGACAGACACACAACCTCTAAACAAAAACGTGAGTAGAAGTTTACCTCAGGGTTGGTGTGGAAAAGAAGTCAAAACATGGGACACATATAATACAGTACTTCTATTAGAGAAGTAAACCATTCATTCTTATTAAAGAAACCCGTACAATAAAAACAATAAAAACAAGACTATATAATTATATATATACCGGTATATATAATATATATATATAAGGTCCTTCCTAATTTTAACAAAATCACCTGGATGTCTTCACTTTATTTAATAATTAATTAATAGAAGTATATTGAATGAGGGAAGAAGAGAGAATGACAATGAATATGGGAGGTGAAACAGGTCATATACGCTTATCAACCAAACTGTCCAATATCAGCTGCTAATGTGTTTACAGAAGGCCGTGGGAAGGATCGCAGTATAGCCAAGACTGGAGGACTCCGGGTCGCTCATATAATGGTTTGACTATTCATAGTGTATACGTGACGTCAGGTCACGTGACGATAATAAACAAATCAGTACCTGGCCCTATGGTACGGGGCTGCCGCGCGCTTGTACACAAAGAGACTGGTCAAGTTTGTGTTGTACCAGGTTGTTTTAGCACACACGGACAAGACAATGTGCTTTTGTATTGATTTCAAACAATCAAAGATGTAAGGAAAATATATTAAGGAAACAATTATAAGCTTCAAAGCAGTAACATAAAACAATATGATGAATAGATGATAAGACTGAATATTGAGCTCTCTCCTTTAATATGTGTGGATGTTTGGATTATTATGAACATATCTTAAGTAATTTTATCCAAATATTATATATATTGGCCTAGTTCATTCATACAACTACAGATGTATACAGTACCTATCAGACGGCAACGGTCAATAAGAGTAAAGTTTTGTTATTAGTTTGTATATAAAGCGCAAAGCTCTTTATCATCCATCGCCGTCTGGAAACTGTCTACTATCTTCTTGTATAAGGACTAGGCTTAACAATTATCTGTACTGATATTTATTGTCTCATTTTACACAATATATTTGTATACACATTTATGTTTATCGATATATTAGGGAGGTAACCGCAATTCACGGCAAAGCGTATACCATTAGCCTACACTAGATTACCGTATCCTATGCAAAGCCAACTGAAAACAAAAGATTAATAGGACACCAATAATCTATTAACCACATTAATGATGTATATGAAATGTCTGTTATGGTGGATGGGTGAGGGTAGGGGAGATTTTTAATGTGTTTTCGACCATTCCATTCTTACACAAGATATGTTTATATCAATCTATTTTACCTTCCATAATGAGAGACAAGACGATTCATCACGAAGTGTAGCCTACCGGCAGATATATAACAAACGTATATATTATATACTAAATGAAGAGACAAGGAATAATCGTGTGTCTTTAGACCTCTTAATATAGATTAAAATGTAGGTTAAGGTACATATACGGTACAAGTATATCGTTTGCTTCAACAGACACATTCCATGATAAATAACATAAGGAACAAAGCACAATGTAAGGCATTGATCTTGGTACAATGGCAAAGCTGCTAGATGTAAAGTAAGTACCGGTAATAAAACGAAACAAATTAAAAGAATTAATTAGGCTATGCCCAGCATTACTGGTATCTATCAACTGAAAATATACACATTTTATAATCTATATTTTATTAATTTCACCCCAGCATATGCCAATTTTGTGAAAAGATCATTTATATAATATGCTTACGTGTCGGATATATTTCGTCTATATATGCAGGGAAATTTAGACTAAATTAAGTAGTCTCGTTGGCAATATAAGCAAAATACATCATAGTTTTACCATTTTAATGCAGCAAAATTATATAAATCTGAACTTGGCTCTCTTACCAATCATTGGCGTGCAACAATATCAAACCCACCAAACCTACCTAAGAATTAACTTAACTAACGGTTTATTTGAGGAGGTTTAAGCAAAGTCCGTTGTATAAATATATGTTACCTTCCATAATAGGAGAATATACGATGTATCATGAAGTTTGTCGGTTGAAACAAAACTATATACCTGGTACCGGTACCGTTTATGTACATACTGTACCTTACCTACATTATGATCCATGTGAATTGGTCTAAAATTTTGGTCTTCTCATATAGTTTATGAAATATAAGTGCGTTTCATCTCCGCAGGTAGGCTACACTTCGTGATGAATCATATGTTATTTAACAGTGGAAGGTAAATGGATAAATGGATTGTGCAAAGGATCGATATAAACAGCTTTGTACGGATGGAATGGTCGAAAACACAGGAACAATTTCCTTTATTTAAACTCATCCACCCACACAAACACTACCTTGTGTAAAATTCATCAATTTACAGTTAGTATTTTTAAATCTAGCCCACATATAAGGTGATATTTGGTGTAGGTTTTAACTTTTGAACTTGTTTGACATCAAATGGTGATTAAAATCCAAACTCGATCGGTTATATTTTGTCAACTCGGGTATTTCTATCGTTGCGGGATTTTTGAGGGTAGACGGTATTACAATAAGCTAAAGCTCGGTTCACACATACCCGTCCTGAGCTCCCGTCCTTCCCCGACCACTGAATTCGTATGCAAACGTGCAAAGGACGCCAACATAAACGGGTATGGTCTGTTCATGAACAGACAGTGACGCCACAACACAGGCCGCGACAGCGAAGGCGGCGAACATTTTTGGTATGCCAAAAACAAACCCCTCAGGACGGACCAACTGCCAAAAAACGGAATAGGGTGGGAAACCCACGTGACACCCACGTGACTGGTCTGCGCATAGACGCCGTCTGTTGGCGTCTATGCGCCGCCTAGACGCCACCAGACGGCATCTATGCGCTGACCGAAATTTTTTAAAGTTGAGACGGCGATGTGGCAACGTCGCGTTAAGTGACAACGCCGTGCGCACCCCGCCTGTTCCCACCTACTTGGCGTCCATAAAAAGGCCAGCGGCGTGCGGTCCGGTCTCACTTCCCAAGCCGCCGTCACCCCAGCAACAATCACCACCTCGCAAAAGCTCCTGCCTCCAAGCTCCAACCTTCGTTATGCCACCAAAGTCTGAGTCGAAGAAACGGCGAGCCATCATCACCAAATCCAAGACGCCCAAGGACACGGAGGACACCAACGACAGCCAGGTGATGGACATACAGGTAGAGGAGACACAGAAGCGCCCTGATGTTGTAGAGCAGCAGGGTGCCCCTCAGTCACCCACGCCTGTCCTCAGCCTAGACAACGAGGCAGTGGTTGTAGAGGCGCCCAACGGTGATTCCGAATTAGAGCAGCAGCAGAGTACATCATCCGATCAGGATATTACCGACGAGGATGATACCCAGGCGGCTGCTGTGGCGGATGGTCGTGGGAAGAAGCGTTCCCGCTTGACGATGGCCCCTATGTACAGCTGCACTTGATTCAACAGAGTGGCATGGTCGTCCATGTTGAGGGACAATCGGCAGGAGAAGTTATGTCGGCGTAACCTGGTTGATGACTGAGGTGTGTCTGTGCCACACCCCTATTATATATTCATGGTGGTGGCCATCGCCGACGACACTGCGTCCATCGTATTGTGGTCGCAGTACCGTCGCAGTGCGTCGCAGACAGGTTGTAAACAGACTTATTAGGTCGCCGTCCAACGGGACTGGTCGTGGCACCAAGTCGCCGTCCATGAGCCGTCTGCCGGGGCGGTGACGTGTTGAGGTCGCCGTCCACTTCCCGTCCATACGCCGTCTGCCGGGGCGGTGACGTGTTGAGGTCGTGCATCGTGGCCACCCGTGGCCACTCGGGACACAAGGTCCTCCGTTTGATGCCGTCCAACACTTTTTGGTGGTCGGGGAAGGACGGGATCTCAGGACGGGTATGTGTGAACCGAGCTTAAATGCATCGGAGATTTGACCATATTAATTAACTAAACCTGTATTATGCATCACTGAAATTATAAGTAGGCCTAGCCTATGTACAGGTAGATTGTGTTACGTACCTTTAACCACTTCTGTACCGGTGATGTACTTTTCATTATATTATGGCCACTATTAGACGATTTTGTACAGCTTAAGAAGGACGTCAACTCATTACAAGGCTACAGCCTATCTCAATTAATCCTTTTAGATATCATATATCCTTCCCAAGCTTAAACAAAATCGTCTAAATGTAGCTGAAATCAAATACAAAAAGACGTCACCGGTAAAGAAGGGGTTAATATTCTGTTCTCAAAGATTTCTGTACCGTATTCATGCGCAGTTATGCTGTTGTAAGAAGGCTTATAATCTTTATAGTATATCTAATTTCCAAAACGTATACATTATTTGATATCTCTCTCTCTCTCTCTCTCTCTCTCTCTCTCTATATATATATATATATATATATATATATATATATATATATATAAACAAACAATAAAAAAACATATATTACAGAAAGGAAGTGAGTAATGGAATGTTGGTGTCTTATAACAAACTTTTGTTTTCTGTTTCACCTTCGCTTGCATAGTAATCATTAAACAAATATACGAAAAACGGATAAATATCAAAATACTATGGTGTAAAATTATAAAATCGACATTTAAATAATGATAATGCAGTATTAAAGCTAGCCCAGTATACAGTATAAGGAGATATAGTCGGTGTTGTTCACTCTTCATACACCCTGTTTTTATCACAAGGCAGTAATTAGTCTTCCTTGTCGTAATTTCCCTCTATTTTACCCTAGGGACCCTCCCCCTTCAGAACACTAAGAATGTATGGTGATAACTCAATTTCCATAGTGGTCATGTTAGACACGGCATTACGAGCATATCAAGTAGAAACCGATTCAATCGCATAGAGTTCAACGTGTTTTGGGCTGGTCTCGTGTTTGCTGTTGATCTCGGTGTTTCCGTCCAGCAGATGAATACTGTGTGTGTGTGTGTGTGTGTGTGTGTGTGTGTGTGTGTGTGTGTGTGTGTGTGTGTGTGTGTGTGTGTGTGTGTGTGTGTGTGTGTGTGTGTATGTGGTGTGTGTGTGTGTGTGTGTGTGTGTGTGTGTGTGTGTGTGTGTGTGTGTGTGTGTGTGTGGGTGTGTGAGTGGTGTGTGTGTATGGTGTGTGTGTGTGTGTGTGTGTGTGTGTGTGTGTGTGTGTGTGTGTGTGTGTGTGTGTGTGTGTGTGTGTGTGTGTGTGTGTGTGTTATAATAATCTATTTCTCATAGTTAGGCCAGAAATCTTGACTCAAACGTCTGTAACTCAAAAAGGCCTAGAACAAATGGGCTGGAAATTCTCACCTATTCCTCAGCTGACCTTTCAGATCGATTATCCTAGTCATTTTAATATAGTTATAATTAGTTTATTTTATTTTTGATGAAACTTTGTTATAGTTACTGCAAAGCGATAATTTCAGATTACAAGGTACAATCGGATGCCATAACCATTCTTGGAGTGCACCTATTTCATATTATGGAAGTATATACGTGGAATCGCTTCTATGAACATATTTTGTTATGCATCAACTACAAAACTATATGTACAAAGAATTGAAAATCAAGGTCTGTCCATAAATTAATTTAGATGGTTATAATTGCATAAAGTAAAGAGTAAGGGGGCCACGGATTACTATGAGTGGGCTGGAGACTATAGGCGCGTTTTCGCGAGCTTTTTATGGGCCTGGGTCGATCTGGGTGTACCCAGGTCGACCCAGGCCTGTTTCTGTTTTCGCGATTTTGAGACTGGTCTGACCTAAAGATCGAGAAAATTGAGCCTGACTTTACCTAGGCCGGATTACGGCCTTCTGATTGGCTAAGCTATTTCAATATGGCTGTTCCAATAAAAAGGCACTGATATATGATTGTCTACGTTTTTTGTCTCTATTCTGAATATTAAAATGGCATGCGAAAAATATTAAAATACATGCAATATGAGATAAAAAAAACAAAAAACATATCAATGTGTTAGACAAGGACAAGGTATATCCCCTCAAAAACAATAAATAAATAAATACATAAATCCTATATCCCTACTAAAACTTCTAAGATCGCATGGTCTGGTAAAAAAATCCAAGATCTTGTGAACAAATCCAAGCACTCGCATCACTGGGGACGAGCTCTTCACCGTACCCGACATTTTCCGCCATATTGTTTGTTGTCATAAATGACGTCAGCAATACAAAGGTCAACCCAGTCCAACTCGGACCCCAGGACTGACTTTACCCAGGTATACCCAGTCCCAGATGATGTCACTGGCTTGCGAAAACATCCAATGGGACTGGGTCGACCCAGGTACACCTAGGTACAGGGACTCGGGACAACTGAGCTGACCCAGGTATACCTGGGTGTACCTAGATCAATTTTCTCGCGAAAACGCGCCTATTGTCATCCGAGTGTACCCCTCATAGGCAAAAGGTATGTGCGAAATCCCAGGGCTTCATTCTGTTGTAAAAAAACTATTGATTGCATAGAGAGTGAGCAAGACAAATGCGTCTTTGGTGTGACATGTTGGTACGGGAACACAATTCGTCAAGGTTAACTGGATCTTGTGCATGTATCCCTGAGTGACTAGGATACATTAGTTATCCATTATTTTCTTATATCAACAATATTAAAAATGCGAATAAGGTATATAAAGTTCATATTTTTGTTCATCGATTTGTCATAATTACCAAAATCCAATAATATTTTATCCATAATTACCATAATAGCAACAAATTGTAAACATGTATTACAAATTACGAAACTATAATTAGCATACGTGGAAATAATTAAACACAGGTTAGGCGAAGTTGACAAATATTCAAAACGAACTCTTGTGGTCCGATGTATCATGATTTGCGGTACCCAGTCCCCACATAAATCACTAATTACCGTGTAAGCCAATTGATCATCAAATCACACAATAATAAATGCAATACTATTGTTCAATCACACACGAATGTATTTTGAGAACCTGATGCATTAAAACCAATCAGCGATATATTTACTATTTGCAACATGCGATCGATTGTTATATTAGGCTGTCTATCACTATTTCAACCTTGAGGGGACACTTTTTCCAGGTATATTTGCCTTTTATCCCCTTCATGCACATAGGACAACATATCCAAATACATAATTTAGAACATTGAGTTACACAATCTGAAGCTAGTTTTATTTAATTGTTTCGAATTGCACACAGATAATTTGAAATATTTGATTAATTGTGAATATCAAACTGTATGACTCACATTAACTTATTAGACTGTAAAGATACTCACTAGTTAGCATAAATGTTGTTAACTAAATAGAACCGATATTGAATGTTTTACTATCCAACCACTAATGTATGTAACTTCTGATTCTGCTTTGTTTTTACAAGAAGCCTAGTAAGGACAATTAGGTATGTTGTTGCTTGTCTTCCTTTGTACTCCTTTGCATAATTCAGTTCACGAAATGAATCATGAATAATAAAGCACAGGAAACCAAATCGTCGCGTCCTTCCTTCGACATTGCAGTGAACCGATTTGTCATGATTTACGTGCTCCGGTGGTCAGCTGGTGTGTTTACTTGGTGCCCGGGTCGGTCCTCAATCATAATCAGTCCGGGACCACAGTAGTTTTAAGCAACCAAGAGGGGCAAGTTGTACACTCACGAACTATAGTAAGTATAGAGTAGTTTTATACAACCAAGAGAGGCAGTTTGTATACTCACGAACCATAGTAAGAATAGAGTAGATTTATACAACCAAGAGAGGCAGTTTGTACACTCACGAACCATAGTAAGAATACTGTAGAGTAGTTTTATACAACCAAGAGAGGCAGTTTGTACACTCACGAACAATAGTAAGAGTAGTTTTATGCAACCAAGAGGGGCAGTTTGTTCACTCACGAACTATAGTAAGTATAGAGTAGTTTTATACAACCAAGAGAGGCAGTTTGTACACTCACGAACCATAGTAAGAGTAGTTTTATGCAACCAAGAGGGGCAGTTTGTTCACTCACGAACTATAGTAAGTATAGAGTAGTTTTATACAACCAAGAGAGGCAGTTTGTACACTCACGAACCATAGTAAGACTACTGTAGAGTAGTTTTATACAACCAAGAGAGGCAGTTTGTACACTCACGAACCATAGTAAGAGTAGTTTTATGCAACCAAGAGGGGCAGTTTGTACACTCACGAACTATAGTAAGTATAGAGTACTTTTATACAACCAAGAGAGGCAGTTTGTACACTCACGAACCATAGTAAGAGTAGTTTTATGAAACCAAGAGAGGCAGTTTGTACACTCACGAACCATAGTAAGTATAGAGTAGTTTTATACAACCGAGAGTGGCAGTTTGTACACTCACGAACCATAGGAAGTAAGTATAGAGTAGTTTTATGCAACCAAGAGGTACTGTTTATACACTCACGAACCATAGTAAGTATAGAGTAGTTTTATACAACCAAGAGAGGCAGTTTGTACACTCACGAACCATAGTAAGTATAGAGTAGTTTTATGCAACCAAGAGGGACTGTTTGTATACTCACGAACCATAGTAAGCATGGGCATATTACAAAAGCGCGGATTCAAAACCAAGACCATGTTTGAACTGCGCAAACAAAAATACCATGAAAAGAGCGGCGTGGTTTTCAACTACCTCAATCAGTCTACGATTACGGCCAGAATAGTCAAGGTGCTTCAACTGGTCTTAGTATTTAACAATGGATTTTACTATTTCTGAGTGGACAGTGTATTGACGAAACAAAAACATACAAACCTATCCGCTGAATCGTTTCATACTAATATCAATGAGCAGTTTTATATACCACATTCGACTAGATTTGTCTTTATGGATATACAAAAATAGTTTCAGGCTACAACCCATGTGTAGACCAGCAATTCCTCGTAAATTTGACAAGAGACCGGACCGAGTATGCCGTCTCACAGTACAACAAGTATTATTCAAGGGAGATAAGCAAACGTAAACGTATGAGGGTCTCCAGCAATTAATTAACAGGCTTCGAACCATGTCACTTAACCCTTTTTACTACCACAAATCATTCTTAAGCTACACTAAATCGTCTAAATATAGCTAGAAGAAAATGAAAAAGACGTCGCCGATACAGGAAGGGTTAAGTGTGAAACAGGGAAACAAAACATTATAATTTTCAAGATTGGTTGCCTGCTCTTGATCCTAGCTGGAATAAAAGTCCAAAACATTTCTGCAACTCGCAATTGGTATTCACATTTTCCACTGTTCATGTAAAGAGAACATTATGTCCTCATGTTTTCAAAACTAAACACATTATATTTTCTCCCTTTTCCTCTGTTTATATCAGACGTGTTTAACCCTTTGAAGACTGTGACACATATTGACAGTTTATTTAGTCTATCATTAGACTAGTGTATACAGTTTAAGAAGGATCTGTGGGAATTATAAGGGTAAATACTATCTCAATTAACCCTATAACTTCCACATACCCTTCCTAATCTGAATATAATCTTCTATAATAGCCGGAAAACAAAAAAGAATCGCGGATTGGATTTTGAAGGGGTTAATTGAAAGACCCCTCCTTATCCCACTTAATCCCATCTCATTATTCCTTGGTTTCCCCTCCCCTCCCCTTCATTCACAAAGGATGAATTATGTGCCAATCCCGTAATAAACCGCCACCAGAACAAGGTAAACACGCGGACAACACACAAGCTGGTCACTATCATGGGCTCTGATCCTCTCTATAGACTCTGGGAAACCCTCTAAACAGTAGCTTACATGAACGATTTTCAGGACAACTTCTGGCCGAAAACTTTATACTGCCAACACTTCGGGGTCTTACATTATCGGTATCCAATACATGACTGAAGAAAAACTCTAACAATTGTCTGAAATCCTGTAACACGTGAATTTAAACGTTTTTGACCAGAGTTGCCGAGAGAAAATGCCGACAAGCCGCTGGTGTGACCTACCCCTCCTAAAGTCTGGTGGGCGTCCATTACCCGGGATTACAAGGGTAATCGCAAGTTTCCGCCGCCAACGAATGATTTTCTGGGCCTGGATCTGAGAAGCCCCCACCGGTGAGTGTATGTATGGATCGGGGCTGATAATCAAGCCTATTGTCCTGGTCTCTTTGTAGCTGGCAGGCAGTCTACAGTTGACACAAATCTGGAGGGTTTAAATGGAGACTGTTTGAATATATTGAAGATTAATTGTTTA
The DNA here is from genome assembly GCA_032716605.1 of Paralithodes platypus. Classification (NCBI taxonomy): domain Eukaryota; kingdom Metazoa; phylum Arthropoda; class Malacostraca; order Decapoda; family Lithodidae; genus Paralithodes; species Paralithodes platypus. Next base: position 46,796,446 of record CM064573.1, on the reverse strand, counting down.
CACCATGTGAAAAGGAGCACTTTAATGACAAGGTTTCGCATATAGCTTCATCAGGCCTGATGAAGCTATAATTATGCGAAACGTCACTAAAGTGCTCCTACTCACATGGTGTTTACATTCATTCTGTCTACTTTTCAAAGTAAATTTGTATCAATATTAAATATAGTTCGAGTAGCATTATCAATAACTGAGTACTTGAAAATCCTTGAAAAGCCTACAATTTTAAAAGAACCTGCTTTCAGAAGGTTCTCGAAGGGGAATCTTGGAAATGATGTATTAAGCTTGATGGATATCTAGGGTGGAAACTAAAAAATAATAAATATATGAATATATCGACCAATAAATAAATCCTTCCCCACTAAACAGCGACTTTCAAAAGTTCAATCTCCTTCACATTCATTACTCTCGTCCAGGTATGGACACCATTTTGTCCCTCCTACTCGCTGTTCTGTATATTCTGAATCAATAGTCTTCAGGCAGTATGCCACACACTGTATTCAACGGTGCATGGGGAGTATGTTTGTCGATGCTAAGTAACTCGTGTATAGAATTATTGTACTATGTATATTTCTGTAATTCAAGTTTAGTTTGAATTTACTTTACCAATATCTTAGACATTTTATAGTCATTAAAACATGTAAAGAGGCAAAACACTGTCACGCAAGCTTCCTTAAATTCACTCAACTACCTGTGAAATTATAGGTCATAATTTTGACCGAGTCGGGCAGTGTCTCATTATTCACAGGCTTCCACGGATATTGCAAGCTTTAAGGGGAAGGTAGTTGTTACTTTGTCTGGACCCCTTTTTCCCTTATGTTTAGATCCCTTAGTTTTGACATTTTCAGACGTTCTACCCTTTAGTTTATCGATTTTAAAACCTTTCGTCACATTTTTCTATCAATATAAAGATCTTTCGTGCCATTTGGATGTCGATATTTCTCCAGGCGAGCGGTAGCGAGGGGTTAAGCAACAAGAAATCAGCTGCTAAGGATTAAATTTTACGTCAGCTGAAAACAAAAATCAGACTAAAGAATCACAAGACAGCTTTTATAGTCAACATTCGATGATCAACATTATTCTGGCAACTTTTCTGGAATATTTTGCACTGGCATCGGAAACTAGACTGGTGATAGATGCAGTTAGGTAACAAATATTATGAATGTTAACCTCATAAACTGCCAGACCAGTGTGCAGGATAAATGTTCAGGGGAAAAACGCTCATGTGATGCCGGCTTAAGGGAGAGGTATTTGCTTTTTGAGGCCCCATTTTCCCTCATGTTAATTTAAGCCCCATTAATGTTGACATTTGAAGATGTACGCACCATTAGTTTAGTGATTTTAAGACTTTTTGCTCCATTTCGTTTTCAATGTTAAGACCTTCCGTGCCATATAGGCGTCGAGTTTTTCCTGGTTCGTGCAAGCCTGTAAATATTAGAAGAACCGGCCGCATGCCGGGACATTTTTCTACCGGAAAATGTACAAACTTATTTTGAAGGGGTGTCTAGGAGGTGTGTTTTAAAGACTGATGGAGGTGTAGCGAGGAAACTGAGTAATACATGAGTGAATAACTAAATAGACCACAAACTAACTCCTACCCCCTTAAGCCCCAAGTATACCCCCTTGAATAAAAATGGGAGCACGGGAGAGAATCACGGAGGTGGCAGTCCTATAATATATACCACAATTGGAGTTGTTGTTGAATAATATACACACCACTTGATATACTGTATATATATATATATTTACAGTATATATATATATATATATGCACACATTTTTACGAAGTTTCTGTTTATTATTTGTATATATTCATGTATTTTCACATATATTATTTATGTTATTCTACTTTATTTGTTGTTTATATATGTCATTGTTTTTGTGGAGGTGGTGGTGTGGGGGATGCAGTTACTCTTATTTGGTTAACGTTACGACTACCCGAAGGAGTTTGAAACGTGTGTTACCTTTCTGTTGAGTCCTTACCGATCAGTCCGTGCCAAATGCTTGTTACCTTTCTGTTGAGTCCTTACCGATCAGTCTGTGCCAAATGCTTGTGTTACCTTTCTGTTGAGTCCTTACCGATCAGTCCGTGCCAAATGCTTGTTACCTTTCTGTTGAGTCCTTACCGATCAGTCCATGCCAAATGCTTGTTACCTTTCTGTTGAGTCCTTACCGATCAGTCCGTGCCAAATGCTTGTGTTACCTTTCTGTTAAGTCCTTGCTGATCAGTCCGTGCCAAATGCTTGTTACCTTTCTGTTGAGTCCTTACTAATCGGTCCGTGCCAAATGCTTGTGTTACCTTTCTGTTGAGTCCTTACTGATTGGTCCGTGCCAAATGCTTGTGTTACCTTTCTGTTGAGTCCTTACCAATCAGTCAGTGCCAAATGCTTGTGTTACCTTTCTGTTGAGTCCTTACAGATCGGTCCGTGCCAAATGCTTGTTACCTTTCTGTTGAGTCCTTACCGATCAGTCCGTGCCAAATGCTTGTTACCTTTCTGTTGAGTCCTTACTGATCAGTCCGTGCCAAATGCTTGTGTTACCTTTCTGTTGAGTCCTTACTGATCGGTCTGTGCCAAATGCTTGTGTTACCTTTCTGTTGAGTCCTTACTGTTCGGTCCGTGCCAAATGCTTATGTTTCCTTTCTGTTGAGTCCTTACCGATCGGTCCGTGTCAAATGCTTGTGATACCTTTCTGTTGAGTCCTTACTGATCGGTCTGTGTCAAATGCTTGTGTTACCTTTCTGTTGAGTCCTTACCGATCGGTCCGTGTCAAATGCTTGTGATACCTTTCTGTTGAGTCCTTACTGATCGGTCCGTGTCAAATGCTTGTGTTACCTTTCTGTTGAGTCCTTACTGTTCGGTCCGTGCCAAATGCCTGTGTTACCTTTCTGTTGAGTCCTTACTGATTGGTCCGTGTCAAATGCTTGTGTTACCTTTCTGTTGAGTCCTTACTGTTCGGTCCGTGCCAAATGCTTGTGTTACGTTTCTGTTGAGTCCTTACTGATCGGTCCGTGCCAAATGCTTGTGTTACCTTTCTGTTGAGTCCTTACTGTTCGGTCCGTGCCAAATGCTCGTCTATTTCGCCGCTATAATTTCCGACTTTCACTCTTCACACACATTCTTAATGTTCTCCTGCACGAATGCGATATACTCTCATGCTTTTTTGTCACAATTTTGTTTTTCTTTTTTCTATGTGATTGAGGGAGGCAAAAGGCATAACTGCCTATAGCGAGTGCCTCCCCCATAGTTGAAAGAGTGACAGGGCCAAAATCAAGGGACGTTCAAGCCAAAATGCCTGGACACACGGAGTTTGAAGCAATTTAAGTCATAGGAAGAGGGAAAGACTGATTCTGGGAGAGAGTTCCAGACCTCAGCTGTTGAGTAGAAGAAAGTTTGAGAGTAACATTTCACTCTTGGGTTGGAGAGTTGCACAGAGTAGGGGTGGGATTGAGTTGCAAGACGGGTACCACGTGCCCTACATAAAGGAGGTGGTATGCACTGGGATAGCTCTGAGGAACACTGATTATTATAGTAGCGATAGAATAGCGAGAGAGATGCAACATTGCGGCGGAGAGAGAGAGATTGCAGAGAGTTGGTGAGTGGACGGGAGTTAATGATACGAAAGGCATTCCTTTCAACTTTGTCTAGGAGAGCGGTGTGAGATGAACCTCCCCTCACATGTGAACAATACTCAATACAAGGGCGCACTATGCCCCTGTACAGAGCAAGAAGCTGTGCAGGGGAAAAGAACCCCCTAAGGCGGTTGAGCACACCCAGCTTCTGGGAGGCTGCCTTAGCAAGACTGGTAATATGGTCCTTCCAAATGAGAGCAGAAGAAAAAGAGACACCAAGAATATTGAGAGAAGATGAAGGGTTGATTTTTGTATTGTTGAAGAATAAGGGATAGTCCGCTGGGAGATCCTGACTGGTAGATAGATGGAGAAATTGGGTTTTGGAAGCATTAAAGTTAACAAGGTTTTCTCTGCCCCAATTGGAAATAGTATTTAGATAAAGAATTTAAGAGTTCTATGGCTTCATTACGTTTGTCGTTGAGGGATTGCTGGCTGGGGCGTTCTGAAAAACTAAAGGAGTAGTGTAAGGTTGAGTCGTCTGCGTATGAATGGATGGGAATTAAGGTACAGTTAAGGAGATCATTTATAAAAATTAGAAAGAGAATAGGAGATAGGACAGAGCCCTGAGGAACACCGGAGTTTATAGGGTGAGGAAGTGAACAATGGCCGTCCATTATATTATGTTATATTATTTCTTATTACATGTTTGTCGGAAAATGTGTCCGTGAGTTTGCTTAGGTATAGGGTTTCAATACTGTGTGATCAACCCCTTATGTACAGGCGACGTCTTATAATTTTATTTTAATTTAGTTTCTCTATCCCGTTCAGTACCAGTGGAGTCTTTTTCATTATATTCTAGCAACTATTATTCAGCTTAGAAATGATTTCTTCCAATTAAAAGAATACAGACTATCTCAAATCATCCTCTTAGATACCACATACCCTCTCTTAGATTCATAAATCGTAATAATAACCCCAGCGAGTGAGAGAGGGTGTTTAGGTGTAGTGTAATGAAGAGGGAGCGAGTAAATTAATGACTTCACCCACCAGTTCCTCTTAAGGGGAGGTTTGTTTTCTTTGCTTGACCCCTTTCTCCCTTATGTTTAGCTCCATCAGTTTGGCAGTTTTATAACGTTTGCCCCATTAGTTTGTTGATTTTAAGACCTTTCGTCCCATTTCTTTATAAATATCAAGACCTTTCGTAACATATGGGTGTCAAATTCTTCCTGGCGAGCTATAGCAAGCCTGTAAATTTGGCCGGGTATTTTTCCTTCGAAAATTGTACAAATTTATCACGAAGGTGGATCTTGTGGATACTATATTAAGCTTGAGGGAGGTCTAGGGAGTAAATTAAAACATTAATAAATAAACACTTACACATACTAATGAATAACACCTACTCCCTTAATAACTTCACCCATCATTTCCTCTTAACACTATCTGGTCCAACATCATATTATATTATGTTCAATTATTATTGAGGATTTCGCTTCTTTTTGCCATGTTCGAGCAATGTATTTTACTTGCCCGCTAAAGTAACAAAAACGCCTACCCCGATGTCCTTCCAACTGAAGAAAAAAACTCACCACCCATACCCATTTTAAGTTAAATTTGTATTTTGCGTTTCCTTTCATAGAAAAGTGTACCGACCGAATACCTATTTCTTCTAAGTTACAAGCTTGCTGTTGCTCGCCCAGAATATAATCGACACCTGGGTAGGGTGAAGCATCTTAATATCACCAAACTAATGGATCGTAACAGGGTAGCCCCATAAACACCTCCCTCGGACCAAATAAGGATTTTATTGTTTCGGGGATGCAGGCGGTGGTGAACTAACTTGAATGCTCAACTTCCGCTACTTCCGGATGTGCAGGGACAGGTTTACAATTATTATGGCACGTTAATTCCTCCTGTACCGGCGACGTCTTGCATATTTTTTAATCTAGCTATATTTAGACGATGTTATGCAGTTTAGGAAGAATTTGTGGTAGTAAAAAGGGTTTTGAGTTGGTTCGAAGCCTTTTAATTGCTTGAGGCTCTTTTTAAACTAAATATGTTCGTCTAATAGTAGCCAGAATAAAGGTAAAAGGACATTACCGGTACTGAATGGGTTATTGCTCAACTTCCGGTACTACTTCCGGATGCGCGGGGGCAGGTTTACAATTTCTCGTGAGCATAATGTTCGCGCGGGTTTCTTATTCCGCCATCATCATCACCTTAACCATTTCCTGTGCAGGAATGATGCAGTATGCTCGTGGATAATCATTCTGAAACATTTTGAGCCCTTGAAATGCTTAAGTGATCTCTCAGAATGTACAGTAAATATCAGTGAAATTAGTAACTTAACCCTTTCTGTACCGGTACCATTTTTAAATTTTATTCTGGCTACCATTAGATGATTGTATTAAGATTAACAAATGTAATTAACAGGCTTCGATCTATATCACTTAACCTATTTTACTATATCAGATCCTTCTTAAAAAACTCGAACACTGTGCAAATATATAGATTATTCTCGCTGTACCATATTAACGACTTGCATATGACTAAAGGAAAATCGCTATTGTATTAACTGGTTCTTCTCCAATTACATTTCTTCCATATCTGTCCTCCTTATCACAATTGGTTAATTGTAGGAAGAGAGTACTTTAGGTCAAAATAGTTTATATTATGCACAATTTGGATGTAAGGTTCGTTAGACTTAATTAGAAGAAGTTACCTAACTGCTATGGAATTGAGGTCAATGGATATCAAACTTACAGGTTGATATATAAGGCCATCGTGTAAGTATGATACAGTGATGAATGGATGAAGTGAACTGGGTGAACAAATGCCGGACTGTGAACGTGGGGCGAAGGTGCGCGTAGGGATAGACCCAGAAGACGTAAGATAAGGTATTTCGGTCTTATCTTAAAACAAAGAACTTGGCAACAGAGGCAGCACTTGACAGGGTCGCCTGGAAGGCCGCCATTTAGAAGTGAGACTGTAACCACACTCTCTGTGGACGAAACGGTCTTTAAACTTGTATGTATATGTGTGTATGTATGTATGTATGTATGACTGTGTACTGTATATGTAGGTATGTATGCATGTTTGTATGTATAATTTCATTTTTAGTAATATCTCTAACTACAGTATATGTAAAACAGATATGTAATACAGCCGCGGCGGTCTAGCGGAGCACGCTCACGTGTGAATCTGCTTGACTTGGGTTCGATCCCAGACAAGGCGGACATTTAGTAGGTGTGGTAGTACGTCCTAGCATGTTTCACATGCTCGCACCCAGTCGGGCGACACCTCAACGACTTATACAGGCTAATAACACATATAACAAAGCCACTCCAACAGCTTCCTCTCTCTCCAACACCCCTTCTCCCCTCTCTACACTCCTCAGAAAATAGGAAAGTATAAAGTAGCTACGAGGTGCCGTTGTAAAGGCTTATCCCTCAATATCTTTATCTCACCTGACTTGAGGATGATTTGAAGTTACGAAAATGGGTGTTCAGTTACGTATGGAAACTCGTGATCTCCCCCCCCCCCCCTTTATGTAAATAAGCGTTATATTGCATACAGTACTAATGTTTGGGATGATTGACGGACATGTTATGAAACTAGAAGGCAATGTTAAATAAAGACCATCGAACCTCCAAACTGATATAATTGAAGCAGAATACAAACAATACTTGCTACGTTTAACTCCTTCAGCACAATGTCCCTATATTTTCTGTATAATCTGGCTAACATCAGACAGCTTTCCTCAGCATAGGAAGGTCTAATAATATTATTAAAGAATGCATCATGATAATCAAAAAGGCTTAATAATTACTACGTGTTCAACTGTGCATAAGGCACCATTGAGTTGAAGTGCTGTACACGGGAAATGTTCTCACAAGAGTTCCCTTTAACTTGGCATTTTGCACAATTCTCATTAGTGGTAATGTGCGTTTATTTCTTTTAGTTTTCGAGACGCCTGCTTTCATTACATTTTCCAGTGTTCATCATATATACACTTTAATAGTTTTAGGACACTCGTCTAATATACTGTAAATGTATATTGAATTTCTCTCTTTAAACCGCTATCCCCGATAATCCTCTAATTCCCCAAACCTTCTCCTCAATTTGCTCTCCTCCACCTTCCAATTTCACAGTAAATTATTGTTAGGTTTCATTTATGGACCCTCGCTCTCTTCCACGCTTGTTTTGCTTGCCTTCCCTTGGCCCTGTCTTCCACCTCCTCCTCTTGCTGATGCTGTTCCTTTTCATCTTCCTCTTCCTCCTCCTCCTCCTCCTCCTCCTCCTCCTCCTCCTCCTCCTCCTACTGCTGTTCCCCTCCGTTCACAAACTTCTCACTCTTTAACAATCACACCTTCCCCCTTCTCTCTCCTTCGTGCTGCCTCTATGGGAACGCTCTCTTCAGTTTATCCCTAGACTGTGAGGACATTATTGTATCGTATTTAGGCTCTCATCAGACTGCACGGTTTTATTTATGTTAGGAAGGAGTAATGAGGGTCAATTATCCTATTTACCCCATTAATGGGGGAAGGTTTTATTTATTGGTAAATTTATTTATATATTTATTATGTGTTTAGTTTCCTCTCTAGACCTTCACCAAGCTTTAAAACAAACATCCCCAAGATCCCTATTTTAGATAAATCTGTACTTTTTGTCCTCCTAAATTACAGGCTCGCTATCGCTCTCCAGGACAAAATCGACACCTAAATGGCACGAATGATCTTAGTATTGACATAGAATTGGGATGAAAGGTTTTAAAATTGCCAAACTAATGGGCTGAATGTCTTAAAATCTGAAAGTTAATGGGGCTAAGGATGGGAGAGAAGGATGACCAGAAAAAACAACCGTCTCCCCGTAACGCATATAATATTTGGAGATAATATGAATTGCATTTGTGATTTTCCGTCTCTCCAACACGATGCACTAGCTTGTATGGCGTGTGTCCTGACGGCAGTATTATAGTTAATGTAGAAAGGGTGCTTCCCATTCATATCAACACGATGCACTAGCTTGTATGGCGTGTGTGTGACGGCAGTATTATAGTTAATGTAGAAAGGGTGCTTCCCATTCATATCAACACGATGCACTAGCTTGTATGGCGTGTGTGTGACGGCAGAATTATAGTTAATGTAGAAAGGATGATTCCCATTCATATCACATTAAAAAGTAAAGGAATATTAATTATAAACAGAGAAATTCGTAGTGCAATTTTGTTCTAAACATGGCACTTTATTAATGTTCTACTTCATTTGTTTATCAAGTCAGCGTTGGAAGGTAAACATAATTATGATTAACTCCCCAAATTACTATTTCTTTACAACTAATATACATTTATCTCAATAGTTTACGAAGAGAGTATTGAAAAGATTAAGAACAAATGCATGACTCCCCAAATGGCATAATAGAGAACAGTATTCCTCCTCTGTGCCCTTTAAGTGACCTTCCCCCCCCCCCTTTCTCTCTCTCCTCTCTTCCCCCATTTGCATTTTATTTCTCTATATTTTCTCAGTTCTTTGTAATTTTTGGCCAGCCGACCGTGAACTAACTACACTGCGTCGACTCTCAACTGTTTACATGGGACTTCCTGCCTGTGTGTGTGTGTGTGGGGGGAGGGGGGGGAGGCTCTGGTGTGTGTGTAGGTGGGCTTTAAGGGGGACGGAGGGTTGTGTTTTTCGGGCGCCCCCTTCTCCCCCATGTTTGACCCCATTAGTTTGTCGATTTTAAGACCTTTCGTCCCATTTGTTGTCAAAATGATGACCTTTCATGCCATTTAGGCTTATTTTGTTTTCCTGAGAGGGAAAACGAGCTTGTAATTTAAGAGGAACCCGGCCGAAGTTGAAAGGGGTCCTGGGGATATTTTTCTTAAGCTTGATGGAGGTCTAGGTAGGAAATTAAAAAACAAAAAATTATAATAATGAATATATAGATAAATAAGCAAATAAATGCGCCCACATCCCCTTAAGTGTATATTTTGACTGTGCTTGCGTGTGTGTTTTTAGTGAGGTTGTACTGCATGTGCTTTGGCGGGCACTTATGTGCTTTAATGCCTGCAGGTCTTTTCATGACAGTTTATATATACAATACACATACACGTACATATAAAGTTAAAGACCGTTTCGTCCACAGAGAGTGTGGTTACAGTCTCACGTCCTAAATGGCGGTATTCCAGGTGACCCTGTCAAGGGCTGCCTCTGTTGTTGTTCTTTATTTTGGGATTGGACACATGTCTTTCTAGGTCTACCCATACAGTATGCACAGCTAGGGTTATATATATGGGGACAATATTTAGTATTAATAGTGGATGAATATTTTCCTTAAGGTTGTATTCCTCAACTTGTGATATTGTCTGTGTGTCAATGTAAATGTCGGCTAATGCATATGCTCGTTATCGTTAATGTGTATGTTCTCAAACTTACTTTACAACACGCCTACTCAGAGCATTGTATATATTTGTATATGTTGTTCATAATGTAAGTAACCTAACATGTGTTTACTTACATGTTTTTTTATTACATGTGTTTGTTTACACGTGTTTGTTTACATGTGTTTACTTACATGTGTTTACTTACATGTGTTTGCTTACATGTGTTTGCTTACATGTTTTTGCTTACATGTGTTTGTTTACATGTGTTTACTTACTTGTTTTTGCTGACATGTTTTTGCTTACATGTGTTTGCTTACATATGTTTACACATGTGTTTGCTTACATGTTTTTGCTTACATGCGTTTGTTTAAATGTGTTTACTTACATGTTTTTGCTGACATATTTTGCTTACATTTGTTTGCTTACATATGTTTACTTACATGTGTTTGCTTACATGTGTTTACTTACATGTGTTTGCTTACATATGTTTACTTACATGTGTTTGCTTACATGTGTTTACATTCATATGTTTGCTTACATGTGTTTGTTTACATGTATTTGCTTACATGTGTTTTCTTACATTTGTTTGCTTACATGTTTTTGCTTACATGTGTTTACTTACATGTGTTTACTTACATGTGTTTGCTTACACGTCTTTGCTTAAATGTGTTTGCTTACATGTTGTTGCTTTCTTTTCTATGTGAGTGAGGGAGACAAAAGGCAGAACTGCCTGTAGCGAGTGCCTCCCCCAGAGTTGAAAGAGTGACAGGACCAAAATCAAGGGAAGTTCGACCCAAAATGCCTGGACACCCCGAGTTTGAAGCAATTTAAGTCATAGGAAGAGGGAAAGACTGATTCTGGGAGAGAGTTCCAGAGCTCAGCAGTTGAAAAGAAGAAAGTCTGAGAATATCATTTCACTCTTGGGTTGGAGCACAGAGTAGCGGTGGGATTGTGTTGCAAGACGGGTACTACGTAGCCTACGTAGAGGAGGTGGTATGCACTGGGAAGCCTCTGAAGAATATTGATTATTATAGTACCGATAGAATAGTGCGAGAGATGCAACATTGCGATGATCCTCCCCACACATGTGAACAAAACTCAATACAAGTACACACTATGCTCCTGTACAGAGCAATAAGCCATGCAGGGGTAAAGAATCCCTTGAGGAGGTTGAGCACACCCAGCTTCTGGGAGGCTGCCTTAGCAAGACTGATAATATGGCCCTATCAAGTGAGAACATAAGAAAAAGAGACGCCGTGAATATTGAGAGAAGATGTAGGATTGATTTTTGTATTGTTGAAGTGTAAGGGATAGTCCGCTGGGAGTTTTGAATGGGTAGTAAGATGAAGAAATTGGGTTTTGGAAGCATTAAAGGTAACTAGGTTTTCTCTGCCCCAATTGGAAATAGTAGTTAGATCAGAAGATAAATGTTGCATGGCTTTATTACGTCTGTCTTTGAGGGATTGTTCAGGAAAACTAATTGTGTAGTGTAAGGTAGAGTCGTCTGCGTATGAATGGATGGGACTGGAGGTACAGTTGAGAAGATCATTTATGAAAATTAGAAAGAGAATGGGAGATAGGACAGAGCCCTGAAAAACACCTGGGTTGATAGGATGAGGAAGTGAGCGATGGCCATCCACAACTGAAGCTATGGAATGACCGGAAAGGAAATTAGAGACAAAGGCACAGATGGAGGGATACAAAGCGAAGGAGGGTAGTTTAGAAATTAATGATTTGTGCCAGACTCTATCGAAGGCCTTCGATATGTCTAACACAATAGAAAAGGGCTCACCGAAGTTCTGAAAGGATGATGACCAAGAGCTAGTAAGATATGAAAGATCACCAGTAGATCAACGTTTAAGGAAGCCATACTGGCGATCTGAGAGTAGATTATGAGAAAAGAGATGCTTAAGAAATTTGGAAGCAAAGAATAGTTTCTAAAACTTTAGAGATAGGCCTACAAGAGATGAGAGCAATTGGAGGGTTGAGAGCGGTCACCCTTCTTTGGGACAGGTTGAATAAGAGCAAACTTCCAGCATGAAGGGAAGACGTTAGAGGATAGACAGAGACGAAAGAGTTTGCCTAGTCAGGGAGTCAGCACGGAAGCACAGTTTTTGAGTGCAACAAGAGGAACACCATCCGAACCGTACACCTTCTTAGTATTAAGCCCAGAGAGGGTAGATAATACATCTTTAGAAGAGATTAGGATATTAGGCATAAGTACGAGAGAGGGGGGTGGAAAGGGAGGAATATCACCGGAATCATCCAAGGTGGAGTTTCTAGCAAAAGTTTGAGCGAAGAGTTTAGCTTTGTCAGAGGAAGAAGTGATAGTTGTGCCATCAGAGTGGAAAAGGGGAGGGAAAGATGATGAAGACAAATTGTTAGAGAGGTTTTTGGCTAGATGCCAGAAAGCTTGGGAAGAGCTAGAGTTGGATAGTTCAGAGAATTTATTATTGATGAAAGTGTGTTTGGCAAGTCGAAGAACAGATTTGGCATGATTCCGGGCAGAAACGTAGAAAGAATGAATCTTGAGTATTAAGGTGTCGTTACCGTTTGAATGCTTCGTCCCTGTTGCGGACAGCAGTAGAACAAGCGTGAGTAAACCAAGATTTGTTTGCATTAGACTGCGGGAAAGAAAATGGAATGTATGCTTCCATGCCCAAGAGGATTACCTCGGTAATGCGTTAAACACTCTCCGAGGGTCCCCGGCCACGGAAGCAAAAGTCATTCCATGGGAAATCAAAGAAGTACTGCCGAAGAGCCTCCCAGTCGGCAGCAACAAGCGCCGCCGGTTAGGAGGATCGGGTGGCCGTACTGGAGAGATAGGACAGGTGACAGATATTAGTTTATGGTCAAGGGAGCCCAAAGGAGAGAACAGATTTACAGTATAAGCAGTTAGAGATTAGAAATAAGTGTAGAATGTTGGGCTTACATGTGTTTGCTTACATGTGTTTGTATACATACGTTTCACTTACATGTGTTTGCTTACATGTTTTTGCTTGCATGTGTTTGATTACATGTGTTTGCTTACATATGTTTGCTTACATGTTTTTGCTTACATGTGTTTGTTTACATGTGTTTGTTTGATTAAGGGGGTAGTGGTTATTTGTTTGGTATATTTATTTATATATTTTATAGTAACCTCACTAGACCTCCATCAAATTTTCAAAAACACCCCTTAGACCAACCTTCTAGAAAATGTTGTACATTTTTCTACTGAAAAATTTCCCGCCTGAAGAGGGAATTAAAGGCTCGCTATCGCTCGCCAGGAAAAAACCGACACCTAAATGGCACGAAAAATATATATTGAGGGCGAAAGTACATAAAATATATATTGAGGGCGAAAGTACATAACATATATATTGAGGGCGAAAGTACATAACATATATATTGAGGGCGAAAGTACATAACATATATATTGAGGGCGAAAGTACATAACATATATATTGAGGGCGAAAGTACATAAAATATATATTGAGGGCGAAAGTACATAAAATATATTGAGGGCGAAAGTACATAAAATATATATTGAGGGCGAAAGTACATAAAATATATATTGAGGGCGAAAGTACATAAAATATATATTGAGGGCGAAAGTACATAAAATATATATTGAGGGCGAAAGTACATAAAATCACCAAACTAATGAAATGAACGTCTTAAAATTTCCAAGCTAAGAGAACTAAGCATGAGGGAGAAAAAGCAACTATCTCCCCCTTACACGTGTTTGTACAGTACATGCTTCCGGTTGCTTGTTTTCATTTGCGTATATGATCCCCAAATGTCTGGCCCAGTAAGTGAGTGTTTACCAACATCATTGGTTGTTTGTACACACTGCAGCAATGTGTGTGTGTGTGTGTGTGTTTGTGTACAATATTATCCTGAACCATAAATTGAGGCTATAACGAGCCAAGACTGAGTGCCCTACTAGGTAAAAGTAATAGTTTGGTTACGTAATGCGTATGAGTGAACCGTATAGTATAATTAATATAATTTACCATATGCAATATAATATATTAAAACGTTAGTCTCGTTTAAGGTTAATAATATCGTTAAGTTTAATATGAAGGGTGCGCCTGGAAGTGTGGTGGGAGGGCTTGTGGCTTTGGCTCCTCTGCATGTCTGCCTGCCGAGATCGGAACCTCTCCGGGTGGTCGGGGGCTGGGGGAGTGCTGGAGCGACCTTGGTGACCCTGGTCTCTGGGTCTTCTCCTGGGTGACCTGGATGTGTGTGAGTTTGTTCTTTTTATCTGTGTTTATTTGTTGTTTTATGTTGTTTTTGTGTTTTCCCTGTTCTTGCTCTGTCTTGAGTCGGCTACCCCCAAAATGGGGATTGGGCCTGAGCATATAGATAGAATAGAAAAGGTTAGTTAAATAACAACTAAGAGGCATATACTATATTTACGAAACGTGATTCAAACAGGTGAACGCAGATAACCCAATCTCATCAAAATATTATACACAAATTGGATACATAAGACTTAGTTTTTTTTGGCAACATTTCACATAAGAGAGACGAAGGATTAAACAACCAGGCGACTAATCACGCTCTGAAACCTTAGAAGGGGGGTGAGGGTATTTATTGGTCAATATATTTATTTATTATTTATTTTATTCCTCCTTATACTTTCATTAAGCTTCTAGATAAATTTGCACACCCCACTAACACCCACCCTTGGTACCACAATAACACCCCCCTTGGTACCACAATAACACCCCTCTTGGCACCACAATAACACCCTCTTGGCACCACAATAATACCACCCTTGGCACCACAATAACACCTCCCGTGTACCACAATAACACCCTTCTTGGCACCACAATAACATCCCCCTTGTACCACACTAACACAACCTTGACACCACAATAACACCCCCCTTGGCACCACAATAACACCCCCTTGTATCACAATAACACTTCCATGTCACCACAATAACACCCCCATTGGCACCACAATAACACCCCCCTTGGCAGCACAATAACACCCATTTGTACCACAATTACACCCCCCTGGCACCACAATAATGCACCCCTTGGCACCACAGTAACACCCCCTTGAACTACAGTAACACCCACCTTGTACCACAATAACACCCTCATTGGCACCACAATAACACCCCCTTGTACCACAATAACACCCTCCTTGTACCACAAAACATCCCCTTGTACCACAATAACACCCCCCTGGCACCACAATAACACCCCCCTGGCACCACAATAACACCCCCCTTGTACCACAATAACACCCTCCCTTGTACCACAATAACACCCCCCTTGTACCACAACAACACCCCCCTTGTACTACAATAACACCCCCTTGTCACCACAATAACACCCCCCTTGTAACACAATAATACCCTCCTTGTACCACAACAACACCCCCATTGGCACCACAGTAACACCCCCTTGTACCACAATAACACCCCCCTTGTACCACAATAACAACCCCCTTGTACCACAACAACACCCCCCTTGGCACCACAGTAACACCTCCCTTTTACCACAATAACTCCCCCCTTGGCACCACAATAACACCCCCCTTGTACCACAATAACAACACCCTTGTACCACAACAACACCCCCCTTGGCACCACAGTAACACCTCCCTTGTACCACAATAACACCCCCTTTGTCACCACAATAACACCCCCCTTGTACCACAATAATACCCCCCTTGTACCACAATAGCACCCAACTTGTACCACAATAACACCCCCTTTTTACCACAATAACACCCCTCTTGTACCACATTAACAACCCCCTTGTACCACAACAACACCCCCCTTGGCACCACAGTAACACCCCCCTTGTACCACAATAACACCCCCCTTATACCACAACAACACCCCTCCCCATTAGCACCACAATAACACCCCCTTGTATCACAATAACACCTTCCTTGTACCACATTAACACCCCCCTTGACACCACAACAACAACAACCCTGCACCACATTAACACCCCCTTGCACCACAATAACGCACCCCATGGCACCAAAATAACACCCCCGTAACACCACAATAACCCCCTCCGCCTCTCTTGCACCACAATAACACCGCCCATGCACCGCCCATGCACCCCTCACACCACTACTGACTGACGTCCCCCCCCCCCCCCCCCACCACACACACACAGTATCGGGACACACGCACGCCATAACACTGGCGGGTTATTTCAATAACCAACACGCGATCCACCTTTGTGGTGGGATTTGTTGCCATGTCCATGGTCGCCGATAAGGGCCCTGCAGAAGACGGTCATCGGACACCTCTATACTCCTCATGTAGCTTGTGGAAGAATCAATCCCCTCATGTACTTTGGGAGAATCAAACCCCTCACGTACTTTGTGGGAGAATCAAACCCCTCATGCACTTTGTGGAAGAATCAATCCCCTCATGTACTTTGTGGGAGAATCAAACCCCTCACGTACTTTTGGAGAAACAAACCCCTCATGTACTTTGTGGAAGAATCAATCCCCTCATGTACTTTGTGGAAGAATCAATCCCCTTGTGTACTTTGTGGAAGAATCAATCCCCTCATGTACTTTGTGGAAGAATCAATCCCCTCATGTACTTTGTGGAAGAATCAATCCCCTCATGTACTTTGGGAGAATCAAACCCCTCACGTACTTTGGGAGAATCAAACCCCTCACGTACTTTGTGGAGAATCAAACCCCTCATGTACTTTGTGGAAGAATCAATCCCCTCATGTACTTTGGGAGAATCAAACCCCTCACGTACTTTGGGAGAATCAAACCCCTCATGTACTTTGTGGAAGAATCACTCTCCTCATGTACTTTGTGGGAGAATCAATCCCCTCACGTACTTTGAGAGAATCAATCCCCTCACGTACTTTGAGAGAATCAATCATCTCACGTACTTTGGGAGAATCAAACCCCTCACGTACTTTGAGAGAATCAATCCCTCACGTACTTTGAGAGAATCAATCCCCTCGCGTACTTTGAGATAATCAATCCCCTCACGTACTTTGGGAGAATCAAACCCCTCACGTACTTTGTGGGAGAATCAATCCCCTCACGTACTTAGGGAGAATCAAACCCTTCACGTACTTTGGGAGAATCAAACCCCTCACGTACTTTGGGAAAATCAAACCCTTCACGTACTTTGGGAGAATCAAACCCCTCACGTACTTTGGGAAAATCAAACCCCACACTTACTTTGGGACAATCAAACCCCTCACGTACTTTGGGACAATCAAATGACACTCACAAGATTCAAGCTGCAAACACAGTGATCGGACAGTTCAATACCCCTCATGTACAGTGAAGAACATAAATCGGGACGCACCCATTTAGCATGGAACGCAAACGAGGCCATTCAATACATTAGTATAGCCCGGGTACTTCCGAACTTGGCTTAAAGGTTTAAAGGTTCGAACCGGTGTAACCTTATTTATGCTGATAACTGTATTTTGGAATAATCAAATAACACTCACAAGATCAAAACAAATAATCTAAGAGCCCAATGAACACCAAGCTTTACCCATGGACAGACGAAGGGACAGTATAGAGAACAATATCCTTGCCGTTAAAGTGATATGTGGAACTATTATACTACGGTACATAATTTTAACCCTTTTTGTGCCGGTGGCATGTTCAACAACATTTAGACGATTTGCTTAAGTTTATTAAAGATATGTGGTAGGCCTAGCTAAAATAAATAATTTGCTTAAGTTTATTAAAGATATGTGGTAGGCCTAGCTAAAATAAATAATTTGCTTAAGTTTATTAAAGATATGTGGAAGCAAAAATAAATAATATAGATAGCCTGCAACCTTTTAATGAGTACACGTTCTTCTTACCCTGGATACAATCGTTTAATTGTTGCCACAATATAATGAAAAGGGTGTCTCCAGTACTGAATGGATTAAGGGGGGATAGCTTTTTTCTCTGGCGCCCCATCTCTCTCATGTTTAGCCCCATTGTAATATAGATTTTAAGACGTTCGGCCCATTAGTTTGGCGATTTTAACACTTTTTTCCACCCAATTTATTTGTCAATACTAAGACCTTTCGTGCCATTTAAATGTCGACTTGTTTCCAGTCGAGCGATAGCGAGCCTGTAATTAAAGAGGAACCGGCCTTCGGCTGGAAAAATGTACAAATGTATCTAGAAGGGAGATCTTGTGGATGTTCTTTTAAGACTGATGGCGGTCTAGGGAGAAAACTAAAAAAGTAATAATTAAAAAGATCGACCAATAAGTATACCCTCCCCCCTTAAGTAACTTGAACACTAGCCCTACAGCAAAGCAGTGAACAAACATCTTTATTTACAACTCTTTTCGGTACGTTGGCTCGATTCTTCCGTCTTCTTCTGGCTATCATTAGACGATTTTATGCAGCTCAGAAATAACTTGTAGGAGTCAAACGATTAGTTGAAATTGTTGTTACCCCTCTGAATCCCAGTGATTGTGTGTAAGCTAATTATATTCGTCTAGTTTAAACCATAATATAATAGTGTTTACTTCCTCTAAATGAAACGAACAAAATTACTAAAATTATATAGAACCATTTATGACTGAAATAATCTCAGTACTCAAGTACAGTTTTTTTTATAACAGCAGAGTAGATTACAAGGAACAACCAGCATGTTTCTACATGATGCATTCTAAATTAATCATACGTGTTTACACCATGACACAATTTTGGAGAGTCAAACTATTACCTTGCAAACAAATATTAAATATTGGAATACCTGATAATTGAGCCAATAGTCCAAGATTCTGGCAGCTCATATACCCAAACATTGTGGAAGAGCCTAACCTGTCTGACCTGCAGAAGCAATACAAACGTATATAGTTATAATAAAGTTCTGTCTCCGTGAAGTGTACCAATTACCAACATATCAATTGTAGCTAAAAAGAAAACTAAGATAATAATACAAATAGAACTGATAATTATTGTTACAGTGGAATATTAATATGATGCGGGTATGTAACATATAGCATTACTCTATCAGTTGTCCGGGTATGTAACATATAGCATTACTCTATCAGTTGTCCGTGAATCTGTTTACTACAGGGTCTGTATTGGCCACAACTTGTTACCCCTTCCTCCCGGACCCCCTGCAGCGACAACTGTGGTGGGAAGCGTGTGTTATGAGCGGGTGGCAGCTACAGAATGGTTGGTAATAACACGGTCCGGTACTGATAGCCTTGACAACTGATGACACAGATGTTGTATGACCGGGGGGATGTTTAGGGAGTGTATCAAAGCTTTGTTATTTATTGTTATATTACATTTTCGCTAACACAAGATGATTTTACACAAGTTTTGAAACTCTTCTAACAATGATAGGGGTAATATCTATCTAGATAATCTCTATTACTTACTCAAACATAATATGAATAACAACAAATCATCTATTAATATCCATAACTAAATAAAAACATGTGTCATTGTATGTTGTGAAGAGTTAAGCAGATCCCAGATATGCTGTATATTTGTTATAAACAGTCGACAATTGACCGGATTCTTTCCGCTCCGGGTTCTCATTTAACGCCGACTTGAGTTTAAAAAAAGGATGCTTGCTGTTTATGTAGATCTCAAGAAGGCATTTGACTCTGTGCACTGACAGACGCTCTGGGAGCATCTGTCGAATATTGACCTGGTGTCTTGACTTCATACAGGAACAGAAAATGCTGTCAAATGTCTGTGAATTCAAGTGTGAGCCAGGGGTGTGTTCTAGCATCTACAATTTTCAACATTGCATGAACTGGGTACTGGGCCGAACAGTTGAGCAGAGTCGCTGTGGAACAAACATCGGCATTTTCTGGATCACTGATTTTGATTTTGCAGATGACACAGTAATGCTAGCGGACTAAGACCAAAGTACAATCATTTGGTGACCTATTGGGTGATGCAGTGCTATCTGTTGATGCATGTGTTGAAGACTTAGAGATCTTGGATAAATTTACTTATCTTGGTAGCATGATCCATAAAAGTGATGAGTCAGGCTATGATGTTAATTGTCGCCTCAGCTTAGCATATGGGTTTATGGATTCACTCGACAAAAGTTTATGACATTGTCGATACCTGTACACAAGCACGAAGCTGCGGACCTTCAAGACACTGATACTCCTTGTGTTATTATATGGATGTGAGACGTTGACACATAACAGTCACTAGAAGAGACGCATCAATTCCTTTGGCACTAAATGTCTTTGCAGGATCATGAGCTATTGCTGGCATTACTACATCTCAAACCAGCGATTATTCCGTGAAACGGATTCAAGATATATTAGTTGCATGATCTGTGAACGCCAACTTGGGCTATATGGGCATGTGATTTGCCTCCCTGAAGGTGACCTTACTCACCAAGTGGTCTCCACAGAAGACAACCTAGAATGGAGGAGGCCTAGGGGAAGACCACGGAACTCGTGGCTGAGGCAAGTCGACCAATCTTGCAGTAGGATTCTTGATATGGGTCGGATACTTGATATGGGCCGGATACTTGATATGAGCCGGGCAGATGCCTGGAGTCTCACCTAGGAGTTTCCCCTGAAGTGGAGTCGAAGTGTGAATGCGGAAACGAGCTGTCATGACTGCCTGATATAATTTTACAGACTTAATACCAAAGAATATTCGTTACATTTTCTTACTCTATAAATAGAGTGACATTTTAACTTTCAACAACATTGTGTGACTTGTAATTGAATGTGAGAAGACCGTCCTTACCGGCCAATTACCGTCTGTGATATCATGTAGTTCCTGATACGTTATCAGACTTACAGCAGCAGGGGGACCACATAATTGATGGTGATGTGTCGTGCGTGCGGTTGCTTTCACGGAAGGCTTTTGCAGGCTACTTGTCAGGAATAGGGATGTTCGTCAATAGCAATAGAAATATTTTGGTATTATGCTAAGAATAATTGATTTAATGAATATTTTGATATACTATAGTATTTATTATTTTGAAAAATATAATTTGCATTATATTCGTGTATTTTTCACATTTTCATAAATGTAGCGGTTATTAACATAATTTTATATTTGTCTTCTTTATTCACATGTTTTAAGGGGAGATGGTTGTTTTTTCTTTTCTATTTATAGGGGGTCTTGGGGTGTTTTTCTAAGCTTGATGTAGGTCTAAGGAGGAAAATAAAAAACTATAGTAAATAAAATAAGATTAAATAGGCATATACAGTATATACGTTCATCCCACCTTAACTCCGTCACTTCCTCGCAATGTTGAGAACGGATATGATTTTACACCATTTGCGTCATTTTAACCCTTTCAAGATACAATACGCAATTTTGTTTTGTTTCCTGATTGTTAGTAGACGATTTTATTAATATTAGGAAAGGTATATGGAAGTCAGAAGGTTACTTGATATAGTCTTTACCCTTTTAACTCTCACAGATCCTTCCTAAGGTGTTTAAAATTGTCTAATGATAGCCAGAATAAAATGTAAGAACCCGGTATGATCATCAAAGGGTTAAGGTCTCAAGACATACATGGCCTGATAATCATAATAGCGTGGGAGCTGTTCCTATAGTTATGAATTACGTGTACGAAACATTCCATGTAAGTAATTAATGTTGACAACGACTCAAAATGTGTCCAATTACATTTCAATGAAACCAGGAAACCAACATTTTGAGAGTGTGAGAAGAGGAGTACAAAGGAAATCAAGCAACAACAGATCTAGTGACCCCTCTAGACTGCTTGTCCTCCAAGGAGAGAGAGAGAGAGTGAGAGTGAGTGAGTGAGTAGTAGAGACTATAATGTTAAGGTGATAGTTTATGGTGCCATATGCAGGTGATAGCAGTAGCCGGATAGCTTGTTTGTTGTCATTATCCAGAGGTAGAGAGTTACACGCTGCTTCCTTCTTAGTACAGTTTTGTTGTTCAATCACCTTTACCTGCATATTGCTTGGCCAGTGATATCCATACACGTTGTTTTAGTAGCAGTATGGTAAGTGAATCTATTACATCCCGTTATATGGTGAGCTGGTACTTGGAGAACATTATATACTTTCACATTTTAATTTTGAGGTGTTGGACTTGAGTATGTCTTACCATTGTCTAGAATATTTGAAAGTAGCTGCCCTTCCGTATATTGATTAGCAAATGTTGCATCTCTTCACTCCTCTATCGCTATTACAACAATCAAGCGTTCTTCAGAGCTTTCTCAGTACGGTGAGTGTGAGGCACCCGCCTTTCAACATAGTCGCACTCCTATTCTGTCCAACTCTCCATCCCAAGAATTAAGCAAATGCTCTGTCTTTCTTCTACTCAACTAGTGAACTCTGGAACTCTCTCCCTCGATTAATATTTTCTTCATCCTATGACTTAGACAGGTTTAAACTTTGTGTGTATTTTGGGCCATTTAGGTGTTGAATTTGTTCCAGGCGAGCGATAGCGAGCCTGTAATTTATGAGAAACCGATTTCAATTTATATATCACTTCAGAGTTCCCACTGAAAATAATTATCTGGACAGGCTAGAGCGCATTTGTGATCCATCTTTGTTTTTCGCCATCGACTTTCACGGCTTCAAGGACTATCACAAGTTCATCCACACCTAAATGGATATGCACTCTGAGACCGGTTCCCTCAACATATTTACCAACTTGTGCAACACTTCTCGCTTCTTGTAATGCCGATATCACACCAGTACTAATACCGTCAACTTAAAATATGCAACTTTTTGTACCGTAACTCTTAAGCCGACTTAGCACTGGCGTTAGAAACTAGACTGGAGGCATCTTCTAATAGGTGAAATAATGATCTTAAGAGTGTATCTCAGAAGCTGAGAGATCAAATTTGTTGAATCAAAGTTGTTGACGATGCAAGCTTTGGAATTATACTATTTAACTCCCTGTTCCTCGAGCAGCGAATCTATTGAGTGTCTCCTTCCCAACACAATCCACCTTTTAGGTCTTTCACTTCATAATACTGTACTTCTTTATTTTTGTACAGCTATATGTAATACTAGTACATTCTTAAATGGCTCCTGCATAATAAATCGTAGGCTTGTGCAACATTCTTAACTGTCTTCGTGGTGCAATGCATAAGTGTGTTGATTTTCGGTGTGAGCATCCTAGGTTCGAATCCCCGGACTGCCACATTTGTTTGTTAATTTCATTAATCGAGTTTAGGAGTTGTTGTTGCTGTTCCTCAGGCTGTCTGGCCGAGCAGCCCCAAGGTCCCGAGCAAGGCCAAGGCCATAACCGAGCGCCCCCACAGAACCCTCCCAGCTTACCACTAATAATGCCCAGGTGACCGAAGCCACTCAAAGGCGAGGAGCTGAGGAGGGTGCGGAAACGCCCGGGAAACAAAAGCCCCCCACCCAAGGCCCTGTGCCCCTCAGCAATTATAAAGGGAAAGTTGAGGGGCAAAGGAAAAATGTGACGCTTTGGCTCCCAATCTGCCAGGGTTGGCAGTAGGGAGGTCAATCCACGGAAAAGACGCCGTCACTTGAGATCTAGAAAATATATAAGTAAAAGGAACAGTCAGATTAAGCTATGGGTATGGCAGAGAACTCTCAACTCTCATTCTGATAGACCAACCCATCACACAGTTGGTTAGTGGAGAGAACATAATAATTCATGTCAGTGTCGATCATCGATAATAAAATATATACGTTTCCCAAGTATCAATTAATTAACAAGTTTCATGTGGGAGTTTTAAGTTTAGCGTCAGTATTGAAGCATGCAAATGTGGTTTTCTGAGCAGATTTATAACACAAAAAGTACTTGAGACCATATTAACCCCTCTTTGGCGGGGCCCGACTTAAGGCGGTCTAGAGAACCATGGACAAAAGTGCGGGGCCCGCCTTAAGTCGGTTGCGATGTTGAGCACATAATTTGCTCTGAGAGAGAGTCCGAGCGGTAGGAGGAGCGTAGGTTGGCTCTGACCGTTCGGCACGGCTCCCGCGCCGCAACTGGCCCCACCTCCACACCCACTACCTCGCTAGACAGGGAATTATGTAAGGAAATTACCGTATTTTAGGGATTTTTTCTTCGTGTTGCACGATCGTTGCAAGATAACCCGTGGTCGTAGAAGGATGGTTCTAGTGTCATTGGAAAGCTCAATTAACGCCCTTTCACGGATACATAATTGTATTACGCTCTGGCTCTTCTTTATGCATGAAAAAGAGCATGGAATGAAGCTCATTTAGGGTAAATATGCCCACTGGGCAGGTAGTAGAAGTTATTAACTTAGCCGCTCGTGGAGTGTTAAAGACATTTATAATACAACTTGCAATGCATAATGTAATATTTATAATATACCGTAAATAATATGGAGCCTAGTATATCTTTACTATACGACATTGTAAAGTAGATTTTACCATGGTTTGCTTCTTGGTAAAGTTCCTCCGTAAAGCCAACTATTGTATATTAACCCTTTCTGTACCGGCGACGTCTTTATTATTTGATTTCAGCTACATTTGAAAGATGTTATGAAACTTAGGAAAGATATGTAGTAGCTAAAAGGATTGAGAAAGTGTGTAGCCTTGTAATTGGTAGAAGTCCTTCCTAAGCGGAAAAAAACCATCCAATAGTTGCCGGGGGGGGGGGGGGGGGGGGGAGGCGATACCACTCTGCTTGCGCAGAGTTGATACTATCTTGTATGAACATATGTTGAACTTTAATTCTTAATTACTTACATAATTCTAAAGCGTTTATTTACCCTTCATAATTATGTTGTAGGTAAGGCATCCTGTTAACACTCTGCTATTGATAATGTTAGTAACTAAATTCACTGATTCCTAAGACTTTACATCCTCCTTGGAAATCTGTCTTGCAACATAAGCCAACAGACCAACACTCCTGGCAGAGGATAAAATCACAGAAGGTATGGCAGCGCGAGACCCTGCACCCTCGAGTGACAGCAAGGGAAATACAAAGCTTCGTGGTGCAATGCATAAGTGTGTTGATTTTCAATGTGAGCATCCTAGGTTCGAATCCCCGGACTGCCACATGTGTTTGTTAATTTCATTAATCGAGTTTAGGAGTAAAGTTGGTTGGTGGAGAGAACATAATAATTACATAAGTACCTGGCGAGAACAGCTACACGCTCCGATGCCACGCGATCCTTCTCAGAGGCTACTTCACCTTCTGGATGTATTGTTTTTATATCCA
This sequence comes from Paralithodes platypus, assembly GCA_032716605.1. Lineage (NCBI taxonomy): Eukaryota > Metazoa > Arthropoda > Malacostraca > Decapoda > Lithodidae > Paralithodes > Paralithodes platypus. Next base: position 46,771,398 of record CM064573.1, on the reverse strand, counting down.
CCTATCAGTTTCAGTGATGGTGAAGTGAAAGTACTATTGGACTGTTGAGTCCTCCTCAGTCAAGTCAAAACAAACACTAGACGTCGTGTTTGGCTCTCCAGAAACTATCACACGAACTGATCTCTGGGTTCTTTCTTGACGGTGTAAAGTATTCTTATTAATTTATCCGTCAGCGCCTATTACGCTGAACATGGTACAATTTCGGGTCGCAGAAAAAGAGTGCATAATGTGTGTTTATTGCCACGTATCTAGCATAGTTGCACACCACCCTAAGTAAACATCGATTATTGCATAAATCTATTTGAAAGAGATGGTATATATTGGTAGGATGGTGTAATAATGTACTCGGGTCTGACGTCCACAATAACAAGTGTCTGCCGCGCCACTACTCAGGAGTATTTTCTTCATGAACGAGCTCTTGTAACACGGAACCGGGGGTATCATAACTCGTACTTCGTGCCGTACACCTCGTACTTCAACTACAATACCGGCGGTAATATTCACTTACCTTGGGGTCTACTAGCACCAGAGGGTTTGGCCATAAACTAAGGGCGCCAGAGGAACCCAGTCGGCTCCACGGTGTGATGGAGATGGACTGAAGGTGTGAAATTACATCTGGTTGTGATGATGGGTGGCAATGGGCCCGGGGCGAGGTGTTAACGTTGGCCTCAGCATGCTTCCCCACGATTACTGGCTACAGGAATACCATAGTTGGCCATTAATTTGGGCTTAGGTTTGACATGAAGAATCGTTTTCTACATGTGATCCTTTGAGCCTTAGATCGCGTGTGTATGTAATTGTGACAAGAAGTCGAAAATTCGGTGCAATTTAGGCCAACTATTTTTAACTCAAGACCTTGTATATCCAATTATTATGCTTCTCTCTTCAAACAAAAGCTGACATAGGACTAACTTAATTTTCCAAGCCTGCTATTCGGATTGTTTCCTTGTGTTCTCAACTTTGAAAGGTCTGCTGAGTTAAGTGTACAACAGGCAGTTAAGATTGAGTCCCACGAGGTTATTTTACTGGCAATTTTCAATAAGCCAAGTGTTTTCGAAACAAGTGCATCCGTGTCCGCTACTACTCTTTTGTTAGGTAGTTTAAATAAGTTGAAGTCATAATTATGCACTATTGTTCTTAGATTGTTTTATCATCCTCAATTAGCATAAAACCTGAACAGTTGTACTGAAACAAATTGCCAGAAATATCGACCGTGTGACAGCGGCCTCCAACACGTATATTGCCGGAGTATTAGGTGTGTGTAGTGCAGCTCCCCTCACGTTAAGGGGAGGCAGACCGTTTTTCTGGACCCCCTTCTCTTTGATGTCTAGCCCCACTAGTATTGAGATTATAAGACGTTCAGCCAATTAGTTTGGCGATTTTAACACCTTTCGCCCCGTTTCGTTGTAAATGTTAAGACTTTTTGTGCCATTTAGGTGTCAAATATTTCCTGGCGAGCGATAGCGAGCCTGCAATTTTAATTTCCCGGCCTTCGGCCGGGAAATTTTTCTACCAAAAAATGTACAAATGTATTTTGAATACATTCTAGAGGGTGTTTTTCAAAGCATGATGGAGGTTTAGCGAGGAAACTAAACAAATATATGAATACATTAATTGATAGACCAAACAAACAGCCAGTCTCCCCTTAAGCACAGTGCGGCTTAATGATGTACAAACTGCCTCTATTCTCTTCCGGACCAACTCTCAAACAACCGGGTTATATAGCCCGCTGAACAGAGGACTGGCAAGCAGGTAATGAGGGATAAAATAAAATAGAGAAGGAACGGAGGAATTTTAGTTGTAATTTGTATAATATACTGTATATATTTTTTTCCCCCTGGAATCGTGTATCCTTTCTATTACCATTTAATGTTGACCTACTCCGCAAATGCTCTATAGCTTCCCTGTGATTACCTATCATATAGAATGGAGAAGGAACGGAGGATACTTCATTATTTTGTATTTTGTTCTTGGAATCGTGTATCCTTTATGTTACCCTCTAACCTTTTCTGTACCGGCCACGTCTTTTTAAATTTTATTCCAGCTAGCTATATTTAGAGAAGTTTGTGCCGTTTAAGAAGGATCTGTGATAGTGAAAAGGGTTGTTTGTTGTTGATACTGTTCCCCAGGCTGTCTGGCCAAGTGGCCCCGAGCAAGGCCAAGGCCATAACCCAGCGACCCCACAAAACCCTCCCTGCTTACCACTAAAAAAGCCCAAGTGATCGAAGCCACTCCAAGGCGGGGAGCTGAGGAAGGTGCTGAAACACCCAGGACACCAAGGCCCTGTGCCCCTCAGCAATTATGAATGGAAAGTTGAGGGGTAAAGGGTTAAGTAGGATAGTTCGAAGCCCACATGTGAATTGCTGGAGGTAATTTGAAACTGAATAAAATCGTCTAATAAGAACCAGAATGTAGTTAACAGGACGGCACTGGTACTAAAGGTGTTAAATATCACTTACTCCTCAAATGGTCTATAGCTTCTCTTTGATAATTTATCGTATATCATAGGGTGTTATTTATGAATTCAATCATTGAGCTTTGTATTTGTTCTTGTTTAACCCCTTCAGCTTTTGATTCTGGTTAACATGGTTTTATGCACCTCAAGAAGGACCTATGTTACTAAGAGTATTCATTGAGATTGTGTATACCCATTCGAGTCGTATAGGTAGATTACAAACTAAAGATAATCGTGTAATGGTAACAAGAATACAAATATAATTACGTATTGGTGGTGAAGGGGTTAATGCAATGTACTCCTTTTCATCACCAATTCCTTCATTGATGTGTTATTCCTTATCAGTGACATTCTATAGGCCTGTGGTTTACTATCTTTCAACAACAAAAATATATCATATTAATAATTCAAGACTTTTGATACTTTGGCTATTTAACTTATAGCAATTAAGTATCCTTACTAGCATTGGTTTCCGATTTGTCTGTATTACAAACTGTTTTAGCTATTGTACGCTAACTTTCATAAGCATCAATAAATCCATGGTAGTAACCTTTCATGTAGCCGTCACACATCTGGCCTCACCAACCTCTTGCCTGACGAACAAAGGATCATCTATTATTCAGGAGCCACACATAGTTTCTCACTGATCTATAACACAACGTGGGAGCTCCCTGGCGGTGTGCTGCCAAACTGCCCCCCCCCCAACAGTAAACACGACGTCGTAACATTAGGCATAGCAGAGAGGGCTGCAGGAACACAAGGAAGGTGAATAGAAGTCAGGTCAGGTCAGGTGAAGGTATTGAGTGATAAGCCTTTACAAGTTACAACGCTACCTCGTATCTACTTATCGAAGAGTTTTTGAGAGGAGGGAATTAGTACACAGACTAATAACACACATAACAAAGCCACTCCAACAGCTTCCTATCCCTCTAACACCCCGTTAGAGGGATAGGAAGCTGTTGGAGTGGCTTTGTTATGTGTGTTATTAGTCTGTGTACGGTGATGGTAAAAATATTGAGGGATAAGCCTTCACAACGGGACCTCGTATATTCTTTATGAAGAGTGTTGAGAGGAGAGAAAGGGTGTTGGAGAGAGAGGAAGCTGTTGGGGTGGCTTTTTTGTTGTGTGTTATTAGTTTGTATATGGTGATGGTGAAAGTATTGAGGGATAGGCCTTTACAACTGAACCTCGTATCTACTTTTCGAAAAGTATTGAGAGGGGAGAACTGGAGATACATGGTATTGAACGGGTTAACCCCTTCAGTACCGGTGACATGTTTTATATTTTTAATTTCTGATACATTTAGACGATTGTATAAAGCTTATAATAGGAGAGATATAATTGTAGCTAAAAGAATTAATTGAGATAGTCTGCAACCTTTGAATGGGTAGACGTCCTTTATAACTTGAATACAATTATCAAATAGTTGCCAGAATAAAATCAAAAGGATGTTTATTCTAGCTATCATTGTACGATTGTATATAGTTTAGGAAGGATATGTGTGAATTGAAAGGGTAAAGACTATCTTAATTAACTCTCTGGCTTTTATGTATCCTCCTAATCTGAGTAGAATCGTCTAATAATAGACAGAAAACAGAACAGAAATGCGTAATTGGATCTTGAAAGTGTTAAGTATGGCAACATTTCAAGTCACTTTAGGTGTTGGCAATTAGCCTGATAATAGATAACCCTTTCAAAACAAGTGTTGTCCATTAAGTATATTCTGGTTACTATTAGACGATTGTATTCACTTTCAATAAGGCCTCCAGCAATTAACAGGCTTCGAACTTTCTCATTTTACCCTTGCTACCACCCACCACAGATCTTTCTTAAACTGCACATAATTGTCTAAATAAAGCTAAACTAAACTATAAAAGACGTCGCCGGTACAGAAGGGGTTAATACAAGAGGACCTGATTCGTATAATAGTTTCTGTACACAAATTTCTTCAAGCAGAATCCCCTACTCTCCTTTTTTTGACAGAGACTCAAGTAACATCCACATCTGACACGTCTAGATTTAATTTTCCAGGTTATCAACTGCTCCAAAATTTAAGACCTAAAGGAGGTGTATGTTGCTTCGCAAAATCTGAAATTGCCCTGGAGGAGGTTACTAGTTTCAATTGTCCCTATTTTGATTATTCTATATACAAATTAATTTCTGCTGGTAAATTTAAATACATATGTTGCATCTACCGTTCCCCAAATACTCCTCCAGAGCAAAGTCTTTTTGATTCTCTGTCCTCACAACTCAGTGTCCTCAACTTAAATGCTTCTTCTGAAATCACTGTGTGGGTGATTTTAATGTCCATAATGTTGAATGGCTCACTCATTCAGCCAAGACTGATGATGCTGGTCTTGAATGTGAGCTATTTGCAGACTCATTTAATCTCACTCAACTAGTCAACCTACCCACCCGTGTACCAGATAATCCTAATCATAATTCCCACCTACTGGACTTATTTTTAACAACCAATTCAGAAAATTATGATGTTACAGTGAGGTCCCCACTTGGATCTTCTGATAACTGTCTGATACAGGCCACCTGGCTATCACCTACCACACCTTCCCAGTCTGAACCTATTTTGGTGACTAAATGGCATTACGATAGGGCAGACTGGGAGGGTCTTCAAGGTTTCTTTATTGACATTCCCTGGACCTCTTTCTGTTCTAATGATGCTCACTCCACCTTGAGCCACATACAATATTTTGTAAAAATTGGAATGGAAACTTTTATTCCTCATCAAAAGTACAGTAGAAGATCTATTTCACGTAAATGGTTTGACCATAATTGTGCTAGAGTAACTGAACAAAAAGCAATAGCCTATAATGCATACACAAGATAAAAAACACATGAAGCCTTTAATTACTTTAGAAACATCAGAAATCATGCCAAAACTGTATTAAACCTAACTAAATCAAACTTTCTCCACAAGCAGGCAAATAAACTTCTAAATAATCCAAATGATAACAAAATATTTTGGTCTACTCTTAACTCATTCAAATCCAACTTCACTACTGCTTCATCCATTCCACCATTAAAATCTCCGACTGGCAATCTTGTAATCTTGTGACCTACGAGGTAAAGCGGATATTTTCTCCACCAACTCAACCTTAGATGAAATAAATCAAGATGTCCCTGTACTTAATTTTAATTCGCCTGAAATTCCCTCACTTAAGATCTACACCAGACATGTCAAAACTATTTTGCAGAATCTTTCAGTAGATAAGGCTCCTGGTGCAGATGAAATTCCTCCAATAGTACTTAAGAATTTCTCCTTGGTGCTCGCTCCTGCATTGGCAAAATGTTTCCGTCAGTGTACTCATACCTCATGCTTCCCAGTTCCCTGGAAAGAAGCAAACATCCATCCAGTTCCTAAAAAAGGTGCCTCTTCAGATCCATCAAACTACAGACCAATAGCTATAACTTCCACTCTTGGTAAAGTCTTTGAAATTATATTAAATAATCACATAATTAAGCATCTTGAGAATAATAAATTAATCAGTGATAGGCAATATGGTTTTAGACGATGTCGATCAACTGCAGACATTCTTTGCCTTCTTACGCATCAAATCAACCAAGCTACAGACCAACATGGTGAAACACATACAATAGCACTGGATATATCTAAGGCATTTGATAGAGTCTGGCATCAATCCTTATTGTCGAAGATGTCACACTACGGCCTAGCATCATTAGTTCCACTAATTTCTTCTTATCTTCATAACAGAAAAATACGTGTAATGGTAGATGGCCTTTATTCTCAATTTCACTCAATAAATGCTCGTGTTCCCCAGGGATCAGTTTTGGCCCCAACTCTGTTCCTCATTCATATCAATGATCTCATATTTACCACTCTTAATCCAATACATTCCTACGCAGATGACTCAACACTCCACAGTTCCTTCACATTTACCAATTCTTTCACCCAACCCGATCTTATAAATTCAAAAATAAACACTGCAATTTCTCTGAACCAGGACTTTTCTAGAATTAATGAATGGGGACAAAAGAATCTAGTTTCCTTTAATGCACAGAAAACCAAGTACATTCAATTTTCTAACCAACAGAATCTCACTGACTCCCATATATTTTTTAATGATGTAAATATTCCCACTTCCCCTAGTATTGACATTCTCGGTGTAACATTAACTACTAACTTGAGCTGGACAAATTATGTTAGAAGCATTGCTAAGAATGCCTCTAAAAATCTGGGACTCCTGTACAGAGTTCGAGAATTCTTCACTGACAGAGTAGTTTGCCGTAATATATAAAAGTCATGTGTGTTCTCAGATGGATTACTGTTCACCTCTGTGGAGTGGAAGTGGAGTGGTTGCATTGAGGCAGTTGGACAAAATTCAAAATAAAGCTATTAGATTAATCAATAACCCTGCAATCACACAGGACCTTCCTACATTATCCATACGAAGAAACGTTGCATCCCTTGCATTATTGTACAGATATTTTCACAGCAATTGTTCCGAGGAACTTGCTTCAATTGTGCCGCCTCTCCACATCTTTCCCCGTAGAACTAGGGCAACTGAGAGCGCCCATGAATTTACACTTTCTCCTCCACAATGCAGAACTTCTGCTTATCAAAATTCATTTATCCCTAGAACTACTATTCTTTGGAATTCACTTCCCTCGAGTTGCTTTCCACAAATTTACAATCTACAAAAGTTTAAATCCAGTTGTTACAAACATTTTATGAATGGAGGATGCCTTTAGGCACATGGACCTTTTTGTTTTATCTGTGTTTTTCCTTCCTCCGTTCATTGTCTCTTTAAACAAAAAATTGTTTTTACTTCGCATGCCGCCATCTCAGAATTGCTAAACAATATTGTGGCAAAAGAGTATCTATCGCTTATTGGATGAGTGTGGAAATGTAGCGTGTGTGAAAATGGTTCTGAGGGCGTGTCCTAGGGAGGTGGGAATGAATACGGTAAACGAGATGTATGCCTGTTTATGTTTGAGTAAATGTGTGTGTGTGCAAAGGTGGATTTACACAACCACTATCGCCAACAACTTTAATCTGCTTCTAAAACTTAAATTTATGAGAATATTGTCGCACTATAGGGTAAGGGCTGGTCCTATCAAAAGTGAGGTTTGGCATCCTTTACCCAACCTTGGCAGTTTCCTATTTTTCCTTCTGGGAGCAATGGGCTAGGAATCCTCCTCCCCTTGTAAAATTCACCTACTAGATGAGACAGATTAAGGGGCAAGGAAACTCGAAGGTGGTCCCAGACCCTAAGAATTGGAACTTTAAATGTTTCTGTTCGGGCTCTGTCTCGTGTCGGCCACCCCCAGTTATGGGGTATGAGGCTGAGTATATAGATACATACATACACAATTTATGAAACTGTAATCTCGTCAACTATTTCAGTTCTGAAGAATTCTGCTAGAATAAAGTTGACGCTCAAAATGTATAAAGAAAAACAACGTGTGAATCTGCCTTAAGTGTGTGTGTGTGGGGGTAATAATAATAATAATAATAATAATAATAAACGGTTTATTAAAGAATGGCAGCCTCATGAGCTGAAAATACACATTTTACAATTTAGTGGATGAACATGAGATGTACAGATATGAAAATGGTAAGCTCAGTTTACATTAAAACAAAATTAATACAATAATTATGCTAGTGTAAAATACAAATTATCATAAATTATCCATGAGAGTAAGTGATATACAGTACATATACAGTACACATATATTTTACTTATATATATACAGAACATACATATATACACATACGTACACACATACATACGCATATATATACATACATATATAAGAACATAAGAACATGCAGTAAGTGTGCACATGCCCGTACACATAAACGCTCACGTATGCAAACAAACATACATACATACAAAAACTGTTCTGGTAGGGTCAGGTGAGGCTAATAATAGGAGTTAAATCCTTGGGAGAGATTAAATGAGGGAATTGGAAAAGGGTTAATGAGGCAACGGACTGTAGGTCAGGTAAAGCCAATTAGAATGGAATGTCAAATGTCGGAAGAGATCAAATGAGGAGTTTGAAAAGGGTAAAGGCGAAACGGCCTACGGGGTCCGTACAGGTAGGGTCAGGTAAAGCCTACTACAATGGGAGGTTAATCCTCGGTAGAGAACAAAAGAAGGATATAAAATAAGTAGAGACAGCTTGGGGGAATTATAGTATATGGGACATTCTTTAATGTAGGTGTGTGTATGTGTGTGTTTGTTTGTGTGTGTGTGTGTGTGTGATAGAATACTCTCAGCCGGGCTCGAGCCTCGAACCACAAACAGTATACACTATAGACACATACATATATAGATAATTAACGCATACATACATACACATATACGCACACATACATACACATATATGAAAAAAAAAAAATATATAGAAAAAAAAAAAAATACTGTACATACATAAATGCACATATACATAAACAAACTCAAGCAAATACATACATATATTCTAATACACACACACGCACACACACTTATGCATACATTATTAAATGTGGGCACGTATATATGGTGTGACAGGCCGTCATTACACATTATTAATAATATTTACAATGGTTGGGATAGGACTATTTTTGTATCTGTCAGTTCTTGCCCTTACTGGTTGGAGTGTGTTGAAGTGACGAGCTGCACGTGTTGGTCTAGGGGCGTCTGGTGGAAGTAAGTTTCTGTGTCGTGGGTGAACAAGCAGCTTAGATGCAAACTCCTTGAGTGTGTTGTAGTGGTGGGTTTAAAGTGCAGGTATGCTAAAGGTGGTGAGAGCTTCCTCGTACCCGGGGTATGTGCTCCAGGATGATCCTGCATGCCCTCCTCTGCACTCTCTCCAATTGACGTTGTTGTGTCAGGGTTAGAGAGGAGGACCAGGCGGGAGAGGCGTAGGTGAGCTTAGGGAGTATGAAGATGTTATATTATACTTTTCAGCTCATTCTCCGGCGCCCCCAGGGATCTCCGCTGCCTTAGCATAAACAACTTGTATGTGGCGGTCCTGACTGTGGTAGTCATATGTTTCTTCCAGTTCAGCTTGTTGTCCACAGTTATTCCAAGGAGTTTGGTGCACTCAACAAGCTGAAGGGGATGAGGACCAATTGTGACAGTGGGTAGAGGAAGGTCGGTAACGGAGGTGTTGATGTGCATGACCACTGTCTTGTCATGATTGATGGTTACATGATTGTCTGTAGTTCAGGCTTGAAGATGGTCGAGGATGTCTTGTAAGGGGTCATAGTTAGGGGAGGTGTTATCGACAGTAATGCCGACTGTCGAGTCGTCCACGTACTTCCAGTGGAATGGAGTGTCCTTTAGGGCATCATTGATCAAGATGAGGAACAATAGAGGCCCCATCTTTGTGCCCTGTGGGACTCCACATGTGATGTCTAGGAAGGTGGAGATGAAGCCTTGATATTGCACTGCTTGCCGTCTGTCACTAAGGAAGTCGGTCAACCACGCAACCAGGGTAGGATGTAGCCCCAACTTTATGGCCTTGTTGATGATGATGGTGTGGTCAACAAGGTCAAATGCTTTCCTAAAGTCAATAAAGGCAAGAGCGAGGGAAGTCTTTCTGTGTGTGTGTGTGTGTGTGTGTGTGTGTGTGAGAGTGGTGTGTGTGTACTTTGGAATTTTCAACGCAGGTATGAATTGATCGCATGTGTTTGTGCTTATTATATTCGGATGTATGAGTTACGGGTGCCCGGGTGTGGGTTAGGAGGAAGTGTGCAGGAAATACAGCATCATATATATTCATGAGCAGACATGAGAGAGCTATTGAAAAAAATGGGTTGGAAATTAAGGGGGGATGGACTCATGTATTGGTCGATAAATGTTTTCATTATTTTCTTAGTTTCCTCTCTAGACCTTCATCAAGCTTAATAATACATCTCCAAGATCCCATTGCCAGATAAATTTGTACATTTTTCAGTAGACAAATGTCCCGGCCGAAGGCCAGTTTTCTTCAAATACAGGCTCGCTGTCACTCGCCTTGAAAATAACACGAAAAGTATTAATATTGACAAACAAATGGAGCAAAATGTCGTAAAATCGCCAAAGTAATGGGCCAAATGTCTTAAAATCTGAAAACTACTGAGGCTAAACATGAGAGAGAAGGGACGCCAGAAAAAGTCCACCCTCCCCTCTTAATTGTTCATACCTGCGTGTGGTCGTCCATAATTACAGTTATGAAATTGAAAAGTATAAATTATTTTTGTAACATACTTTTGAGCACAGTAAGCAGCAGTGAATCAACCCCTTCAGCATGATGACGTCTGTTTATCCTTGAATCTGGATAATATTACACGATTTTATGCAGTTTAAGACACATCTATTCTACTCGGAAGGTTTATTGAGATCGTTTTTACCCCTTTCAGTCCTAGAGGAATATTATAAACGAAAGAAAATCGTGTAATGGTTACCACACTATTATTGAAGTTGCGCTATCGTGCTGAAGGGGTTAATTATTCAACTTATGGTTTCAAGAGGTAGGACTGTCACTGATGTCCTAAACCCCCCTGCCATGTGTGGCTATGGGGGGGGGGGGGGGAATTATGGTACTTTGTCTTGCCATATTACTTTGTCAATATTAAGACCTTTCGTGCCATTTAGGTGTAGATTTTGTTTCCTGGTGTGCTATAGTTAGCCTGTAATTCAGTAGGAATGGGACATTGTTCTACCGACAAATGTACACATTTATCTAGAGGGGGGATCTTGGGGATGTTTTTTGGGGGGCTTTTGGTGAGTGAAAGGCACCCGCCTTTCAACACAGTCCCACACCTCTTCTGTCCAGCTCTCCAACCCAAGAATTAGCAAATGTTCTCAGTCTTTCTTTACTCAACAAGAGTCAACTCTGGAACTCTCTCCCTTAATTTTTCTGTCCTTCATCCTATGACTTAAGACTGCTTTAAACTTCGTGTGACCAGGAATTTTACCCCATGTCCCTTGAATTTTGCTCTGTCACTGTTTTGACTTTGGGGAGACACTCGTTACAGGCAGCCTGTCTTTTTTTCTCCTTCATACACAAAGGAAAACAATATATATATATATATATATGCCTCAATTATCCACCTGACACCTACAACTTCTTCTTAAACTGAATAAAATCATCTACTGATACCCAGAATTAAAGGCAGGAAAACCATTATCGTGTACTGAAATAATCCTCCCCACTTTTCAAACAATAACGAAGGGAGGTGCGCTCCTCGGTGCCACTAGCAGAGTGGCGAACTCAACATAGGTAGGTAGACTATATTATCCCCCAGTACGGTATCGGCGCCGCTATCTACCCGAATTGTCATTACCGCAGCCCTACATCATTACAACCAACACAATTATTATGTTATTATTGATATCGCTGCCAATATCACCGTGCCAATACTCTACTGTTACACACCTATGTTTGTTGTTGAACCTTCCAAACAAATGTCTCTCATATTTACTGAATTGCACAGTACTAACGGCTGCACCTTCTAATCTTAAATGCTTCTCTGTGTGCAGCAAGTCGTGTTTATTGTATTTTGTTAATTCTATGTGTATCACGGAGACAAAGTGAAAGCTGCCTGTTACAAGTGTTTCCCCTAAAGTTGATGTTGTATATTGGGTCACAATCCTTTTTATTATTTAATTATAACTCTTAAATAAGGTGGTAATCAACAGGTAATATTAGTCAGCCCGTCATGAAGTATCCAATATCAAAGTATTTGAATAAGGTAAACAAAGGAACAGCATGCAACATCTCAAAATTAATTACCGCTTCTTGAAATTACCTACGTATTCATGTAGAAGCACTAGAAGATAAAAATGTAGTAATGTTCATATCTGGAAAAACTGTACAAATTATTATCAATAGTGTGTGTAGCACAGGGGGCTACAGTTGTATTGTAATCTACTTGGCAAACCTCAGACCTCTTTCGGTAACTTTATTCTAAATATTTATTATTCCTAATATATAGTTCCCTGACTATATGTACTGGTGCAATTATTCGTATATACACATATATATATATATATATATATATATATATATATATATATATATATATATATATATATATATATATATATATACAGTATATATGTACAGTATATAAATATTCAATGTATGTTTGTGTTGCGTGATGGGTAGTGGTATAGGTATTGCCACTGTATCATATTCACATAACAGGTAACATGGACATAGGTTATAATATTATCTGGAATTGCTCCCTATCACCCTACAACCATTCACTCTACCACAGTTATCACTATTCATGTTCAACGCACGATAAGGTATCTTTAAGCGGCTCTCATAAATGCCCCTTTTATCATGGTAACTGTTTCAGCTTGTGCAATTATCACCGCTAATGGCTCTCCTTTGTTGTTATCGTGTATTATGCTGTAATTATCATTACCACAAACTGTTCTGCCAAAGTCACCATTATGAACACAATAACACATCATTCATCAATATGAATGACTTAGTAGTTATGAAGGTGTAAGTTCCCTTTCAGACTAGTTTCTTTCTATCCTATATATAAACTTTACTCGTGGGCATTTCCTAACCCATAATCCTATGTTCCGGTACGGCATTTTTAGCCTGAAGGTGGGGAGAGAGGCTTCTACTTTGCTGTCCTTTTCTATAACCTGTCCCTGTCGCTAGTAGTTTTTAATTAAGCAGTACGACCTAGCAGGCACCGCAAGGTCTGTGTGCTCCGAGTATCTGTGTAACTCTGTGTAATAGCATGGTCACATCATAATAATTGGCTCTCATATTGTTCCTCACTAAGGGGGTAGGGATTATTTATTACCCTACTGAATTTATTTATGTATTATTGTTTTAGTTTCCTCCCTAGACCTCCATCAAGCTTAATCGAATTATCCTCAAGATTCCCCTTCGAGATAAATGTGTACATTTTTCGGTATAACAATCTCCATGAACTGCCTTTAACTAGCTGTCTCCTTTGTGTTATCTCAGGTCCAGCACTCCTCGGTACCCTGGTACCTGGTGTTTCCTTCCTTCCTGCACTGTTCTCTGTAGCACACAAACTCCCTCTCTCTCTCTCTCACACACACACACACTTTCTCTCTCTCACTCACACTCTATCTTTCTGTCTCTCACTCACACTCTCTCTCACTCTCACTCACACACCCTCTCTCACTCACTTTCTCACTACCGCCCTGCCCGTCTTGCCCTAGCTACCTCCCCTTCTGCAGTCTCTCGTATTTGGCAGAGCCCCCCCACCATCCCTCCTTCGTGTTCCTTCTTTTTCCGTCTCTCTCTCTCTCTCTCTCTCTCTCTCTCTCTCTCTCTCTCTCTCTCTCTCTCTCTCTCTCTCTCTCTCAGAAGGCCTTCGATAGGGTCCCTCATAATATATTACTTCAGAAGGTCAATCACACATACAGTATATGTGTACTGTATATGTATGTGTATGTATATACCGGTACTGTATATACAGTACCGGTACTGGTACTGTATATGTATATCATACAGCATGTACTGTATATATGTATGGGTATAATGTATGTATATTGTGTATAATATGTATATATGTATCTATATATGTGCACAACTACATGTGTATATACAAACATAAAATACAAAAAAAAATCCTATTTCATTCTTTACTGTAAATTTCCCGTAGATATAATCTCAACTCTGCTAGGGCCATTCTTCTATGTTTCTTGCCAACTCAAATGTCGGAGGAATTGGTGGGTGGGGAGAGAGCCTTCCACCTTACTATTCTTGTCTTAAACCCTAGCATATGCTATTAATTTATTAAGGCCGGACTGCCTAGTAGGGACTAATAATAATAATAATAATCTTCTGGTTACTTATATAGCGCCCGTCTCTCCTCCTTCGAGGATTCGCAAGCGCTTGGCTTTCTTTAGTCTACCAGAGACCATTACCCATCCCCCTTGCTCATGGGGAGATGGTAACCGCCGGCTGTATCCCAGAAAAACTTTTCAATCTGAGCGGGGATTGAACGCGAGACCTTCAAGGTGGGAATCAGGCACGCTATCAACTGAGCCAGCCGGACGGACTGCAAAATCTTTGTAGTCAGTGTATCTATGTAACTACTGTATGTAAGTTTGTTGGCCTCCTGCTAAAATAACATAGATCACACGTCTATTTATGTGTTAAAATATACCTTTACTGTAAACTCCATGTGTTCCACGTGCGATAACTTAATATCTAGCCAAGCCTCGAGCACTGGAAGATATTGTGTAAAATATCCGTGTGCTGTTTTTTTTTTTTTTTTTTTCTATGTGATTGAGGGAGGAAAAAGGCAGAATTGCCTATAGCGAGTGCCTCCCCCATAGTTGAAAGAGTGACAGGGCCAACATCAAGGGACGATCGAGCCAAAATGCCTGGACACACGGAGTTTGAAGCAATTTAAGTCAAAGGAAGCGGGAAAGACTGATAGCGAGTGTTACGTCCTGGGATATATAAACACTGGGCTCTTTCTATTGGACTAGGTATGCGGCAACAAGCAACAACGGAAAACGCTAGATCCAACCCTTCTCTATAAACCCAGGCAACAAACCACCCTAAACCGTCAAGAGTCCTGCCTGGACAACGAGGTATCCTATGACTCGGTTACAGGGTGCACGCACTATAGAATGCTGATAGTCAAGCAGGCTATATAAAAGATCACACAATTAAGTTAACTTAAAGCTTCAAGGAAAAGATAGATGACGGAATTAAATTGCAGAAACAATTTAATAACAAACTAGAAGAAAGTACATTTAACGTTACGTTAATTAATAAAACTAATCACCCCTGCGTGAAAGAAGGTGAAAGCAAACAGTCCTCAAAACATCGTACAGGTAGACAAGATGCAGGTTTCTAAACTGCATGCGGCTACTGTAGGATCTGATGCTTAGCAAAGAAAGTACGTTACGGATTTAGAGAACTCTTAACTAATAAGCAGGAATAAATACTAGTGATAGGACCTACAGTGTATAATGGCATAGGTATAATTAAATAAAGGCAGCAACTCGCAACATAACCACATACAGGTGTGCTTCTCACTCTTAGTCAGGCAAGCCTGCTCGGACAGAGTCTCTAAGCCACACCCTGACTCACAATGCTCACAAAGACGGTAAACTGTGGCACAATAACAAGCATGCCGAAATAATAAACCCCTAGCTGTTAATCTGCCAGGCGGCAGAGGTCTAGCCGGAAGGATATAGGCTTCGGATACCCGGGCTGAGCCACCTGCTCTAGCCTAGGGACGTTCCCAAGTCTGTGCGCCAAATTACTCTAATTGAATGGGTGCTCTCTTGAGAGACTCAGATCCCAAGTATCTGACTCTCTCCTGGCGACCCTAAAACAAACGCAAGACGTGCTAGCGCAGTGCTGAGTGGGCTAGGCAAGGGCCCTCACACAACACAACACTAGACACACAGGCACACAGACAAGAAAATGCCCCCAGACTCCCACGGATATCCTAGTAAAGTCGTGCGGGTCCACAGGACTCGCACCAGCAGACTTTACTTAGCAAAAAACCTCCCCTCCGGTCTAGCCCCTGCTCCCCTGCCACAAGAACACACTCGCAAGCATGAAACCACCAAATATTAGACAACAAAAAAGCTTCCTAGGCCTCATTAACAATTACATCTCTGCATGAGGCCCAAAATCCTATCTAATTATCTGAGAGCTCGTCGTTAATACAATAATAGATTTAAGGTCTATCAAGGGGATGGGATAATTAAATAGATTGGTGAAGTACTGGAAAGAAGGTATACAAAGTAAGAGAGAAAGTTTCTAAGTGGGGTTGAGAGGGATAGATATCAAGGGGGTCCGAAGGGTACGACAGTGAGGTGAGCTCTGAGTCTTGAATCTGTCTGGACCCCACCCTAGGCATGCGAAATACATCCCATGCTTGGCAACACTCAACACCGTTGCCAGGTCAAAATCCTCTACCCCTTGCGTGAGTCGAAACTAAGCCTAACGTTGCGATCAAATTGGCAACATCAGGCTCGTCCCAAGCTAGACTCTCCGCGCCCACGCGAAGCAACGTCCCCCAGCCGGTCTCTCTCTCCCGCTCGTCTCCTCCCACTCTCACTAGACTTACATCTTATATATTATAATGAAACAATCAACTATCGAGAATAAAATATACTAAGATGCGTTGGTTTAGAATAAGGGCAGCTTCAAGCTGTGAAACAACATAAGAATATCCCAGACATTAGTTACATTGTCGTAGGATATATACTAAGGAAAAGCCGGCCGGCCGGCTGCCGCCAGCCGGTTTCTAAACTGCTGGGCAGCCGACCCTCGCGCATGCCCGCACGTGGCTACTATGCAGGAGCATCACACGAGCCTGTAATCTAAGAGGAAGCGCCCTATGTCCGGGACATTTTTCTATCGAATAATATGTACAAAATAATCAAGGATGTTTTTTTATAAGGCTTGATGGAGGTCGAGGGATAACACTGACAAAATATTTAATTAAATAAATAAATTAAATGATACATTTATTAACAAATAGATACGGCCATCCCCCCTTAACAGAATCAGTCCCTACTGTGTTTTACGAAACACAATACTTTCATTAACGGTCCAAATGAAGTACAGTTTGACTATCACTTACACCGTCCTATAGTAGTTATTACAAGGCTGGGCAGATTATGTAGGGTGGTTAGGGATTGCGCATCTGAGTCTATTGAAGCATATTATATACGTCATATTAGATAATCACAACGCATATGTTTTTTTGTTTTTTTTCTATATTCCAACTACTCCCTCTCGGACATAGGCTGAGAGCCTGTACATTCAACAGTTATGAACAGTGAAGCCCGTGAGGTCTCGTTCCAGTCTAGTGGGTGCCTTTGCAGGAAGCATGGGGCTTAGTTGCTCACTCACGGCTTGAAGCAGCCCCATCTCTGAAGCTGCCTCTCTCCAGTGCTTCACTGTCTCACATCCTAGAATCGGACCCTCACTCTCAGAACGCCACCTATTGATCAATGAACTCACAAGGCATTGCCCCCTTATAGAATATCTTGAATATGGGAATATTCATACAGTGCAATTTAATCAGGGAACAGTGTGTGTGTATTTATTCTTTGTTTCACAATTATAGCTAAGCTTAGATAGACTGCTAAGTAGATAAACTTATAGGTCTATAAATATACAGAATCCATAGGAAAGGTCTTAAAAAGGAGTACAAAGGGAGTACAAAGGAAATCAAGCAACAATAGATCCAGTGACTACTCAAGGCTCACCAAAACACTGATGGTCAAGTGTTCAAACAGTGGTTTAGAGTGTGAAGCGCAGAGGCGAAGCAGCTTCAGAGATGGAGTTAGGTTCGAGCCGTGAATAGGTGCTTCGCATGTCTCACTCCCTAGACTGGAACAAGACCTCACGGGCCTCACCGTGTTCAGTGGTATAGTGTAAAGGCTATCAGCCTATGCCCGAGAGGAAGTAGTTGGAATATAGAAAACAAAATATATATATATATATAAAAATTGAAAGGGAAGACTGCCCTTGGACAAATGTCCGTGTCAAGATTAGATGTGTGACGCTTCTGCATAGTAGCCACGTGCGGGCATGCGCGCGCGTCGGATGCCCAGCCGTTTAGAAACCGGCTGGTGGCAGCCGGCCGGCCGGCTTTTCCTTAGTATATATCCTACGACAACGTAACTAATGTCTGGGATATTCTTATGTTGTTTCACAGCTTGTAGCTGCCCTTATTCTTAACCAACGCATCTTAGTATATTTTATTCTCGATAGTTGATTATTTCATTATAATATATAAGATGTAAGTCTAGTGAGGGCGGGAGAGAGAGACCGGCTTGGGACGTTGCTTCGCTTGCCAGCTTGGGACGAGCCTGAAGCGTTGCCACATGCATTCGATTGCAACGTTAGGCTTAGTTTCGACTCACGCACGGGGTAGAGGATTTTGACCCGGCAACTGTGTTGAGTGTTGCCAAGCATGGGATGTATTCTGCATGCCTAGGGCGGGGTCCAGACAGATTCAAGACTCAGAGCTCACCTCACTGTCGTACCCTTCGGACCCCCTTGATATCTATCCCTCTCAACCCAACTTAGAAACTTTCTCTCTTACTTTGTATACCTTCCTTCCACTACTTCACCAATCTATTAAATTATCCCATCCCCTTGATAGACCTTATATCTATTATTGTATTAACGACGAGCTCTCAGATAACTAGATAGGATTTTGGGCCTTATGCAGAGATGTAATTGTTAATGAGACCTAGGAAGCTTTTTTTTTGTCTCATATTTGGTGGTTTCATGCTTGCTAGTGTGTTCTTGTGTCAGGTTAGAAGGGGCTAGACCGGAGGGGAGGCTTTTTGCGATCCTTTAAGTAAAGTCTGCTGGTGCGGGTCCTGTGGACCCGCACGACTTTACTAGGATACCCGTGGGAGTCTGGGGGCATTTTCTTGTCTGTGTCCCTGTGTGTCTAGTGTTGTGTTGTGCGAGGGCCCTTGCCTAGTCCACTCAGCACTGCGCTAGCACGTCTTGCTTTTGTTTTAGGGTCGCCAGGAGAGAGTCAGATACTTGCGATCTGAGTCTCTCAAGAGAGCACCCTTTCAATTAGAGTAATTTGGTGCACAGACTTGGGAACGTCCCTAGGCTAGAGCAGGTGGCTCAGCCCGGGTATCCGAAGCCTATATCCTTCCGGCTAGACCTCTGCCACCTGGCAGATTAACAGCTAGGGGTTTATCATCTCTGTATGCTTGTTATTGTGCCACAGTTTACCGTTTTTGTGAGCATTGTGAGTCAGGGTGTGGCTTAGAGACTCTGTCCGAGCAGGCTTGCCTGACTAAGAGCGAGAAGCACACCTGTATGTGGTTATGTTGCGAGTTGCTGCCTTTATTTAATTATACCTATGCCATTATACACTGTATGGCCTATAACTAGTATTTATTCCTGCTTATGAGTTAAGAGTTCTCTAAATCCGTAACGTACTTTCTTTGCTAAGCATCAGATCCTACAGTAGCCGCATGCAGTTTAGCACCTTACGAGCGGCCTATGCGGTTTATTTATATGTACCGCCCAGCGGGGTGGTTTTAGCCAAAATAGGGCTGTTTACGTGATCATTTTCATGCCTAAATAAGACCCAGAACGTAAAACAAGTACCTATCCCTGAAAGGGCATAAACAGAGCTTTCGAATGACACCATAACGATCCTTTTATGATGGCTAGTTTTCTTGCAATAACCGTGCAACGCGAGTGCAAAGAGCATGTAATTCGGTACTTTCCCTATATAATTCAGTATGTAGCGAGTATGAGAGGGAGGAGGGAGCTGAGATTCGTGTCAGGAGGTTCGCCGCGGTGGTCTGGAGCAGTCATACGCTCGCTAGTCTCCTGCCACCACTTGTCTCTCTCTCTCAGCAACATTACGTGCTTAAATTGCCACTCGACCTATGTCGAGCGGCGCCACATAGTCCAGCTTTATTTAACTCGACTTATGTGGTGAGCCGCTAATTAAGGGTTAGAGACCCGCATCTTGTCTACCTGTACGATGTTTTGAGGACTGTTTGCTTTCACCTTCTTTCACGCAGGGGTGATTAGTTGTATTAATTAACGTAACGTTAAATGTACTTTCTTCTAGTTTGTTATTAAATTGTTTCTGCAATTTAATTCCGTTATCTATCGTTTCCTTGAAGCTTTAAGTCAACTTAATTGTGTGATCTTTTATATAGCCTGCTTGACTATCAGCAGTCTATAGTGCGTGCACCCTGTAACCGAGTCATAGGATACCTTGTTGCGGGGGCAGGACTCTTGACGGTTTAGGGTGGTTTGTTGCCTGGGTTTATAGATAAGGGTTGGATCTAGCGTTTTCCGTTGTTGCTTGTTGCCGCATACCTAGTCCAATAGAAAGAGCCCAGTGTTTATATATCCCAGGATGTAACAAATGGCGACCTTGCATAGGATTTACTGAACAGGGGAATATAGTGGTAATTTGTGTTGAGATTCCTTATGATTAGAGGAATACAGTGGACATAGAGTTTTTTTTTGGAGCAACCAATATAACACATTAAAGATTTTAAATAACATTAGTATATACATACTTGCATAGGAGATAAGGCACATTCTATAACCGTGATAATTACTGCAGTACACAAACATGTCTAATACATCAGAACACAGTGAGGGGTCAGGTCACGATACGGGCTCGGAGGGAGAAAGACATGTGGAGTGGCTAGTCGATAGCGAGGAGGGTGCTAGAAGATTTTTAGAGGTGCCCCTTACCGCTGCCAGGGTGTTGAAGCTGAATAAGTATGGCTTAAAGTGTGTGGCAGGTTTTCAGGTTCACCAGGGTTTAAGTGGCATGAGGAAAGATCAGCTGAGGACTTTGATATTGGGTTTAGAAGGGAGAGACCTGGATGGAGAGGCGACTGGGGGCCCCAGTCCCCAGCCCTCCCTCCACTGTACCCCTGTATCAAACGTAAGGGTGCCTGAATTTAGTACATACCCCCAAGTTGATGGTCAATGGCAGCGTGGAATTCAATCACAGGGACCCTCTCCATTAAATGCACCTTCCCCTCCTCAAGGGATGACTCCAGATTTGTTGTTTCGGCTTGAGATGGCCAAGGTTGAGGCCGCCGAAAGACAGGTTAGTGTGCAGGCTGAGGTTGCTAGAGCTCAGGCTGAGGCTGCAGAGAGAACAGCTATACGAGAGGCTGAACTGCAGGCAGAGTCTACTAGATATCGGGCTGACAGGGAGCTGGAGAGATCTCGAGTGGAGGTAACAGGGCGAAATATTGGGGGAGGTAACAGACATCGGGACCAATCATTGTCGCACCTGCTTAAACTAGTTCCTGTGTTCGATGAATTAGGTGTGGCTGAGATTTTTATGCGATTTGAGAAGAAGTGTCAGGAACACCAGTGGCCTCAGGAAAAGTGGGCAGTATTAGTTTCATCAAGACTCCTAGGAAAGGGGCTAAAAGCGTATGATGCACTACCTTTAGAGTCCTGTGTAGTTTATGATGAGCTAAAGAAGGCTGTGCTACGGGCCTATGAGTTACAACCAGAAACTTACCGCTTGAAGTTTCGGGGTGTTACTAAGGGCAAGGATAGTACCTTCCTAGAACACGCCCGGGACTTGTCTGATGCACTACGACATTGGCTGCGTTCTGAGAGGGCAGCTACTTTTGAGGAGTTGAGTGAGCTGGTTCTCTTGGAGCAGTTCTTTAAGTGCACAGGCGGGGACTTAACATTAAATATAATGGAAAAAAATCCTAGAACTCTCCAGGAGACAGCAGAAATGGCTGACCGCCGACTGTCATTAATTCGAGGGTGCGGAGCAGCAGCTAGGAGTGAGTCGGATGCAAAGGATCGTACCCCTCCCCCTCCCAAGAATTTTGATACACATAAATACACAAAACCATCTAGCACTGACAATAAAACTGAACATAAACCAAATACCGTCCCGTATAAGAAGTCTAATGGTACCTCCCACTCCCAAGGGAAACCAAAGAGTAAAGAGTGCTTTGCATGTCACAAGGAGGGTCACTTTGCAAATGCTTGTCCGAACAAGCTACCAAACAAGGTAATAATAATAATAATAATAATAATAAACGGTTTATTAAAGAATGGCAGCCTCATGAGCTGAAAATACACATTTTACAATTTAGTGGATGAACATGAGATGTACAGATATGAGGATGGTAAGCTTAGTTTACAAACAAAATAAATAAATACAATAATGATGCATGTGCAGAATACAAATTATCATAAAATAACCATGAGAGTAAGTGATATACAGTACACTTACACATTTATTAACTTACTCATATACAGAACATACGTATATACACGTACGTGCGCACATACATATACATACATATATAGGAACATAAGAACATGCAGTAAGTGTGCACATGTCCGTATACACAAACGCTCACGTATGCACACAGACATACATACATACAGAAACTGTTTTGGTAAGGTAAAGAGGGTGCGGGTACTACAATGGGAGGTTAATCCTCGGTAGTGGTGTGTGTGTGTGTGTGTGTGTGTGTGTGTGAGACAGAAGGCGAAATATGGAAGAGCTGGGCGTTCTATTGTTAAGGGTGGAAATACATGGATGAAGATACGCGAACACTTAATAATAGATAATGCTTATGCATAGATTTATAATCAGAAGTTGCGCTAGTGAGCAATATGTTCTCGCTCATATGTACGTATATTTACATACATATGTGCATATGACCATATAAATATAAATACACGTACAGTACATATATATATATTATATACCTTATATTCTCAAGCGGGGTCGAACCATTGACAGCACGTACACACAGACATACATACATAAATATATGCACATTACATGCATATATGCTCTTCTCTTATCCTACCTGATACTCTCAGCCGGGCTCGAACCACAAACAGTATACACTATACACATATATATATACATAAATAACGCATACATACAGGTTGTGTCATTGGCCCGCAGCATAGGGGTGTCGCCTATATCTTCTGAGTTTGCCAAGGGTAGTTCGTCAGAGGGTGGGACACAGCCTGTGTTCAAGAGTCCGGAAGGCTCGAACCCTGTCCGCGACGTCTTTGGGGGTCATAGAGGGCATGGTTTTGTGAGGTGGGCTGGCGAAAGGCGAGGAGTTAAGCTATTGCGTGATACGGGGGCTTCTCAGACCTTGTTAAAGAACTTTACTGGTAGACCGATTAACGCTGCTCGGGTTGTGGTAGTTCAGGGGATCAATGCTACGAAGTCCTACCCGCTGGTGCGGATGGAGCTGGAGGTGGGTGGTGTAGCGAAGGAGCTGGATGTAGGAATTGTAGAGAACTTGCCTGTTGGGGGCGTCGACCTCCTCCTCGGCAACGACTTTGCGGTGCCTGCTTCTAAGGTTTCACCCTTGGTCGTTGCCGAGAAGGCGGCCGACGTTAGTAGGGAGGAACAGGAGTGGGTTGAGAAGTGTAGCGTACAAACCATGGCTTGTGTTGTGACGCCTTCTCAGACGTCCGGAGCCTTGCAGCCACCACCTCAGTCTATCATACCGCGGAGGAAAGGTCACAAGAAAACGGGAAGTGTTGGTCAATTGGAGAGTTTTGAGCCGGCAGTGTTTCTTGGTGACTCATTATTGGCACCTATGTTAGAGTCGGGAGAGGCCCTGGGGCCTGTCACCGCTAGTGCAGGTGCAGGGCAGGAAGAGACTCTGCGACAGCATCGTTATGCGCAGCGTGAGGAAAGGATGGCTCAGCGGGACATTGGAGGTGGAAATAAATTATTTAAGATGAACTTGGATAATCTCGCACCTGCTGATATATGCTCCTTGCAGCTGGAAGATCCTGAAGTCAGGGCGTGTGGTAATGGTGCTGTCGAACTGGAGAGCGATGGGGATGCGCAGCCTGGTGATTTTTTCTTGTCCGAGGGGATCTTGTATCGGAGACATCAGTATCCCAAGAAAAAGTGGGATGACGGGTCAGGATTAGTGGACCAGTTAGTAGTACCGAGGGTGTGCCGTGAGAGCTTATTGAGATTAGCTCATGATGTGCCTTTGGCAGGGCACCTGGGGGCACGTAAGACGGAGGCAGCTCTGAGCAAGCTTTTCTGGTGGCCTGGGTTAAAGGCGAGTGTCGTGTCATGGGTGTCACAGTGTCACACTTGTCAAGTTGTTGGGAAACCCAATCAGGTCATCCCGAGAGCCCCGTTACAACCCATCTCTGTCATTGGGCCGCCCTTCAGCAAAGTAGTTATCGATATGGTTGGCCCATTGCCCCCCACTAGTGCCGGCAATAAATGTTTACTAACTCTAATGGATATAGCAACACAGTATCCAGATGCTTACCCCATGCGCAACGGGATGGCTAAGACTGTTGTCAAAAACCTACTTGTCTATTTCTCTCGTTATGGCTACCCTCAGGAGATCCAGTCTGATCAGGGATCCAATTTTACTTCTGCTCTGTTTAAGCAGACCATGCTGCAACATGGGATAGTGTCTGTGGTGTCATCTGCCTACCATCCCGAGAGTCAGGGAGTTTTGGAAAGGTGGCACTCGACTCTCAAGAGTATGTTGCGGTGTTATTGCATGGAAAATGGGAAGGACTGGGATCTAGGTCTCCCATACGTTTTATGTGCTGCGAGAGAAGTACCTACAATAGCACTGGATATATCAAAGGCATTTGATAGAGTCTGGCATCAATCCTTATTGTCGAAGATGTCACACTACGGCCTTGCATCATTAGTTCCACTAATTTCTTCTTATCTTCATAACAGAAAAATATGTGTAATGGTAGATGGCCTTTATTCTCAATTACACTCAATAAATGCTGGTGTTCCCCAGGGATCAGTTTTGGCCCCAATTCTGTTCCTCATCCATATCAATGATCTCATATCTACCACTCATAATCCAATACATTCCTACGCAGATGACTCAACACTCCACAGTTCCTTCACATTTACCAATTCTTTCACCCAACCCGATCTTATAAATTCAAAATAAACTCTGCAATTTCTCTGAACCAGGACCTTTCTAGAATTAATGGATGGGGACAAAAGAATCTAGTTTCCTTTAATGCACGGAAAACCAAGTACATTCAATTTTCTAACCGACAGAATCTCACTGACTCCCATATATTTTTTAATGATGTAAATATTCCCACTTCCCCTAGTATTGACATTCTCGGTGTAACATTAACTACTAGCTTGAGCTGGACACATTATGTTAGAAGCATTGCAAAGAATGCCTCTAAAAAACTGGGACTCCTGTACAGAGTTCGAGAATTCTTCACTGACGAGCAGTTGGCGTGATATATAAGTCATGTGCATTCTCAGATGGATTACTGTTCACCTCTGTGGGGTGGAAGTGGAGTGGTTGCATTGAGGCAGTTGGACGAAATTCAAAATAAAGCTATTAGATTAATCAATAACCCTGCAATCACACAGGACCTCTACATTATCCATACGAAGAACTTGCATCCCTTGCATTATTCTACAGATATTTTCACAGCAATTGTTCCGAGGAACTTGCTTCAATTGTGCCGCCTCTTCACATCTTTCCGTAGAACTAGGCAGCTGAGAGCGCCCATGAATTTACACTTTCTCCTCCACAATGCAGAACTTCTGCTTATCAGAATTCATTTATCCCCAGAGCTACTACTCTTTGGAATTCACTTCCCTCGAATTGCTTTCCACAAACTTACAATGTTTAAATCCAGTTGTTACAAACATTTTATGAATGGAGGATGCCTTTAGGCACATGGACCTTTTTGTTTTATCTGTGTTTTTCCTTCCTCCGTTCATTGTCTCTTAAAAAAAAAAAAAAAAAAAAAAAAAAAAAAAAAACCTGGGGAGAGCTTGGGATTTAGCCCGAACGAGTTGGTTTTTGGACACAGAGTCAGGGGGCCCCTCCACATAGTCAAGGAGATCTGGGAGGGAGTCAAAGCCATGCTCGCTTCTAAAGTATGTAGTTGAAAGCCGTGAGAGAATGCTAAAGAGCTTGGAGGTAGCAGGTCGGAACCTTAAGAGTTCACAAGCTCAGATGAAGGACAGATACGACCAGAAGGTGAAGCTGAGGGAGTTTGAAGTAGATCAGGAGGTACTGATACTACTGCCTCTGGTGGGACACCCCTTGTCTGCCAAGTATTGTGGTCCGTATCGGGTTGTAAGGAAGGTTTCTGATCTCCACTATTTAGTAGCTACTCCTGATCATAAGAAAAAGAACCAACTTTGCCATGTAAATCTGATGAAAGAGTATGTGAGGCGCCCCTCCGAGCCTCTCACTGTCCCGGTGTTGATCTGCAGCGATCGTAGTGGAGAAGGAGGAAGGGACAGTCAAGCTGCGGGGAGGATAATTGGGATTGTCATGTTTCCGCGGATCAGTGGGCGGGGAATTCTAGACAAGTGGCTCACGAGTTGATATTGCACCTGCCTGAGCAACAGCGTGTAGCTGCGCAGCACTTGTTTGATTCAAACCCAGCTGTTTTCGCGGAGCATCCTGGCCTCACTACTCAAGCGGTGCACGATGTCGATGTTGGGGACCACCCGCCCTTTAAATCAGTGCCATACCGTGTTCCCCCTATTAAATTACCAGCACTTAGGGAAGAGCTGGATTATATGCTGAAACGTGGGCTGATTTCTGAGGGTGCAGTAAGGTGGACTTCTCCAGTCACACTGCAGCCCAAACCAGATGGCAAGGTGCGGTTTTGTATAGATTTCCGCAGGTTGAATGGTTTAACCCCCACAAATGCCTACCCTCTCCCTCGCGTGGACGACAGTGTGGATAAGATAGGAAAAGCCAAGTTCCTCACTAAGATAGACCTTGTTAAGGGTTATTGGCAAGTGCCCTTGTCTGAGCGAGTGCGAGAGGTGTGTGGGTTTGTGGTGGACGGTGCCACATATCGTTGCCATGTTATGCCATACGGGCTGAAAAATGCCCCTGCAACGTTTCAGAAATTAATGAACGACATTGTAGCCGACATTCCCAACTGTACGGTGTACCTAGATGATGTCATAATATACGACGATGATTTTAACAGTCACTGTGCTCACATCGGACAGCTTTTTAATAAACTGAATGAAGCAGGTTTGGTGGTAAACCTGGGTAAGTGCGATTTTGTCAAAGCCACAGTTTTGTACCTGGGGTTCGAGGTGGGGATGGGTCAGGTGTGCCCTCCACAGACAAAGATCAAAGCCATCGATCAGTTTCCCCAGCCTACGACTAAGAAACAAATCATGCGGTTTCTAGGTATGATAGGCTATTATCGTCGCTTCATCAAAGGCTATTCGACTGTACTTGCACCTTTAACTGACTTATTATCTAAGGACAAGAAGTTCCGGTGGTCTCCTGAGTGTGCAGAGGCGTTTTCCTTGGTGAAAGACCTGTTATGTACCCACCCCATACTCATGGCCCTGGACTTCAGCAGACCTTTTCAGCTGGTGACTGATGCCAGTGGCGTAGGGGCTGGGGCTGTCTTGTTACTGACAGATGATGAAGGTATCGAACATCCAGTGAGTTTTTACAGTAAAAAATTCAATAGTGCACAAAGGAATTACTCTGTAATTGAAAAAGAACTCCTGGCGATAGTGCTGGCGCTCAGGCACTTCGATGTATATGTTCCTGCTTTCGGACCAGTCGTAGTGGTTTATACCGATCATCACCCTCTGAAATTCTTGAATCAGTTTCATAACCGGAATATGAGGCTGACCAGGTGGTCACTCATGCTTCAGGAGTATAATCTGGACATACGCTATATTGCCGGTTCTGATAACGTGATAGCGGATTGTCTATCAAGGGTGGATGATGTTGGTTAGACTGCCACAGGATTGAGGGTTGAATGTGGAGGAAAATAGGCTGTCACTGTAGTTCAGCCGAAAAAAAATTAAAAAAGCAAAAACCTTATAAAAACTCTTTATTTTTATAACGTGTAGAATTTTGTATAAGATGTTGTAGCAGTATCTAAGTTGAATGTTTTCGCTTATTGTCGCTAAGTTAGTTGAACTTGCTCGGTGGAGCGCAACAGTCTTTATTTTTTTTATATATAGTGCCTTGTGTCGCAACAGTGTGTGGTACTATGAGAAGCTTTCTGTTAGATATGAAGAACTTAGTCAAGGGTCTTATATCTTGGGGGAGGTGTGACGCTTCTGCATAGTAGCCACGTGCGGGCATGCACGCGCGTAGGCTGCCCAGCCGTTTAGAAACCGGCTGGTGGCAGCCGGCCGGCCGGCTGGCTTTTCCTTAGTATATATCCTACGACAACGTAACTAATGTCTGGGATATTCTTATGTTGTTTCACAGCTTGTAGCTGCCCTTATTCTTAACCAACGCATCTTAGTATATTTTATTCTCGATAGTTGATTATTTCATTATAATATATAAGATGTAAGTCTAGTGAGGGCGGGAGGAGACGAGCAGGAGAGAGAGACCGGCTTGGGACGTTGCTTCGCTTGCCAACTTGGGACTAGCCTGAAGCGTTGCCACATGCATTCGATTGCAACGTTAGGCTTAGTTTCGACTCACGCACGGGGTAGAGGATTTTGACCCGGCAACTGTGTTGAGTGTTGCCAAGCATGGGATGTATTCTGCATGCCTAGGGCAGGGTCCAGACAGATTCAAGACTCAGACCTCACCTCACTGTCGTACCCTTCGGACCCCCTTGATATCTATCCCTCTCAACCCCACTTAGAAACTTTCTCTCTTACTGTGTATACCTTCCTTCCACTACTTCACCAATCTATTTAATTATCCCATCCCCTTGATAGACCTTATATCTATTATTGTATTAACGACGAGCTCTCAGATAACTAGATAAGATTTTGGGCCTTATGCAGAGATGTAATTGTTAATGAGACCTAGGAAGCTTTTTTGTTGTCTCATACTTGGTGGTTTCATGCTTGCTAGTGTGTTCTTGTGTCAGGTTAGCAGGGGCTAGACCGGAGGGGAGGCTTTTTGCGATCCTTTAAGTAAAGTCTGCTGGTGCGAGTCCTGTGGACCCGCACGACTTTACTAGGATACCCGTGGGAGTCTGGGGGCATTTTCTTGTCTGTGTCCCTGTGTGTCTAGTGTTGTGTTGTGTGAGGGCCCTTGCCTAGTCCACTCAGCACTGCGCTAGCACGTCTTGCTTTTGTTTTAGGGTCGCCAGGAGAGAGTCAGATACTTGCGATCTGAGTCTCTCAAGAGAGCACCCTTTCAATTAGAGTAATTTGGCGCACAGACTTGGGAACGTCCCTAGGCTAGAGAGGGTGGCTCAGCCCGGGTATCCGAAGCCTATATCCTTTTGGCTAGACCTCTGCCACCTGGCAGATTAACAGCTAGGGGTTTATCATCTCTGTATGCTTGTTATTGTGCAACAGTTTACCGTTTTTGTGAGCATTGTGAGTCAGGGTGTGGCTTAGAGACTCTGTCCGAGCAGGCTTGCCTGACTAAGAGTGAGAAGCACACCTGTATGTGGTTATGTTGCGAGTTACTGCCTTTATTTAATTATACCTATGCCATTATACACTGTATGGCCTATCACTAGTATTTATTCCTGCTTATGAGTTAAGAGTTCTCTAAATCCGTAACGTACTTTCTTTGCTAAGCATCAGATCCTACAGTAGCCGCATGCAGTTTAGAGACCCGCATCTTGTCTACCTGTACGATGTTTTGAGGACTGTTTGCTTTCACCTTCTTTCACGCAGGGGTGATTAGTTGTATTAATTAACGTAACGTTAAATGTACTTTCTTCTAGTTTGTTATTAAATTGTTTCTGCAATTTAATTCCGTTATCTATCTTTTCCTTGAAGCTTTAAGTCAACTTAATTGTGTGATCTTTTATATAGCCTGCTTGACTATCAGCAGTCTATAGTGCGTGCACCCTTTAACCGAGTCATAGGATACCTTGTTGTCCCGGCAGGACTCTTGACGGTTTAGTGTGGTTTGTTGCCTGGGTTTATAGATAAGGGTTGGATCTAGCGTTTTCCGTTGTTGCTTGTTGCCGCATACCTAGTCCAATAGAAAGAGCCCAGTGTTTATATATCCCAGGACGTAACAGATGTTAGAAGGGAACAATTGTTAGTAAAAAAAAAATATATATATATATAGGCCTATACAGTATATATACCATAGAGTCTATGCTATATACTGTATACCGGTATATATATATATATATTTATTCATTTACAAATGCAGTCAGTCGTGGATTTATGGCAAGGTATTTGTCTAGGCGGAGTTTAAAAGGAATCAACGGTGCTGCAGTCTATGACATCTCGGGGAAGCCAATTCCACAAGTTGACAACTCGATTGAAGAAGAAATTCTTAGACTCGTGTGAGTTAAAAGATTTACCAATAATTTTGCAACCGTTTCCCCGCGTGTAATTTGATTGGTCGATAGTGAAATATTTATTACAGTTCATATTGTGGATGCCTTTGATGATTTTGAACACTTAAATTAAGTCCCCTCTGAATCTGCGCTTCGTTAAAGTTAATAGATTTAATTTTCTAAGATGCTCCTCGTATGGTTTGTTCTTCACACAAGGTATAATTTTGGTATCTCTACGTTGAACTCGTTCCAGCTTGTCTATATCTTTTTGGTAGTAAGGGCACCAGGATTGAACGCAATATTCCAGGAGAGTGCGGACTAAGGAATTGTAAAGAGTTAGGATTACATCCTAGGATTTATGCTCAAATGACCTGCCTATAAAGACAATTATTTTGTTTGTCTTTTTAACAACTTTTTAATATTGTTGACTTGGTTTTAGGTTACCGGTACTCGATATTGTTACTCCCAAATAAGTTTCTCTGTCTACACTTTTAAGCTAGGTGCCATTCATTGAATAGTTTGCTTTCTCATTTCGGTTTCCGATATGGAGTACTTTACATATATCCGCTTTGAAACACATTTGCCAAATTTGAGCCCAATGTGACCACTTATCTAGATTATGTTGCATATCTTCAACATGTTCATTTGAGAGTACTCTCTTTGCAATTTTCATTTCGTCAGCAAACGTTGAGATGGTACGGGTGAGACCCTCATCTATGTTGTTAATGTAAACTAGGAAGAGAACTGGCCCCAGTATCTATCCTTAGTGTACCCCGCTACTAACATTGCTCCATTTGGATGCTTTACCTTGTACGAATACTCTTTGCTTTCTGTCACTGAGCCAATTTTCTATCCATTTCAACACACCATCTTGTATTCCATGAGCTTTTAGTTTTATCAATAAACGTTTGTGGGAACTTTGTCAAAGGCCTTTTGAGAATCAAGGTATATACTATCTACAGCTTTACTCTCATCATATAGGTTGAGGATATCGTGGAAGAAGTCTAAGAGGTTTGTTGAACAGGAGCGTTTATTACGAAAACCCTGTTAAGTATCTTTAAGTATGTTGTTTTCCTCTAAGTGATTTGCGAGTTTGTCTCTTATGAGTGTTTCTAGCATTTTCCATACAACTGAAGTTATGGGGAGGTATTCAGTTTGTTCCCTATACCTCCATCAACCTTAAAATTACACCCCCTTGAGTCCCTTTCAAGATAAATTTGTACATTTTTCGGTAGAAAAATGTCCCGGCCAAAGGCCGGTTCCTCTTAAATTACAGGCTCGCTATCGCTCGCCAGGATAAAATCGACACCTAAATGGCACGAAAGGTCTTAATATGGGGTAAAAGTTCTTAAAATCGCTAAACTAATGGGGCAAACATTTTATAATATCAAAAGCAATGGGGCTAAACATGAGGGAGAAAGGGGTCAAGATAAAAATCCCTCAAGTGCATATCTCCCCTTAAGCTAATTGGACGATAGTTGCTAGGTAAGGATTTGCTGCCTTTTTTTAATATCGGTGTTACATTGGCGAGCTTCCACTGATCAGGCATAGTACCAGACTGTAAGGATTTATTGAATAGCAATGTCAGTGGTTTGGATAGCTCATCCTTAGCTTAGTTTAGAACTCTAGGCGAGATCGTGTGAGGTCCAGGCGATTTATTTACCTTGAGTTTATCTAAACATTTCAAAACTTCTCTCTGTAATGCTGATACTGCTTAGAACGTTAGAATTATCTATCTGAACAGGCGGTGAATTTATCTAAACGTTTCAATGTTTGTATGTATGTACTCTGCCACATATACCCCATACCTGGGGGTGGCTGACTTAATACAAAGGGTTCGGGACCACTTTCGCGTTTACTTGCCCCTTTCTCTGTCTTGTCTAGTAGGTGAATTTTACAAGGGGAGGAGGATTCCTTACCCCCTGCCCCCAGAAGGAAAAGTAGGACAGTAAAAGAGACAGACAGAAACGGCTAAGGTAGGGTAGATGATGCCAAACCTCACTCTGGATAGGAAGAGTCTTTTATTACTATATACAACACATAACTACGTATCAGTTAACTGCAGTAATTAATCCGTATATTTCATCTCTTTCTTTTGGTAATTTCTTCAATCCACGTCCACTCGCCCCCCCCCCCCCCCCCACCACCTCCTCTTACTCTGAGCCGGCTTCTCCGAGACAGGAGGGGGGGGGGGGGGAGGGCAGAGAGAGAAAGAGGGAAGGAGAGGGATAGAAAATAAGATGAGGCTGCTGAGGGCTAATGGTCGTCTCTCAGTGATTGGCTATGGATCATCATTATTGGTGATGATCTATATTCTATAACAATGATAGGTGATGCCACCAACCCCGACCTTTACCGTGGACGGTGGTCAACCTACATCATTAACACCACCATTATACGGGAGGCTGTTTGACTTTCTATAATGTTACGTATCTGTTTTTTGTTTTTTTTGGTATTGTTATTATTATTTTCAACCGAAAGATGCCAGTTTGTATTGTCATACTCAGGAATATTTGTCATATTTTTAATTACTTATAGACATAAGTTTATGAAATACTGCTCACAATTTCGATCCCCTTGTATTTGTTCAGATTATATATATATACAGTATAAAATATATATATATATATATATATATATATATATATATA
Organism: Paralithodes platypus; assembly: GCA_032716605.1. Lineage (NCBI taxonomy): Eukaryota > Metazoa > Arthropoda > Malacostraca > Decapoda > Lithodidae > Paralithodes > Paralithodes platypus. Next base: position 46,738,581 of record CM064573.1, on the reverse strand, counting down.
TATATATATATATATATATATATATATATGTATATATATATGTATATCGGGAGGAGCTACACCAGCCCACTCGATTCGAAATTCAAACTTCCCCTCCTGCTTTACTTCATCTTCACAATTTTTTCCTGGAAGCTTATTAGAGATGCTCTGTAGTGGATGACGGAAAATATACGGGTGTGAACTGGGAGCGAGTTATGCCCCTTTCCCACATGTGCGATTTCTTACGATTTTCACCGGCGACACCCATATTCGTGACATGTCGGACAAGAAATTTATACCCTCGCATAATAATCGTATGCTTCGGCTGGCCTCGCGGGTCGTCGCAAATGTTCGGTTTGTTTAAAATTTGGGACGAGGACTCGCAAGGGTTCGTTGCCCTCGCAAGCATCGTCGATCATTGCAGAATGATCCGCGAGGCTCGGGGATCATCGACGACGTCGGCGAGGGTGTCGCACGAAAAAAAACGTCAAAATGTTCCAAAACGTCGCACGATGGCCCGCCGATGATCCCAGATGTTGCTAGAACATCGCCGATGCCCAATAATCACCGGCGATTTCCTCGGCGATTATCCGCCACCGTGCGGATTAATACTCGCCGAGGGTGTACCCGCCAGGAGTACACTCTGCACGAGGCAGCAGAAAGCATGCGAAGCGCCTTGCTATGCCGCCGACGCTCACAACACACCTCGACGAGGCCAAAGAGGATGTTCGACAAGAGGTGTGCAATAAAAAGGGATTATCACCCTGTACCTAAATTTTAGTTTTGAGGTGAGGTGAGGTGAGGTCAGGTCAGGTCTCCATTGTATCCATTGTACGTCTGTCAGAGGTGAGGTCAGGTCAGGGGGTATATAGGCCGCGGTATAGCTCCGAAAAGGTCATTCCACAGTTTCCAGTCAACAATCCACACACCACTCTCCAAACCACCAACACTCTCCATTTTAACATGGCTCCCAAGGCACAACCAACGCTGAAGAAGGTGGCAAAGAAGGTGGACAAGAATAAGGTGAACAAGAACAAGGCGACCACGACAACTGTTGAGAGTGAGACGCCCGTCATCCAAGCCCATGATGTTCTGCTTACCATGCCGGGTGCTGAAGGAGAGGGCGCGTCAATGGACGTGGATAGGCCCCAGGAATATCCGCCGAGCCAGCAACTTTTTTCCACACAGGACGAATTGGTGGTTGAGGTCCATAGGAGCCAAGATGACAGCGACCAGATCAACATTACCCCGGAGGAGAACTCGTCATCCGACAGTGACGACGCTGCTGCCCCATATGGAGTCATAACTGCCACCATGGAGAACGACCTGGCAGATTGGATCCAGAATCACCCAGCCCTATGGGCCAAGTCAGACGCTCGTTACCACGACAAAAACTACAAGGTGCGCATTTTCGAGAAGAAAGGGAAGCAACTGAATTTACCAGGTAAGTGGCTATGAGTTATTTGTAAATATATATAATTGTTTGTGTGATGAATGTGGTGCTATGAACACATTTACACAATAATCTAACAACATGACAAGTGAAAAATGTGATATTTCTGTCGATTTCTAGCGCTTGCCCCTTTTTTTTTTTTTTTTTTTTAAATCTCCCCTCAATCTCACCAAATATTGACATATTCTCCTGATGTTTATAATGCACTCTCTCTCGTTTCCTTTTCAGCGGCTCATGTGTCCAAATTTTATGGAAACATGTGGACACGGTACGGGAAACTCCTCAACCTCACCAGGAAGAGCGGGTCCAAAGCCAAAAACCGGACAATGAGGGATCAGTGGATTTGGGACACATTTTCCTTCCTTAAGGAAAATGTTTCCCAAAAGCAACCAAGGATCTGCAGGAAGAAGGTACGAACAATGGTATATGAAAAAATTTGCTATATATAGTAACATATATTTACATTCTCATATTAACTTTCGGTTGTGTGTAAGATTATTACTATGTTTGACTTTATAATGCTTGACAAGTTCGATATTGTATTTATTGTATTTTACTTTCAGATCCAGAAAATATCGCAGCCACAGCAGAACGTGGAGGAGGAGGAGGACGAGGACGAGGAGGTGGTCGTCGTGGAGGAGGACGAATCACAGGTGGATGATGTGATGGGCCAACCATGGGAAGAGCTGTCAAACTCTCCTGTTATGCCCTCAACACACAGAAGGGGTGTGGGGGCAAAACGTGGATGTCTGGCGGCACCCCCGGCCAAAGAAGATCCTCTGTATTTGAATAGAGAAAGCATTTAATCGTAATATATATATATAATATAATATATATATATCTATATGTATAGAGTTAAATATATTTATGCCTTTTTACTCATACTTTATAAGTTCTTTAAACAGAAAACAGAAATCATATTTCCATCATCACACTTCATCATGGTCATTAAATATCTTTTAATTTATATTGTTGTGGCATTAATGTATGGTTTTTTACTTATTCAGCTCCTCAGGAAATACGAGGACTCCATCGACACTCGGGAGAAGCCGGCCCAGGGTAAATCATTGCTCCACACACAGATACAGAGCTACTGTGATGCCCTGGAGTGTAAGCTCATGAGGATAGACCCTCTGATGGTGGATGAGTTGATGTGCAACTTTGATCGGCAGGCACTACAGGCAATCCAGGCATCAAGACCTGGAGTTGTGGCGGCACCTACAACCATAGTTCCTGTGGTCACGAGCCTGGCGGACACACCAGTAACGGTGACACCTTTGCCAATTGTGTCAACGACCAACACCTACGTGGCCCATTAAATTATCTGCCTGTCCACTACCAGCTACCACTGGCGTATCCTCCGGGCGACCCGCGGGCGCCGACACAACTGCCGGGTCACCTCCTTCATCCACCTGCAACTCCACTTCTTCCAGGACAACCTCCTCAACTTTACACACTACCCTACCATGGCCAACCTCCACGTCTCTCTACCCCAACCACGTTGATGCCAGGGACAACACCTTCACCTTCACCTGGGCTCTTCCCAATTTTGTTGCCTGGGCAACCACCAGTGGCCATGTCACCGGTCACAACGATGGACACAATGATTCATACCCCTGCCGCGTCAACCAGCATGGTCGCCCACATTAAATTAATAAATTATATTTTTGTTTTTATGTAAATAAAGGTATTAAACTAAAGGTATTATTTTCCCATATTCCCTGTTTCATTGAAGATAAAGTATACTTTAAAATTTAGTTAGCTTCTTTGTTAAACATTTATCTAAATTGTTGTTCCGCTAAAGTAAAAATGTACAATGATTCAGCAAATACCTGGATAAATTAAATAAACTTATTTATGAGACATTGGCGGTACAATATCTATAATATAACATTTTAACAAAGAAAACAAATCTTATATATTTCTTATACACAAAATTTAGATCATAAGAAAAACTTAATAAATGAATAATAAATAATAATTATTAATATTTAATACACGAAATAAAATACATACAAATTGTTATAAAATAATATTAAATAATATTGAATGACTTGAATGTTAATACTTGATACTTTGTGAATATAAGAAACTGTTAATATATATACCTACGAAAATAATAGCATAATCAAATACTCGAACAAGTTCACAATGATGAAATGTATTTATAAAGCGATGGATGAGTTCATTCAAGCCGTGTGCTAACCCTGGTTCGATTCCCGGTGGATCATATAATAATTAGAATAATTTCATTGGTAGTCTTTGGTGTGGTGGTGAGATTAATGAAATATAAAATACAATGCGTGTATGTTTGTATGACTGACATATCAATGTCGATTGTCACGTACGCCACACTGAGCATGGGTGTGTGTGCTACACACAATCAAACTCATAAAAGTATAAATCAATGAATAATTTTTATTAATGATAAAGACGTACGTTACCTTAACAGAGATTATTAATATATTACTTTACCTATGAAGAAAAATATATAAGCAAAATAATGATTGTCATATATGTCCTAGACACAAAATGAAAACCAGACAAATGTTAGTCAATGAATAGTAAATATTAATTATATACCTGAATGCCAATACTTGACTAACTTTTTTAATATAAAAAGTATTATTATATTATTATACGTACGGTACGAAAAAAGTATGCAAATAAATTCTCTAAAAAGTACACAATTATTAAATTGTGTGTGTGTGTGTGTGTGTGTGTATCGGGTGGACAGCCACTGCCGCAGGCTGGAGGGTTGGTCGTGGTAGAGATTAGACATTGGGGCAATTATAGTCAACCTCAACTGAAATGAGCTCCAAGGAGGTCAAGGTCACCCTGTGCGGTGGTGCCACATTTTTACCAAATCAAAACCTATTAGAACACGGGAAACCAAGCAACGTTTTCTTCTATCACATTTAGAAGGGAAACTTGAAATAAATGTAAAAGAAATTTTTATTTCTGGAAGGGTTATTGGTATTCTTGTATAAAAGTTACAGAAACGAAATAATAGGTAGGCTATATTTGTATATAATTACATGAATAGACTTTTTATATAATTACATGAATAGACTTTCCATTATCCCCCTTCTTTACCGGCAATGTCTATATAGTGTTATGGTAGCTACTGTTAGACAATTTGATCTCAGTGTTTAATGTTTCGCCTTTTTTTCCACACCACCATTGAGGTAAAAGTCTGGGCGTTTTTTTTTTTATAGAGGTATCCCCTGGAAGCCTATTCCTCTTTCTGATTATGATGATTACTCCAGTAATTCTTCATCAGAACTATCGTCTGCAATGATGATGACGAACGAATCCACTAGATGATCAACTGCAACATCCAGCTTTGCATCACTTTCCTGAAGCTGTTCAGCATGCTTCACTGCCTGCTCCCAGTTGTACGGTGTAACTTGATCAAATGCTTCCTTGACGAGCAGTTTGACGTCGGCCATTTTAAATGTATTTTTCTTGGCTACGTATTATTAGGGGTTCGTCCCCTACGGGGAACCCCTATTGTAATCATTAAACCTGGAATTTCATCCAAATTCTTCTTACGCGCCGGTTTCGACGCAATAACTCCAGAACCGCTTTTTGGATCGGGATCAAACTTTCACAAGAGGTGCGTTTTTGTATTGGGCAACTTTTGATATGCTAAACATCCGGCATGGTGGCCAAACAGGTCCGTGGCAGCCGATTTCCCGAAAAACTTGACGCTTAAATACCGTCTCTCCCACTCACAGGAAACGACTGGGCTTTGGCATACGCACTCCCCTACTAATGCTCCGCAAATTTTATAGAGAAGGTTTTGCTTTTGCACGTGGGGCTTTTTCCGGCAATCTTGAAAAAACCTCGAATTCCACTTAAAATTCCACATCTTGAAAACTACGCCGATGATCAGAGCCATGCTTGCGTAGTTGGGTGAGGCTCGCGATTCCGAACGTTTTGATACCAAAAAAATATAAATGGGTGGAATGGTTTGGCCGCAGCATTGAAAACTGTCTATTCTTAAATTACTTTAAAACCGAATTCGCTACCCACACAAAGTTTACCGTCTACAGTCTATAGGCTTCCACGCATCCCCCAGTTTTGCTTAATAATATAATCTCTTTATTATTCAGTCCTATCTTTTGTTTTTTTATTTAACTCTCTCAAAACCGTTCGAGTCCCTACGAATTCCAGCAATTATTTAGCCAACCTACCTATACATACCTACCCTACCAAATAATAATGATAAATTCAAATTTATTTTTGGTGAATGACAGAGTATTGGCTAAGGTTTTTAACAATTCCTCCCTTTGCCAAATGCTTAGTTTAATAACAATGATATGGACCTTTAAAGTTTTGGCAATTGCCCGTGTGACTCGTATTTTAACCCTCCTAAAGTGTTACCACGAAATACCGCTAGATCCTTTCTCAAAAGTCGCTAGCATATTGCTACATAGCCAAACAATGTTAGGATAATGCTGCAATTTCTAAAGAGTTTTGGTTTGTTTGTTTTGCAAATTTTACAATGTAGTATGACTAAAATGTCTGAAATGTTCAAATTATCCCTAGTAAATGTCTCTAGATATAAAAGAAATGGCTGCTAGATTGAAGTAAATAGCTCTACATTTAGCGGTAATATGTAGCTTTACAACTGGCAACTCTGCAACCACCACCTCCCTCCCACCCTCCCAGTAGTCTCCACAAAATACCGCTAGATCCTTTCTCAAAAGTCGCTAGCATGTTGCTACATAGTCAAACAATGTTAGAATAATGCTGCAATTTCTAAAGAGTTTTGGTTTGTTTGTTTTGCAAATTTTACAATGTAATATGACTAGAATGTCTGACATTTTTAAATTATCCCTAGTAAATCTCTCTAGATATGAAAAAATGGCTGCTAAATTGAAGTAAATAGCTCTACATCTAGCGGTAATATCTAGCGATACAACTGGCAACACTGCCTAGCCCTTCCTTCCTATCTTCTTCCTCCCTCATATGTATCAACAACCACTCTAGTGAACTTTCGGTATTTAGTTTATTCAGCTTAATACTATTTATCCACATAAAATAGAAACCTATCACGATTGTTGTCTAATACAACCATAGATAATGCTATTACATATTATTTGAACATGATGTCGAATTTAGCAGTTGTGTTTACCTTGACAGTCTGTGACAGAACCGAAAGCTTCTCTTGCCGTGTAGTACTCAAAGAAAGCAGGGGTACTTAAGCCAAGTCAGAGATGCAGAGGTAACTTTCACAATGCATTATAACCCTAGACAGACACCAATATACCACTAAATCAGACAAATATCACTACAAAAAAGATAGGAAAATATGATATTAATGTCCTAGGTATTTGAAATTATGCAAATGAGTAAAATTCATTATGATATAATGATAATGGGATTGATTAGTATCTGGCAACAGTGTTGCACAAAATTTTCTGAACGTATGCGAACTTCGGAGCATTTATCCCATTAATATACACATCGCCTCTATCACTATTTAAATGTAATACAACCATACACAGTGCTACTACATATTATTTGAACATAATATAGGATGCTCTTTCCTTTAAACCATTTTCTATATCTATTCACGAAAAATATAGGCCTAGCCTAGGCAGCGCTACCGGTAGGTACGAATTTATCAGTTCGAATTTTGATTGAGAGTGGGATTAGGCCTAGGCCTAGCCTAGGGCTTAACATGTGATACTGTTTGGGGTTTGGGAATAGACTGAGGCTGCTTTAGGCCTAATTAGGTAAAATTAGTCAAATCGAGACAATTGCATAGCCTAGGCCTATTCAGCAAATATTTTACCAATCTACAATAGGCCTAGTCTATTCGCTGTAAATAGGCAAGAAATCATGACCTAGGCTATAACCTCTGTAACTAAAAAACAACTAGGCCTAGAGTGATCAAGCTAATATGTGGTATGTCGACCATTTGGGAAGAGTCAGTCAAGGAATAGCCTAGATGTGGAAATTTGCAGCCAATTTGCTCTAGCCCTATTTGATATACAGAGGTTAGAGGTCATTGTTGAGGCCCCCCCCCCCCTCATGACATATTGTCATCATCTTATATATTGCCAGCAGGGGGCAAATAACCGAAAAAAATCGCCGTCAAAATAGACGCGAACTTAACCACGGCGATCGACACATGTAAACATGGCGGTGGAGCGGCGACGAAAGCTTGCCATCATGTTCCCGTCCATTTGAATGCCGTTGGATACAATAATATGTTGAGGGGGGCAAATAGGCCTAACCAAACTGCGGCGATCGACCATGTAAACATGACGGCGGCGGCGGCGGTGGACGCTTGCGATCATGTTCCCGTCTATTTTGACTGCCATTGGATACAATAATATGTTGAGGGAAGGGCTTTGCAGCAATGTTTGCCCCCTACTGGCAATATATATGATGATAACATGTCATGGGGGGGTGAGGGGGGCTTTCAACATATTACTGTATCGAATGGCATTCAAAATAGACAGGAACATTATCCCAAGCGTCCAACGCCGACACCGCCGCGGCTGCTGAAGAACAAGGAAATTAGCAATAGGTTTCATTGTGAACTGGAGGAAATTGATAGAAATAAGGAAGCTAGGCCTAGCGATGTAAATAGTCAATGGAATTTCCTTAACCCTCCAGCCCCGGCTATGTATTATATATATATTCCTCGAAACCCGGGTGTTTTGGCCGAAAAATGTCTAGGCTAGGCTACCGTATATTCGTTAATCAGACTGCTTCCCGCATTCCCGCGCATCCCCAAGCGTAGCTGTGTATTTACCTGTAGAATGGCATTAAGTAAGCTCTCTAAGTCAACTGGTTGAGCTGTGATGATGATTTCATTGGAGATAACTTATGGCAAAACAGCCACTTTACACACTTTTCGATACTAACAACAACATACAGGCACACACGAACAGACGCTCCCCCTCTTGTGGCCGGGGGAGGGGGGCGACGGCACAGGCTTTCAACCACTGGGCGTTCAAGAGACCTTCCGGGTACCTGTTATATGCTTTTTTATGGGCGTTCAAGAGCCCTTCCGTGGTGAGAGGGTTAATAATGACAATTATATGTATAGGTATAAAGTAAAAACAATGGTCAATTTAAAGGTGATGTAATTAAATTGCTAAAAAATCGTTTCGATTGTTTTTATCTAGTTTAGAGTTGTGTAAGGGTGTTTTGATGTGTGAAAATAGGCGTAAATGCATATTTACCCATTAAACAACAATCTAAAAACACGTCCCTTCACTCGCGAAAAATAACTATTTGGCCATAACCGTTTGCCGTTGGATACAAAATATGTAGAGCCCCCCCCTCACCCCCCAAGATTTATTGAAATCGTCATATATTTAAACAGTAGGGGGCAAAAACCAAATTTTCCCCAACGCTTCTTCTTCTTCTTCTTCGCGGCGGATGTAAACAAAGCCACCCGCCTCTTGGGGTAGGCGATTTTATTTTCTTTCAGGATCAGTAATAAATTTGTATGCGCATTTAGACACATATAGGAATGAAATACATGGTATAAGGAACCTGTAGGCCACGATAAAATCGATGTATGAATTTAATTACATCATCTTTATATTGTCCAAAACAATATATTTTACATAATTTATTGCATATCTTACATATTTAAACAAATATATATTAAAAATAGTTTAACCACACCACTGAATTCCCAAAAAATACTGTAATAGGGCTGGCCTGAAGAATTAGATCAAGATGGACAACCAATCAACACATGATAGGTAGGGAAGGGCAGGTTAACAACGGCGATCGACAAATGTAAACATGACGACCGTACACTCGGAAACTACATCCATCCCCATTAGCCTAACCTAACAACCTTACCTAACCTATCCTAGTATTATGGGTGGAGGCTGCCGCCCCCTAGACCCAGTACGTTGGATACAAAACTAACCCTCACGTAACACCTAGTATATGTCCCTAGTACCCAGTACGTGGGATACCAAGCTAACCCTCACGTAACACCTAGTATATGTCCCTAGTACCTAGTATTTGGGATACAATACGTACCCAGTACGTGGGATACAAAACTAACCTTCACCTAGCATATGTCCCTCACTCAGTACACCTTTCACCCTCACTACCGTTCGTGAGTCTTCATACATCTTCATTATCACACGCACCAGCCACTCCTCTACGCCAAATTTTCTCCTAGCCTACTGCACAGCTTCTTACTTTCAGTAGAGACGTGATTTTCCGGGCCCGTCGCAAGACCACCGTCTCAACCGAGCCGTCGCAAGATCATCACAGGACAGGAAAAACAACACAGGCTTGCTCCAAGCCAGCACACATCTTACAAATATATAGGCTAGGCTATACAACTTCCATTTCATTGGAATAACATTCACCGCCAATTTAATTATCATAAGGATTATATAAATGAAATTCTGATATGAAAAAACAATCGGTAAATAGCATAGCCTAGGCCTAGTCAAAGCTGGGGTTTGTTGTTGTTTCGTGGACAAAATTTAACCAAGCGTACTGTCCCACATTAATTTATTATCAACAATTGGATATACGTTACTGTGGGCTCTTATTACTCTACTTCCTAATAAGAGGCAAGTAAATTATAACATAATGTTTGGATAAACAAATATACCGAAATAAATTAGAATGGAGAAACAGTAAGTTGAGTGAGATGTTTCAGCTTGCCGTCAACCCCGCTCCGGAGCTCTCTTGCCGTCGCAAGAGAATATTGGTGTCTCGCTTGCTAAAGGTGGGCTTGCGACGGGACCAGAAAAAAAGTTTTTCGGGTAGATCTTGCGACGGTGGTCTTGAGACGGGACCGGAAAAACACCTCTTAGATATCTTTCCTGCAGCTGCCTGACTATGAAGTTATCATACCTTCAAAGACTCTCTCACACTCACAGACCTTCATGACTTGGCCAAGCATTTTCAGGCCTCTTATAGCAGTTGCAAGGGGAGTCTAACTCTGAAATCACTAGATAGTGCCTCCAGAACCATAAAAAAGAGGAGAGGGCTTAATTAACACACTTCCCTGTTGGACTCCGACGCGAACTGAAAACTCATCACTCAGTACCCTCACGTAACACCTAGTATATGTCCCCTAGTACCCAGTACTTTGGATACAAAACTAACCTCCACCTAACACCTAGTATATGTCCCTAGTAACCAGTACATGGGATATAAAGCTAACCCTTACCAAATATCTAGTACCGTACTGTATATGTCAATCCAAGGTCCTCCTGCTAACGAAGAAGTTCCTGAGGTTGGCGGGGCGTCTCCGTCGACTGCGGGGCATGCGTGCCCTCCCCTGAAATCTACCATGTCCCCTTCCTCCCTGTGAAACCTCTCCACCCTGGGGTCCTTTCCGCCCGGATAGGGTGACATAAGCTTCACAGCTTCACTACCCTATATCCTCAACAAGAAGTACTGTATATGTCCCTCACTCAGCTGTACACCTTTCACCCTCACTACCGTTCGTGAGTCCTCGTACATCTTCATTATCACATGCACCAGCCACTCCTCAACGCCAAGTTTTCTCCTAGCCTACTGCACAACTTCTCTGGCCACCTTATCAAAGGCCTTCTCCCGGTCTGCAAACACAACATCAGATCCCTATCTTTTAAGTACATACAGTACATACAGTATCTTTCCCTTATCATACCTTCTAAGACTCTCTCACAGACCTTCATGACTTAGTCAAGTATTTTCAGGACCCTTATAGCAGTTCCCAGGGGAGCCCAACTCTGAAATCACCAGATAGTGCCTCCAGAACCATAAAAAAAAAAGAGGAAAGGGCTTCATTAACACGGAGCCCTGGTGGACTCCGACGCGAACTGAAAACTCATCACTCAGTACCGGTACATCTTTCACCCTCACTGCCGTTTGTGAGTCCTCATACATCTTCATTATCACACAAATACCTTCATGACTTGGATTGTGCCGTGTCCTAGCATGAAACCAAACTGCATATCGTCAATATCATACCTTCAAAGACTTTCTCACAGACCTTCATGACTTGATCAAGTATTTTCAGGCCCCTATAATTTTCCCTATCCAATGAGTCCCCTTTGCTCGTATACAGTATATAATATACTTTTGTGCCATTCATCAGAGATTACTTCCTCTCTGATGATGAAGTTAATTAGCTCATTGAACACACCTACTCCTTTCTCACCTGAGGCCTTAATCATCTCGGCTAGAATGCCAGAGCATCCTGCAGCTTTTCTGTCCTTCATTAAGTTATTGCACTGCTTACAAAAGCTGGCACAATCACAGGGAGGGGGGAGTATTGGCTTTTCGTTGCTAAGCTTCTCTATTCCATTCAAATTCCATGTTGAATAATCTTTCGTAGTGTATCACAAACTTATTTTACAATGGAAAATAATGTATGAGGAGGGCTGGGTAGGCCTATTAGTATTTTGTGAAATAACTTAAATTAGGTTAGGCTATAGTATACTTCATTAGGTTATTAGGCCTATGAGAAACCAGGCCTAGGCCTAGCTTAATTTTATTTCACTGCTCAACATATTTTTTTTTTTTTTTTTGCTTTTGAGCTCTGCATAGGGCTATATTCAGGTAGGCTTGGGTTTTAGTAAAATTGCATTAGGCTATGCTACATATTTTTACTTCTATTGGAAAGCACAGGCCTACACAATAGTACACATGTTAAAGAATTTAATAGCCTACCACAATTTAGCCTAGACTGAAAGAACAAACAAAAATAGGCTAGGCTAATTGCAGCTAAATAATTTAGCCTAGCCTCACCAATTTAGCCTAGACTGAAAAAACAAAACAAAAATAGGCTAATTGCAGTTTTGGTAAGAGTTGTAGTTGTGGGCATACCAAAAGCTTTGTTTATATAGCCTAGTCGCACGCTCGCAGTTAGGCCTACATTCGCTTCTAATTTAACTGCTGGGGTAAACTTGGTAAAGCCACCCTCAATCCGCCGGCCGGTAACAAAACAATTTACCCAACGCCTGGCCGTGAGATACAATAATGGGTTGAAGGGGCTTTATCCCCCTATGACTTATTGTCATCATCTATATCACCAGCAGGGGCAAATAACCACAGTCAAATTAGACGCGAATGTAACTGCGAGCGTGCGACTACGTAAATAAAGGGGACGATAGACCCGCTAACACAACTCTTAACGCATTTTTTCCTAATGTATTAGATTTTTTTATATATATGACCTCAACAGTTGAAAGATGACAATTTTATGGTTTATTTTAGGCTATACAAAAACATTTGTTTTGTAACTTAGATACTCATATTTAGCTTATAATTGCAGTACGAGTGGGTTTTTTCTTTTTATATGTAGGCCTAGGCTAAACAAATGTTAGTTTTTGTTTTATAGGCTAAACTAGGCTGAATTTATGCTAATAAATATTAATTGGAGGGAGCAAATCTGTCAAGGAATAGCCTAGATGTGGAAATTTACAGCCAATTTGCTCTAGCCCTTTTTGAGATACAGAGGTTAGAGATCGTTGGATACAATAATATGTTGAGGGGGTCAATCGCCCCCCATGACATATTGTCATCATCATATATATTGCCAGCAGGGGGCAAATAGCCTAGGCCTAGCCTAACTACAACAAAAATCGCCGTCAAAATAGACGCGAACTTATATTAATTACGGCGATCGACCATTGCCCGCACCGGCCGTCCCCCGGTTATTGTTGAGGTCCTGAGGAACCGTATGACTTTGACGAGCTCTTCCCTCCGCTGTCTCCGCATCCCATGTATCGTCGTACGGTACCCCTTCCCCTCCACATCCTACATCTGGTCGTTCTACATATGCCTCCTAAGCCTCGCCTCGTCCCGTCACTGAGCATGTGGATGGGCGTCCCTTTCTGGCTTTCAAAGATGGATTCCTTCCGACAGCTCCTACTGGATTGTCTGGGGTTGGTTGATAAGGGCACCTCGCTTCAAGACATTGCTCTGGCCGTAGTACCGTGGTTTGTAGGTCTCTGGTTCACCACCTGATGACCTGCTATTGGGTTGTTGCCTTTACAGTGTTACGGTTCTACGAATGACCTAGAATGAAAGTGACACGGTGGTGAATTTTAACCTTAACTATAAACTAATTTAATTGTGACATAGGATCTCCGCGACCGCGAACTTATATTAACTACGGCAATCGACCATTGCCCGCACCGGCCGTCCCCCAGTTATTATTGAGGTCCTGAGGAACCGTATGAATTTGACAAGCTCTTCCCTTCGCAGTCTCCGCATCCCATGTATCGTCGTACGGTACCTCTTCCCCTCCACATCCTACATCTGGTCGTCCTACATATGCCTCCTAAGCCTCGCCTCGTCCCGTCACTGAGCATGTGGATGGGCGTCCCTTTCTGTCTTCAAAGATGGATTCCTTCCGACAGCTCCTACTGGATTGTCTGGGGTTGGTTGATAAGGGCACCTCGCTTCAAGACATTGCTCTGGCCCTAGTACCGTGGTTTCTAGGTCTCTGGTTCACCACCTGATGACCTGCTATTGGGTTGTTGCCTTTACAGTGTTACGGTTCTACGAATGACCTAGAATGAAAGTGACACGGTGGTGAATTTTAAACCTTAACTATAAACTAATTTAATTGTGACATAGGATCTCCGCGACTACGGTAGGGCCGGAGTGGGCGAGTATTCGCCTGAGGTTGCCCCAAGACAAGACAAGACAAAATTCTAGTGCTGGTTTTACTCAGAATTGTGAGTTTTAATTTAGCCTAGCCTAGGCCTAAGAGTTCAGAACATTTGCAAAATGCACCCCATACTAGCCTACCCATAGCCTAATAGGCCTAGTGATTCTTTTTTGGCAGACCACCCACAAATTTTCATATAGCCTAGGCCTAGGCTAGCCTAAGTTCTGGAATGCATGTTGGAATAGCCTTCCTATAAACTGTAGGCTAGGCTACTTCCTTTTAATTTAAGTTTGATTCTTTGGAAAAATCTATTAGGCCTAGACCAGGGCAGGAAAGTAACATTTAAAATGACGTGTAAAAAGTCGCCCATAAACGGCGGGCCGCTATGTTATTGTAATTTGGGAGCTTATTTCGTCTGTTGATTGACTTTGTCCTTAAGATAATGATGACTTACCGTACATCATAATACGTGACGGGCCGACGTGGGGGGGCAGAGCCGCAGAGACCCCCTCAACATATTTGGTGTCCCACAGTAACTTTTAATGGGATGGATGTAGTTACCGGGTGTACGGTCGTCATGTTTACATAGCATATTTCATTTTATTCACTTCCTTTTATATTTAGGCTATAATCTAGCTTTGGCACGACAATAACCCTAACCTAGTCTTTCTTAAAGATTCTTCTAATCTTCCAGTAGCCTATAGCCTAATTTAGGTCATTTTTAAAGGCACACAATTAAATGGTTGGTATTTTAAACGACACTACTGCAGCATTATGAGAAACAATTTATTAGAGATAATAGGCAACAATAGATTCGCCATATTTTTCTCCATAAGCTATAGTCCGCATGGAGGATTTTCGTTATCGACAAATTGAAAAAATTCCCACTTCACAGACAAAATAGATAAATACACCAAAAATTGGGGTGTGGGGGCAGCAGCCCCCACACATAATAGCCTACTATAATAGGTTAGGTAAGGTTGTTAGGTTAGACTAGGCTAATGTCCTTTCAAAGGGGTATAGGCCTATTAAACACTAGGATAGCCTATACCTGGTCAAGGGTAAGTAGTAGTCAACTTGAATGCTACCTTAAATTGTAATATTAGACTAGGCATAGCCTATAGAAAAAAAAGCCTAGCCTACTTATTTATTGTTGCCTATAATATAGGCCTAGCCGGGTAGAATGTAGAGTTCGGGCGTACCGCCACCATTGTTTACACTGCGCAGAGCGGCGACGGAAGCTTGCCATCATGTTCCCGTCTATTTTGACTGCCATTGGATACAATAATATGTTGAGGGGAGGGCTTTGCGGCAATTTTTTTTGGTTGTTTGCCCCCTACTGGCAATATATATGATGATGACAACACGTCATGGGGGCAAAGCCCCCCCTCAACATATTATTGTATCCAATGGCATTCAAAATAGACGGGAACATTATCGCAAGTGTCCGATGCCGACACCGCTGCCGTAATGTTTACATATGTCGATCACCGTGGTTAAAGGCTGGTTCACACATAGCCGAGTCGGTGCGCGAGTCCAACACGAGTCACACTCGTAGATTATCGCCGTCGCTGGAGGCTGAGTCGGCCGCGAGTAGCAATTGTTCCCGAGTCAAGGAGAGTGTAACACGAGTTAACTCGATTCAATACGAGTCAACACGTGTTCATGCAAGAGTCTGTACGAGTAACTGAGAGTCAAAACGAGTGTAACACGAACCCAACACGAGTGTCAAAAATTTGAAAAATAATGGCCACATTCCAGGGCACGTAAACAAAGAGTATGGACGAGTCAACGCGATTGTTACACGGATCAACACTATTTTATACGGATCAACACGAAAGACAACGCGTTGACTCTCGTTGGATCTCTGTTGCACACGTGTTGACTCGTGTTACATCCGTGTAAACTCTCGTTGATTCTTCCTACATTTTTGAAATAACGGTATTTCAAATGACACTTGCTTTTTCGTGTTACACTCGTGTTTTTTTCTCAGTGGATCGTGTTTACTCTTGTTTACTCGTGTTTTCACTTGTGTTTGAATCGTGTAAACTCTGGCATCATGGGGGCACCAAATTTTGGCACTCACATTCGTGCTTTCTACTCTTGTTGATACGTGTTGCATGTGTGTTACATACGTGTTGTTGCGTGTAGACACGTGTTGCTTCGTCAACGTCGAAATGATGACGAAAAGCGACGAATCACCAAAGAGTGTTACACGGGTATACACGAGTCAACACGAGTTAACACGAATAACAAAGAGTTATTCAGAGTCAAACACGAGTTAACACGTATGTACACGAGTCTACACGTATTTAGGCCACACTCATGGGTACTTGCCACGGGACCCAAAAATGTCATGCATGCATGAAATTTTTGGACCCCGTGGCGAGTACCCACGAGTGTGTCGAGTATACACGAGCGTAGCACGAGTCTATACGAGTGTTGAGGAGTATCGACGAGTCATTGCTGAATAGCAAAATTTCATCACTCGTGTTGGACTCGCGCACCGACTCGGCTATGTGTGAACCAGCCTTTAGTTCGCGTCTATTTTGAAGGCGTTTTTTTCGGTTATTTGCCTCCTGCTGGCAATATATATGATGATGACAATATGTCATGGGGGGTGACCCCCCTCAACCTATTATTGTATCCAAAAGCAGTCAAATAGACGGGAACATGATGGCCAGCATCCGCCGCCGCTCCGCGTAGTGTAAACAAGGCTGGCGGTACACCCGAACTCTACATTCTACCCCACTAATTTTCCAACTAGCATAACCGATGATTATCAATGATCAATCCCAGTCAGAAACGTCCATGCTTCCCTCCCATAAGTCAATGTCGGGATTACCACACTGTCATGCTAGGACTTCTTTACTTCCATGCTGATCACCCTATTTCTTTTTACTGCTTTCAGAGTTCCTACAACGCTCTTCCCCTGTTACACTTTCTCCCACACTTCTTCATCCATAGGCCTACTCACATCTTTACTCAACACACTGCCCAAATACTTAAATGAGCTGACATTCTTCATAGCCGTTCAACCTCACTTCACACTCTATGGTTGCACCCCTTTCAATGACCATAATATTGCTCTTCCTAGCATTTACCTCCAGATTCCGTTTTTCACACACTGTTCCAAACATATTTACCTGACCCTGCAACTCCCATTCACTATCGCTCATCAGAACTGTGTTGTCAGCAAAAGTAGTACCGGTACTGTACTGTTGAGGCAACTTCCACTCGTTTCCTTCCCTTATCAGCGGTACACCAACATCCGCTGCTCTTCCTTGTATTTCTTTCATGACTCCATCCATATACTGTACTGGTATATATTGAACAACCATCGGGACATCACATACACCCTTGCTTTAACCCAACATTCAGATTAAAGAACTCGCTCTGTTAACCACACTGCGGGAGACTCTTAAGAGTTCCCCCGGCGGACTGCGGGGAGACTCTTAAGAGTCAGAGAAAAAAAAATCAACTTTTGACATCGATTTTTTTTTTTTTTTTTGTTTTTTTTGGCCCCTGGGCTATGAAAAATCTCAGTCCTCTACCTCCCCTCCTTCCCCACTTTCCTCCTCTCCTTCAGTTATCACCTATTTTCCCTGTTATTCCCTTATTCTGTGGTATATTTTCGCCTACATTAGAAATCCGGTTACAGGGTTTTCACTGATAGCAAGCGAATGCAAGAGAGAGAGAGTATCGATCGACTGTGTCTCAGTGGCCTTGGGGGAAATTGGCGGGAAAGCAGCTTGCCTCACCCATACATTATACAACTCGCGGACTATATCTCCGATTTTGACCATCCAAACGCTGTTTTCACTCGTTTTATTGTTGTTTCAGGTTAATACCTTTATAATCAACCCACAATAGGCACATATGGATAAGTATTAATGCTATTAATGGTACAATGAATATTTTAGTGACGGAAACACCTCAAATACGTCAGCACGGGGACGTTTCCAATTACTCCCATGCGCACTTGTTAGGTTAATTATCCACACATACCGACACCTTTGCACCCTCATACATGCTCTTAATTGCTTTCAGCAACTTGCCATCTACTCCGTATATTTTCAGTACCGGTACCGGTACTTTCCACATACCTTCTCTATCAATTCTGTCATAGGCCTTCTCCAACTCCATAAATGCAGCATACAACTTTTGTCGCTTCTCCAGATATTTCTCCACAACACATTTCCGGGCAAAAATCTGAGCTACACATCCTCTTCCCTTCCTAAGATGACTACAGTATGCTAACCGTTTCCCCAGCAATACTGACTGAAAATGCCCAAATATATTGCATGTCCCCTTCAGATTTATCTAAAATATGTAAAATTACACCAAATACCACTACAGTAGCACTGAAATCAATAAAACTCACTAACATGATAAATAAATGGAAGAAATACTCCAAAAGATTAATATGTTAACCCTTTATCCAGCAATACTGACTGAAAATGCCTAAATAGATTGCATGTGCTCTTCAGATTTATACATACATACGTACATAACATTTTAAGACTGAGTGCTCCACACAGATGTGCAGTTTCAGTCTCTTTTCCTAATGGCGGCGTTCCAGGCAACCCTGTTAAGGGATGCTTTACTTGTCAAGTTTTTGGATTTGAGATCGGCACGTATAGTCCGATCCCAGGTCTTACTCGGTCCACCCCTTGGTGCAGCTCCCTCCACAATCGCAGACCTGCATCTTTTCACCCAATTTTGTTCATCCATTCTCTCCACATGTCCATACCATCCCAGTTTACTTGTACGCATCTCCTCGCTAATACTCTTTATACCTAAACGTCTCTTCAGCTCATCATTTGTTATTCTGTTGACATCCTTTATCTGAAATATGTAAAATTACACCAATTACCAACTACATTACCAACAAATTTAATAAAGTACACTAACAGGATAAAGAAAATGTAAGAAATAGCCCTAAAGATGAATTTATCTATCTATCTATTGACGGACGCCTTGATCCCCGAAGGATTGGCCACGAACGAAACACCCCTATGCACCTCTGTCCCCAGTCAGTCGACGCCCCTCCTCCCATCCAGCACCGCTTTCACGCATATACTTCTTAACTCCATCCTTCCACCTCTCTCTCGGTTTATTTCTCCCTCTGTCCTTCCACCTCACTCGTACACGCTCTTAGTCATTCTCTCGCTTCCCATACGTTCCACATGGCCGAACCATCTCAAGGTTCTTTGTCGCACTTTCCAGTACATTCACACCACACCTCTCGTACTTCCTCATTCGTCTGTCTATCCCTCCATGTAACTCTGCACACACTTCTCAAGTAACTCATTTCCATCCCTTTCACTCTTGGTTTGAATCTCTCCAACAACGTCCATGCTTCGCTTCCGTAAGTCAGTGTCGGGATTACCACACTGTCATGCAATGACTTCTTCAGTTCCATGCTGACCACCCTATTTCATGTTACTGCTTTCAGCATTCCTACAACCCTCTTCCCCTGTTGCACCCTCTCCCACACTTCTTCATCCATACTCCCATCTTTACTCTGTACACTGCCAAGATACTTAAATGAGCTGACAATCTCCATAGCCTGACCGTTCAACTTCACCTCACACTCTGTGGCTTCACCCCTTTCGAAGACCATAACCTTGCTCTTCCCCGCATTTACTTTCAGATTCCATTTTTCGCACACTGTTCCAAAAATATTTACCAGACCCTGCAACTCCCATTCATATCATCAGCAAACAGCAGTACACAAACATCCACTGCTCTTCCTTGTATTTCTTTTATGACTCCATCCATATACTGTATATATAGAACAACCATCTGGACATCACACACCCTTGCTTTACCAAACATTCAGATCAAAGAACTCCCTCTGTTCATTCTTCACACGTACTGATACCTTTGCACTCTCATACATACTCTTCACTGCTTTCAGCAACTTGCCATCTACTCCATATATTCTCAGTACAGTACTTTCCACATACCTTCTCTATCAACTCTGTCATTCCACTCGTTGCCTTCCCTTATTAGTGGTACACCAACATCCACTGCTCATCCTGCATTTCTTAATGACTCCATCCATATACAGTTCAGTATATATTGAACAACCACAGGGACATCACACACCCTTTCTTTAACCCAAAATTCAGATCAAAGAACTCGCTCTGTTCATTCTCAACACATACTGACACCTTTGCACCCTCATACATGCTTTTCATACTTGCTATCTGCTCCGTATATTCCAAGTACTTTCTACATACCGGTACCTTCTCTATCAACTCTGTCATAGGCCTTCTCCAAGTCCATGAAGGCAGCATACAACTTTTGTCCCTTCTCAAGATATTTCTCCACAACATATTTCAGGGCAAAGATCTGAGCTACACATCCTATTCCCTTCCTATAATTAATACTGTATGTTAACCGTTTCCCCAGCAATATTAACTGAAAATGCCCAAATATATTGCCTGTGCTCTTCTGCTTTATGTAAAATATGTAAAATTATACCAAATACCCACTACATTAGCACAAAACTCAATCAATCACAGAAACAGGAT